>JAOWBW010000136.1:2234556-2548810 GCA_026119855.1 Campanula takesimana | reverse complement strand
GCTGTGAGCCATCTCACGGTGAGACGGTCTCACACAGGAGTCCGCCTCTAAATATTAAGACTTTGTATATAGCTAAAATCCAGGATGAACCCGCAAGGTTGATACAAGGTTTGCAAATACCACACCTTCACCTTGCTCTGTTTTTTTTTGAGACAGAAAACAAATGAAATGAATGCACGGAATGAAATCCTTACATAATTTAAGGAGTATGTTTGGAGGAAACTAGTCCTCTGTAAGTTATAAAAATTTCTTGTTTTTAACCTTTAAACCTAACCTTAACCCTAAATCCTAAACTTTAAACCCTAAACCTTAAACCCTAAACCTATAAAACAACCTTAAACCTTAAACCATATAAAACAACCTTAAACCCTAACCCTAAGCCCTAAACCTTAAACCCTATAAAATAACCTTAAACCCTAAACCCAAACCTTAAACCCTATAAAAATAGGACTTTTTATAACTTTTGGGGGAACTAGTTTCCCCCAAAATTGTCTCTAATTTAAGAACGATCTACGAATAGAATAGAATAGTACATAATTACACTCCGGGTAGAGCTACTGGTTCGACTCTTTTGGTGCCACTGCATCTGCTGCTGCTGTTTTTGCTGTTGTAGTTGGTGTTTATGTTATAGAAGATGAGAAGGTTAGACGAAGTCCATTCCACATGGGAAGAAGGGTTGATATTGAAGATTCAAGTTTAAATTATTAAAAAATGATAGGTATTTATAGTTACAATAAGAGTCCCAGGGTTTTACATAAAATAGTCTGGTACAATGGAATCTAGATTATTTATGGATTATTGTTAGTACCCGACCTGAAAATGAGTTTTTAGGACTTTCCCAAAATACAAGGACTTTATAGGAATTAGAAACCTTGCCAAGACTTGTCCGGATTTCCAAAATATCTCATTTATGACAAAATCTATCAAATTAGGTAACAAATGGTTTCCTTAAAACCATGCAGAAACCCTAGCTTAAGAATCAAGTCAGCCGGCATCCTTGGCCACGCGGCCAACTTGCTCCGCGATGATCTTGGCCACGCGGCCACTATTGTCACCGGCTTCAACAATGGCCAGGCGGCCAACCTTGCTCCGGATGATCTGGACCATCAGATCCTCCCATCAGTTTACTATATAAACCACTCCATTCCATTGGTTTAAGGATCCGATTTTGAGAGCTCTAAGTACGAATTTTGGAGTTCTTAAACAATATTTTTCTCTCTAATTACATTTAAACACTCAAGGAGATCAAGGTTTATTCTTGCCAACATAGGTAAGTTTTCTAACTTTTTCTTCGTGTTCTTGCATTATTCTTAATGTAGATCTTTTATATTCATGTTCGTACATGTTTATTCATAGTTTCTTCATATTCTTTGCATGCTCATTCATATGTCATAATATGTTTTCTTCGCATGTTCTTCGTGTTCATAGATTAAAACCTTATTTATGTTATATTTGTTTGCGATCTTCATAATTACATGTTATTTCATAGCCGATGATGATCGAGGGTTCATCAACCCGAGGATGATCTAGGAACTACTTCTAAACCCTAATCTTTAGGTAATTCCCCTCATTATGCATGATCCCGATTCTTCTGCCTATTCTAATTCTCCTGCGAACTACGCTGACCTGAGCTTCTCACATTGAGAGGAACGTAGGCAATCTTCGGATCCGGTCTAAATCACTAACACACTACTAACACATTCATCATGATAGAAAGACCGATCGATTCGGGCAATAGGAGTGATAACGTTCAATATTCTTCTCTGTTGTAATTTGACCCCCGAACCCACTAAAAATGCTTTTTTCAATGTTTTGGCTTTAATTAAAACGGCGTGGCGACTCTCATAATTTTTAATGTCGTTAAGAATATTCCCTTTGTAAATAAAAATAATCACAAGATACTTCCCATGCGTCGCTTCATCGGAAAAGGGTATTCACAGTGGCGACTCTGCTGGGGATGCTTTGAAACTTTTTCAAACTTAGTGGGTCTAACTTTCGTTCACATCATGATGTTTTGCCATGTTCTCACATGCACCTTACACTTGCCATGTTTCCACATGCACACGGCTGCCATGTTTACACATGCACGACACTTGCCATGTTTATACATGCAGCCTCACATACTTGCCATGTTTTACACATGCCCCGTGCCCCCGCCATGTTAATACTTGTACTTTGTTGATACTTGTACTTGTGTAATACCTTGCATCCTTGTACCCTTGTTATCTTCGCTTTAGTATTAGGGTCAAACAAACTCTGCTCTGCTATGCTCCCTTGTACATGGCTCTCTCCCTCTCTCATGCATTGCATTGCATCATCCTAACATCAAAAACTTCTCTCTTTCTCCATAAAAAGAATCAGTTTCTACCACACACTACCACAGTCCGTGTCAGCACTGCACAGGTCCCCATTACCCGGAGTATTCGATGTGCAGGAATTTGTGTGCTACTGCCGCACTCTTTTCGAGTCACTCGTCTACTCCACTCACCGTATACGGTGGGAACCTTTTACCTAACCCGTGTCAACCCACACTAGTATAGGTATCACACCTAGGTTTTGACCGGTTGGTTTGGCTAGCCCTTTCTTAATAGTCAATTAACGTGCTGTCTATGTCAAGTCATCCCCAAGTCAATGATGAATCGAGATCTTTGAGAGAAAGTGCACAAAAAGTGATTTCCCTACAAGGGACGTGCCATGGTGAGATGAGTGTTTGTTGTCAAGATCTCCGCTCATCATTAACTTTCGTAGGATGCGACATAGACATCACGTTAAATGCATTTAAGGAAGGGTTAGTCGTAGGATCCGATGGTTGGTGGAAACCGCTTGCCCTATAGGACCCTCGCCCCAAATTGTCCGTTTGGGGGTGTGCAATACAGGTGAAAAACGAGGGGTCTATAGACGTAGTGATGGCCTCCACTGATCGTAGTCTTCTAACTAGTTGCGAAAAAGGGGTACCCCTTCCAACCAATTAGGATGTAAATAATGTATGTTTTTGTAAATTAAAATATACTTTGCATGAGCCTTCCCCCTCTCCTAAAAGCTTCATTGCCCTTCAACCTTTCAGCAAAGCAAGTTTGGATCCGTTCGGGTGGTCGACTACAACGTCAAGCTTCTACTCCGTCCACGTTCTCAGTCTCGTCATCAGCAATGTCAACTCCCGCTTCAGCTTCAGCCTCTGCTCCTCCTGCTAGTGCCGCCGAGATCAACACTGAGGCTACTCTCAATAGTATTCCCCAAGCCTCCAGAACTTCCTCGCCGGTCTCGAAGCAAAGATCAAGAATCTCGAGGAAACAACAAGATGCTGGAAGACCAGAACCAACAGTTGAAGGGTCACATTCAACAAAAGGGACTAAACTGGTGCCCGATGGGGAGAATTTCATTTATGTCGAGGATGAAGAGGTCAATACCAACTGTCCCCCCAACACCAATGCTACTGCCTTCCCATTCCCAAGCTACCGCAATGTTCCACCTCCTTCTCTCTACACCCAACAAGGTTTCACTACCATGAGCAAGAACAAGGCTGTCTATGAACCTTCCCCTGAACTGCTTGGTGGCTACCTCTCCGCTAGCAAACTACCCGCACCCTCGTTGCCTCTGAGTATTGGGATGGCCGCTGCTACTGCTTCCACTATTCCTCCCGTCATTCTGTCAGAAACTATCCTCGACATCTCCAATCACCCTGTGGTTATGGCCATGCAAGAGCAAATGCGAAAGTTGATCGAGACCGTGGATAAGCAAAGTGCACCGACTACCAAGACAATCAACCCTAGCCAAGTGGGGGCTCTCCCCAAGGATTTAAGATGCCTAAGGTGGCAATGTTTCTACTCGTGTTCATGTGTTGGCCATGAGGGCTCGTGACTGCACCAAACAATGGCTCGCGTATTTCATAGCACTTGGATGGTAGTTCTTGGGGCTAGAACCAAGCGAGAGGCAAACGTGGATCAAATCAGGCCATTTTCTGTGAGAAGTATCAAGCTAACTTGGATTGGCATGTGAATCGAACCGACCTTGAGAACACTATGCAAAAGCCCGGCGAGGCTATTTATGATTTTACAAGAGGTGGAATCATCGGTTGTGCGAGGTCCAATACCCACCAAAAGCGAAGGAACAGAAACAGATTTTCTACAAGTGCTTGCTACCGGAGATGAAAGCAGCTATAGGTAATGGTTACTTCCCTGATTTGCGGGAAATGGTTGACGCCGGAGTAAGGTACGAAGCAGGGTTCACTGGGATTGTGCCGCCAAAAGAAAGTCCGAAGACCAACAACAACAACTCCTTCCGCTACAAGGGTCCTACTGCGCCTGCGCCTCCTAGGGTGGAAAGGAGGCCGTCGGCCAAGTGAATATGGTCCAAAAGAGGTCCCGCTGGATGTCCAAGCCGTAACAAGGAATGGGGCTCCGCCGCAAAGAGAGAGAGAACACTTTGACAATTTTGGAATGCCTATGGGGAAAGTCTTTGACGTGTTAGTCAAGAGAGGTCTTATCAAGACTTTGGAGAATTACCAGCCCACCTACCCAAGAACCGATTTGGACGCCTCCAAGTTCTGCAAGTATCACAAGCACATCGGGCACACAACGGATGGTTGTATTCAATTGAAGCGCGTAGTACAAGGTTTGATCAATGACAAGAAGATTGAGAAGCCGAAGGGTCCTAATGTGGTGAATAACCCTCTTCCTAACAACGGGGGTGGGGTGAATATGGTGAAAACATGCGAGATCAGTATCCTAGAGCTCATGGATGCTTTTGACAAGATAGGGCTCACGATGGTGGATATCTTCATGGCATTGGTGACGTTAGAAATGCTCGAACCGTTAGAAGGACACCTTCCCCGTCTTGGTTGCGATTTATCAAAGTTTTGCCACTACCACAAGTGCACCGGTCACACTACCGAAGAATGTTTTGAACTCAAGAAAGCCGTGCAAGAGCTCATCCACAAGGGAGTAGTCGAAGACCCTAGGGATTATGTAGCTAGCAATGTACTCATGGTAGAACTTAGTGAAATCACTGATCCGGCCGAGCCTGTTGTGGCGGACTGTGATGAGATGGGTTGTATTTCAATGACTAATAATAAAGAATTTTCTTGCTACTTGTTGTCTTTAGAAGAACTAGTGAGTGAAGTCGAATCTCTAGAGGAGGAGAGCCCCAAGCCCTCTCAACCTCTTTCTTGGGCCGAAATCTTCGAGGAGGCCGAAAAGACCGAAGTTTCGCCCCCTTGTCATGACTCGCCATTGTCTTTGGAGGAGCTACGTGCGGAAGTTTGTCTCCTTTCAAGATCCGGTCAAGTGTACCAATCCGACCCGAAGGGTGCAAAGAAAGTCTTTGGGAAGGAACCCGAGCAAGCCGACCTAGACAAAGAAGACCCTATCCTCACTCAACTCAAACAAACCCAAGCCCATATTTCACTATGGTCCCTACTCACCTCCTCCCTAGCCCATCGCCTCATGCTCGAGCAAAACCTCGCCGCCACCATGGTACCATCCACTATTACCCCGGAGGACGTCACCCACATGATTGGTAATATCCATTATGGAAACATCATCACTTTCTCGGAGCTAGACAAGCCAGTGTTCGGAGTTGATCATAATGAGCCTTTGTACATCACTGTCGAAGTAAATGGCAAGAAGATTCCCCGTGTGTTCATTGATAATGGTTCTGCTATTAATATCCTGCCTTCAAGGATGATGGATGTGGTCGGCGTTCATGGTGTTGATTTACGCCCATCCAAGCAAACCATTAAAGCTTATGACTCTACGTGCCGCGCCGTGATAGGCGAAGTCACCTTGCCCATTACCATCGGAACAAAGATCCTGCCAACCGATTTCCACGTTATAGACATCCCAGCAACCTTCTCACTCCTCCTCGGCCGGCCATGGTTACATCAGTCGGGCGCTGTCCCATCTTCCCTACACCAGTGTGTGAAGTTTCAATCTGGTAATGAAGTGACCATCATCTACAGTGATCTCGTAACTGCCCAAGGGACGGACACCAAGGGCGTTCCCGTCTTACAGATTCAGCATGGGGAAAAGAGCCGACTCTTCAATGGCTTCGAAATAGTCGCTCAAGCACAGATCTGCACCATCGACCTCACCAAAACAACGGACAAAGTGGCACCTGTTATCAAGATACTGCGTAACATGGGTTTTATACCGGGGCTGGGGCTAGGTAAGAACTTGCAAAGCCCCACAGAATTGGTTGAAGAGGTTAATCATCGAGGTTTGTTCGGTCTAGGATACACCCTTACTCTTGAAGACAAGATGGAGCAACAAAGGATAGAATTGCTTAAAAAGATGAAGCTTCCCTACAAAAAGCCTGAGATGCGGCCATACCGCCTGTCCCTGAATAACTACTTTGTCAGGGAAGGCGAGGAGTTTTCTTGTTTTGAGTTCGCTGAGCCATGGATTGACCACACCGGGAAGTTGCAGAAAGGGTTCGAGATTTTCAGAGATGTGGAATTCGATCGGTCCAACATGAAGCTGACTTACATGGAATATGACAAAGCCACGGGCAGAGTTAGAACCATCAGGCATGAGTACTCCACCAAGGTTGCAGATGACTTGGCAGATCAACTTGAAGCCGCAACCCTTGACAAGTCAGCAATAGAAGCCGCAGAAACTCCAAGTTTGACTGAGACGTGGGACGGCCAATATCTGCTTCAACATCTGGGCAATCTGGGGCTGCACGAAGACATGGTTGCCATCATCGGGGACGATTCTGAAGATAAGGTGGACCCAAGGACATTGGTGGTACCCATGGGGACAAGCTCAAGAATTGGTGCATCATTGGGGGACCTATAGCTACTCCGGAATTTATGATGGGAACACTGGGGCTTACTCCTTCTCCTGACGCCACTCCTGCAGCATTTCCTGTCACTCGCCCAAAATCCCCGTCCCCAGAGTCTAGTGTTTTACATTTTGAATTTGAGTCTTCCTCTAAGTCTGACGACCTTACGTCTGAAGACTATGATCTTGTTGCAAACGCTATTTTCCCTTTTGCCATGAATGAAAACCTCGACCTTTCCGAGTATCCCTCCATAGTCACTCTTTTAACTGATAAATTGGCTAATAATCAAACTAATGATATACACTTAGTTAATAATGATTCGTTAGAAGAGGCAGACACAGACACATTGAATGATGAATACATTAAAGAAATCTCAGAACAGGTTATTAATCAAAAAGAATCTCGAGCCCAAGCTGCCGATGAGGTGTTAACGTGCGTGAATTTGGGAACCGAAGCCGAGCCTAAGGAAACGCGGATTGGGAGTTTCTTCAGCGGAGCCGAAAGGGAAGCACTGATTGAGCTACTCAAAGAATATGTGGATGTGTTTGCATGGTCGTATAAGGACATGCCGGGGCTCGACAACTCGATCGTAGAGCACAGAATCCCGACAGCACCAAACGCTAAGCCAGTCAAGCAGAAGCTGCGCCGCATTAAACCGGAATGGTCTTTGCAAGTGAAGGAGGAGATTGAGAAGCTACTCCGTGTGGGTTTTATCAGGGTGATCGAGTATCCAACTTGGTTATCAAATCTGGTGACTGTCAAGAAATCCAACGGTAAAGTCAGAGTATGTGTGGATTTTCGGGATCTCAACAAAGCTACGCCAAAGGATGACTTCCCCTTGCCAAATATCGACATGTTGGTGGATGCGACCGCCCACTATGAGGTCAAGTAGTTTGTAGATGGGTTTGCCGGCTATAACCAAATCAAGATGGCCGAGGAGGACCAAGAAAAAATAGCTTTCACCACCCCATGGGGGACTTTTTGCTATACTGTCATGCCATTTGGGCTGAGGAACGCTGGGGCTACCTACCAACGGGCAGTTACGACTTTATTCCACGATATGATCCATAAGGAGATTGAGGTGTACGTGGATGACATGATTATACATTCAAAAGGGTCTGGGGACCAGCACTTGATAGATCTCAGAAAATTCTTCAACAGGTTGAGAGAGCACGCCATGCGTTTGAACCCGGCAAAATGCACCTTTGGAGTTCGTAGAGGGAAAGTATTGGGTTACATGGTCACCGAGAATGGGATCGAAGCCGACCCAAGGAAGATTCAAGCCATCCTGGAGATGAAGCCACCCCGTACCGAGACGGAGATAAAAGGATTCATGGGACGCCTGCAATACATCAGTCGGTTTATCAATCAGCTGACCACCATCTGCGAACCAATTTTCAAGTTAATGAGGAAAACAGCCAGTGTGGAGTGGGATCATGACTGCCAGATAGCCTTCGAAAGGATCAAACAATATTTGGTGAATACCCCAATCCTGCGCCCGCCGCATAAGGAGAAGCCGTTGCTACTATACTTAACTGTGACAGATACCGCCGTCGGAGCCATGTTAGCACAAGAATCCAAAGATTCCCGGATTGAGAATGCAGTGTACTTTGTCAGTCGAAAGTTACAAGGTAGCGAGCTCAATTACTCCGCGCTCGAGAAGACCTGCGTAGGCCTAGTATGGGTGGTGACGAAGCTCAAGCACTACATGGTATCCCATCCGATCTTACTAGTCTCGAAAATGGATCCTATCAAGTACCTGTTCGATAAACCATCCCTTTCTATGAGACTCGCTAAATGGTCAGTATTCTTGGGAGAGTTCGACATTACTTATGTACCGAGGAAGGCAATCAAGGGGAGGGCAATGGCCGATCAGCTCGCAGACGCTCCGAGCACTGAGACGAGAGGACCCGACCCCGAGTTCCCGGATGATGACATTTTCGCAATTGAGGTCGCAGAAAGGTGGCAATTATTCTTTGACGGAGCTGCAAACAAACGAGGGAATGGAGTCGGACTCCTACTTATTGATCCCAAAGATGAGCACACTCCCATAGCCATCAAGCTAAACTTTTCAGCAACCAACAACGCCGCCGAGTATGAGGCGTGTATAGCCGGATTGGAGGCCGCCCTAGAGCGCAATGTGAAAGAGTTAGAAGTGTATGGAGACTCTGCTTTGATTATTAACCAAACAGCGAAGAAATGGAAAACTATTGATCCTTGCCTGCAGCGGTACCAAGGTTACATGGATGAGCTGATAGCACAGTTCAAAGAAGTTAGCTTCCATTTCCTGCCACGAGACAGAAATAGGTTCGCGGATGCTCTAGCTACATTGGCCTCCTTAGTTGAAATTCCAGAAGGAAGGTCCATGAAACCATTCAGGGTTGGACGAAGGGAGAACCCCGCCTATTGCTGTGAAATCCAGATCGACGCAGAGGTAAACGGAGATCAATGGTACGCCCAAATCTACAAGTTCCTTAAGCACGGAGAGATGTCCTTTGACAGAGATGTGAAGGCCAAGAGTCTGCAAGCACTCAAAAGATTGGCAGGGCAGTTTGTGCTGTTAGACGATACTTTGTACAAGAGGCATTACGACGGTCTGTTGCTCTTATGTGTCGACAACAAGAAAGCTGAAGCAATAATGGAAGAAGTACACAACGGGTTGTGCGGACCCCACATGAATGCAAGGATGCTTAGACAGAAGATCACTCGGCTGGGCTATTATTGGATTACCATGGAGACAGACTGTATTCAATGGGTTCGACGGTGTCACAAGTGTCAAGTATGCTCCAACCTCAACCACATCCCCCCACACGAATTGTATAGTTCCACCACGCCTTGGCCATTCGCCACGTGGGGTATAGACATTATTGGGAAGATCTCGCCGGCCGGTAGTAATGGTCATGAATTCGTCCTCGTCGCAGTCGACTACTTCACAAAGTGGGTCGAAGCTCAGTTTACAAGGTGCTGAATTCCAAGAAGGTAGCGCAGTTTATCAAAGAGAACATTATGTGTCGGTATGGGGTTCCTAACCTCATTATATCAGATAACGGCAGTCATTTCGAAGCCGAGTGTGCTCGCTTGCTTGTAGAATTCAAGATCGAACGAAAGAAATCTTCCCCATACTATCCACAGACTAACGGCGCGGTTGAGGCGGCCAACAAGACGATAGAGCAGATAATTCGCAAGATGGCTTCGCAAGGACGGGATTGGCCCGAGAAGTTACCATTAGCACTTTGGGGGTACAGAACGTCAGTCCGCACCGCTACTGGAGAGACCCCTTACGCTTTGACATACGGCATGGAGGCAGTGCTCCCTATTGAGCTGGAGGTGCCATCTTTGAGGATCTTGCTCGAGAACCAAGTAAATGAGGTAGAATGGCTTCGTAGTCGCTATGATCAGTTGGCAACGCTCGACGAACGCAGATTGAAGGCCATGGAACACATCCAGGCCTACCAAAGGAGAACGACAAAAGCCTTCAATAAAAAGGTCAAGCCTGTTGACATAAAAGAAGGAGACTTGGTGCTCAAAGCACGCTTGCCCAACAAATTCAACCCCCTCGGGAAATGGGCCCCCACTTGGGTAGGGCCGTTTGTAGTACAGAAGATCTTCTCCGGAGGAGCGGTCAGAATGGCAGATTTGGATGGCAACCCGTTCAAAGAACCAGTCAACATCAGCAAGCTCAGACGCTACTATGACTAGACTCCCCTCTCTAAAAAAAAAAAAAAAAAAAAAAAAAAAATTACGCAAAAAGAAGCCCGATAGACTGAAAACCCGCAAAGGGCGGTCTATGCAAAATAAGGGTGCGTACAAAGCTCGCTAGATCGAAAACCCGCAAGGGCGGTCTAGGCAAAAGTTAGAGCATTCCCCCTTCTATCTTCCCTTTCTTTAAAATCATTCTAGTCCGACTGGAGTGAACTACGGTGACCTGAGCCCCTTAGTCCTATTTGTAAAAGGGGAACATAGGCAGCCTTTCAAAAGGTGCGGTCTAAAAAACAAATAAACATCCAAATCTTGTTAAGCAATAAAGATAGAAGTTGTATTTTCTGAAAGCAAAAACTTTTATTTCCATAGTCATTGCATGTTAACACTTATTTGATGAGTCTAAGCTTGACATACTTTTTGAATGAATAACCTTTTCTGAAATTGAAACTAAAACAAAAGTAAACTAAATTAAACTAATGTGTCTGCAACGACCATGGAGAGACGCTCGGGATTACTTCTTAGTGCCATTTGTGCCCTCGGTCTCTTTCTTCTTGCTTTGCCCACGGCGAACTTTCTTCTTGCTAGGATTCTCGCAAAATCTTCTTTCAAACTCGCTAACACCTTTAGCCTTTCCATTAGGAGCCTCTTCGCCCTTCCTCTTCTTTGACGCCCCCACTTCTTCTCCGCCTCCGTTAGCCACGTTCTTACTCATCCTCCTCTCATAAGCCTCAGCCTCCTTAATTCTCAATGAAAAACTTGGAGCACAGGATCCCAAAATAGTGCCCCTTAGGGTCTCTAGAGTCTGCTCCGCATGCCCAAGTCTCCCCATATACCAATCCAAATACTCGCGTGGCAGGAAGGTGCTGCTAGAGCGTGTGAGGAAAGTCCTACGACTAAAGCCGGCCTCGCCCCACATCTGAGAAAGAAGGACTGAGGCACTATCATCCAACTGAAGTATCCCAAAAGGGAAATCATCTCTCTCCTCGTCCCAACCCTCCGGGATGGTCTGCACCAAACCATACTGACGAAGTACTCTAGAGGGATAGTAAAAAGTAGTTCCAGAAAGGGTCAGAACTTTGATCATGTGAAGTCCCACTTGTTTCTCCCTCACAGAGTGAATGTGCCAATGGGGCACCACCCACTGAATGTCGTCAGTCACCATTTTCGCCAAATACTTTTCCCAACCTTTGAGAGTCATGCCCTCAAACCGCTCCGCCATGCCTCTAATGCGGTGCATCCATGGGGCCACCTTCAGAGAAGCCGCCGGTTTATTCACTCGAAGCCGCTCTTGCAACCACATGGTCAAAAGCCTATCACTACCACAAGGCATCCCACCATAAGCCGCGAGATGGGGAATCCCACAGAGCATCTCCCCAAGAATGGCCGGTACAATGTCATAACCTAAGCGAGCCGAATTCACCATGCCCAAACACCCCTCACTGGCAAATCCAACCTCAGAAGGGAAAAGAACGGAGGCAAACAGACATAGCGCAAGATGGTCCAAGGAACGGTCAGAGGTCACATCCATGTGTATAAAGTGTTGTGGCATCCAAGAAAGGTCGACATAACCGCCCCTAGCATACCTATCAAAGTCATCCGCAGGCACGCCAAAGGTCATCAATTTGTCCCTCAAGCAAATGAAGTCTAAAGGCAAGGCAACTTTACCCTTCCCTTCGTAGCCACATAAAGCCGCGATGTCCTCATAAGTGGGTGTTATCTCGTTGAATGAAAAGTTGAAGACATGTAGGGTATCATTCCAAAATCTCCCACAGGCTTGCAAGAGGTTGGTATTGGAGTTCATGTGCAAAAGTGACCAAAGACACTTTATCCCATACCGTTCATCAAGTTTCCTACGACTAGAACCAGGAAGTTTGGCAACCCACTTCTCCAAAGAGGTTATAAAGACTTTTTTCTAAAGGCTTGTGATCCTAGCCTCTTGATCCATGGCAAAGAGCAAGAAAATTGGCTAAAAGGAACTCAAAAACTGCTCAAAAGGTTGCTGGTACGTTTTTATGGCTGCAAAGGGTTCATTAAATACTGCACAACTCCCGATTCTTGACAGGAAAAGGAAAACCGGAGGCGGCGCATGATTTGGCCACGCGGCCACACATGCCCTTGGCCCCGCGGTCGATATTGTCCTTGGCCAGGCGGCCAACTTCGTCCTAGGCCACGCGGCCAACTTTGCTCCAGATCTTGCCATGGCCAGGCGGCCAACATTGTTCTGGGCCTCGCCATGGCCATGCGGCCAACATTGCTCCATGCAGAAATCCAGTTTGTTTCTTCCCACTCTGTGACGGATCCATGCAACTACGTACCTGCCCCCTTCCATGGCTCATGTATTGTATAAAATTAGGAACATTTGTAAAATAACTAGTTTGCACAAGTGGGCTCCCACAATAAAATTGCATTTTAGAACATAATATACATACATGCATTTTATACATTTGTTCTGTACATACATATCCCTCTGCTCTCTACTAGCTAACAGTGTAGGAAATAAAGGTGGACCCCGCCTAATCTGAATCTTCCTCCGTGGTGTCTCCACGCCGCGCTAAAGCTCGAGAGCTACCGGCACCCGAACTCCGTCCCCGGACCGCTCGACCACCAATATGAGAAGAGCCCGCACCATTCGGAGACCGTTCCCGACGCTGGGGTGACGCAACATCGTCCCTCTGACAAGTACATGAATGGTACGCCTCCCTCAGTAAGCGCATCAACACGTTCTCCCGCCGAGCTGAACGGATGTAGGCCTCCCGAGTCACCTGAAAGTGAAACCAAGGCAATGATTACAATGCAGAAAGAAATAAGTGTGTGCGAACATGACTGATATAAAGCACAAAGCCGTACCCCAGCGTCGGGCGGAGGAATGAATGTCTCCTCAACAAGATCTGCATCAGTCGGCTCCAAGCTAAGCTCCACCTCCCGGCCGCCCCTCATCACTCTCACGCTACTCGAGCGAAGGGGCATGTCAACCAAAGGCCGACTCCGACCAACATAACGGGCCGAGCTCGACCCCTCTCCAGACAACATCCTAGCCCGTACCTGTGGACTGACCAGCCGTGTCCGTACATAGCCGGCATAATCATCACTCCCCCTGTAATGCTCTGCCGGAGTGGGAGCCAAGAAAGTCGCCAACCTCGCGGGACGGAGCATATCCCGAGGAGGGTCATAAGGAGCCCACGGTAACACACCAGCCCTGTGCTGACGAACCACCCTCTCCCCAAGATACATGGCCTCCCCGGTGAGACCCACAAGCAGAACCCTAGAAGCGGTCAAATCCACTACATAGGGACCCACCGAAGCCTCATTGGCCGGGCTCCATGGGTAAAATCTAACCCGATGGGCTCAGACATCGCGAACACCCTCCTCAGATTAGCAGCATCTACTGTCTTCCTGTCCCGGTTTCTGCGGGAAGGAGCCCTGTTGCCCTTGCACCAGTACGACATGATAGAACAACCTTGTTGGCACTCATCACCAACTGAAAGGGGGCGACACCGAAGATCTCGTACACCTAAGCCTGTGCATATAATAAGAGAGACATTTCAGACCAAAAGATAGAACAGAGAGCTCAACAAATGAAAAGAAGGGTAGTCAAGAGCGTACCTCAAAGGCAAACTGGAACCCGTCAAAGGCCGACGAGCTAGCCCTCGAGCAATGGTCCAAAGCCCGGTAAATCTCAGCCAAACCGGCTCCGCCCCAAGAAATCCCACCAACCTGGTCTAAGTCCACAAAAGCCCCTAGCAGTGAGTACCGGCAGACAGTAGCCCCACTGGGAAACAAAATCTCTGAAAAGTTGTACCATAAGAACAGCCGGACCAAGAAATCCAAATCATACTCCCCCCTACTAAAGGCCTCAATAGCCACCTCCACCAAGCGATTCACCTTCCCGGCCTCCACTCCATAACCCTTGACGCCTCCTCCCAGGTCGGTGTCAACTCCCAGCAGAGCCTGTCTATAGTCCCGCCGCTCCGCCAAGCTCTCATCAAAAGGCAAAGGGGTACCAGTAAACCTCAACCCTGTGATGGCCGCGAAATCCGTCGGCGTGATGGTAATCTCTCCCCAACTAAAGTGGAAGGTATGGGTGGTATCCCACCAGAACTCCCTGCACACCTCTATCACCGCTGCCACCTTCAGGGTAGCCCCGACCATGCGGACACTGTCAAAGAATGGGCCAAAGCCCATAGCCTCGATCCGAGCACTCAAACCGCCCGGACCCTCCGGCAGGGACGCCCACAGTTTGCCACAGTCACTGTGGACCCACGAGCCTTGATCCTCTGCAGGTAAACACAGCACAGGTATGTTACTATTCTAGCAATTTACAATTCTAGCAATTCAAATTCTAGCATTCCATTATTCTAGCATTTCATATTATGTGCATAAAACATACAAATGTGCGAGAAGGAGAGGAGTGAAAATTAGAAATTTACCTCTCGCGTCTCCGGAAGCCCCATCGACCAATGGCGCTCAGAGTCGATGTAAAAATCGTAATCTTGGTCGAACGTAGACCGCAGCAGATTATCACGATAATTCCGAGTCGCGGCTCGTGGTCTCAAACCGCCCCGTGGAATCAAGGGCGCCGCTTCAAAGCCCGCTCCTGGGTCAGCCCCTACATTTCCTCCGCCCTGAGCATTACCGTGCCCCTCTCTTTGTGGCTCTTGTTGTGGAATCATATACCCACCTTGGCTCGGGAAATCCTTAAATAACGCCTCATTGATCCAATCTGCCATAGCTTCGAGAAGTATGTGAAACGAAGTCTTCAAGATTATCAAAATCCAAGCTTTCTCTCTCTAAAAACCCAATTTTCTCTCTCTAACTCGGTAACAATGGAAGAAGAAAGAAGAAAAGAAGAAGAAGAGGGGAGGTGTCTGGTGATGTGACCAAGAGTCAGCCCGCCGGCTACCTTGGCCACGCGGCCACTTTCGCCCTTGCAACCCCAGCCGTCAGATCAGCAATCCGCGTGAAGGAGATCTGACCACTCGGCGGCCTTGGCCACGCGGCCACTATTGCAATTCAGTGTGTTTGGCCACGCGGCCAACCTTGTCCCTTCAGATAAAATTCCATTTTTACCCCTCATCTTTTCCCCTCAATTCATTTTAGGTGCCCTTAGCACTATGTTGACTGATATTCGTTACCTTTGGGTGCGGGAAGCCCCTTAAAATTTCCATTCTTCACCGAATATTTGCTTAGGATTCGTGTGGTTGTAGAGACTTCGGCGCCTCTATAACATACCATCCTAGATCGATCGTGGTTAACAGAAGCCTCGGCGTTTCTGTTTGCGAGAGATCCGGCATTTATTATTAGGATTTGCATGATCGCAGAGACTTCGGCGCCTCTATGACATACGTATCCTTGATCAATCGTGATTGGAAGAAGCCTCGGCGTTTCTGTTTGCGAGATATCCAGCACCTATTATTAGAATTCGTATAGTTGTAGAGACTTCGGCGCCTCTATGACATATGTATCCTTGACCGATCGTGGTTAACAGAAGCCTCGGCGTTTCTGTTTGCAAGAGATCCGGCATCTATTATTAGGATTTGCATGATCGTAGAGACTTCGGCGCCTCTATGACATACGTATCCGTGATCGATCGTGGTTGGCAGAAGCCTCGGCGTTTCTGTTCGCGAGAGATCCAACATCGATTACTTTAGCGCAATCGGCAGGAGCCCTGGCGATCCTGAGTGCGTTTATCATTCCATCTTGGGATTATTTAGACAACGTAGTCTTCATTTTTCCCAAATAACTTCATTGCTTACAAATGTTCGTTCTTCATATAGGATAGTGCCCGTAGGTTTATTATCCCTAGCAGAAGTCCGATGGCTCGTTTTTCCCTAATCACTCTGAACTACGACCGGCTTGATTCCTCCGAGGATACGTAGGAAACCTGAAAAGGTTCAGCCACCCGACCGACGCGGTCATCTATCATCCCCAGCAGATGCATTTTCCCCAGCAGAAGACGTTGCCCCCATCAGAGGACAGTCATTCTCAATTTCCATCAGATTTGAACTACGTTTGGCTTGATTCCCCCGCGGATCCGTAGGTCGCCTGTCGAGGTTCAGCCGTTCCCTTACCTTTCATCTGTTTTTGGAACTCATGTTTCAGACGGATCCTTCTTTATCGTCGACCCCACATTGCCTTGCAAGAAGCGTCGCCGAGGGGCTACTGTTAGTACCCGACCTGAAAATGAGTTTATTAGGGCTTTCCCAAAAATACAAGGACTTTATAGGAATTAGAAACCTTGCAAAGACTTGTCCCGGATTCCCAAAATATCTCATTTATGACAAAATCTATCAAATTAGGTAACAAATGGTTTCCTTAAAACCATGCAGAAACCCTAGCTTAAGAATCAAGTCAGCCGGCATCCTTGGCCACGCGGCCAACCTTGCTCCGCGATGATCTTGGCCACGCGGCCACTATTGTCACAGGCTTCAACAATGGCCAGGCGGCCAACCTTGCTCCGGATGATCTGGACCATCAGATCCTCCCATCAGTTTACTATATAAACCACTCCATTCCATTGGTTTAGGGATCCGATTTTGAGAGCTCTAAGTACGAATTTTGGAGTTCTTAAACAATATTTTTCTCTCTAGTTAACATTTAAACACTCAAGGAGATCAAAGGTTTATTTCTTGCCAACATAGGTAAGTTTTCTAACTTTTTCTTCGTGTTCTTGCATTATTCTTAATGTAGATCTTTTATATTCATGTTCGTACATGTTTATTCATAGTTTCTTCATATTCTTTGCATGCTCATTCATATGTTCATAATATGTTCTTCGCATGTTCTTCGTGTTCATAGATTAAAACCTTATTTATGTTATATTTAGGGTTGCGATCTTCATAATTACATGTTATTTCATAGCCGATGATGATCGAGGGTTCATCAACCCGAGGATGATCTAGGAACTACTTCTAAACCCTAATCTTTAGGTAATTCCCCCCTCATTATGCATGATCCCGATTCTTCTGCCTATTCTAATTCTCTGCGAACTACGCTGACCTGAGCTTCTCACATTGAGAGGAACGTAGGCAATCTTCGGATCCGGTCTAAATCACTAACACACTACTAACACATTCATCATGATAGAAATACCAATTGATTCGGGCAATAGGAGTGATAACGTTCAATATTCTTCTCTTGTTGTAATTTGACCCCCGAACCCACTAAAAATGCTTTTTTCAATGTTTTGGCTTTAATTAAAACGGCGTGGCGACTCTCATAATTTTAATGTCGTTAAGAATATTCCCTTTGTAAAATAAAAATAGTCACAAGATACTTCTCATGCGTCGCTTCATCGGAAAGGGGTATTCACAGATATACAATCAACTAAATTAAGAAGATAAATAATATGATATCTACATATGATTTGAATTGATTTAAATTGTATCAAGAGAGATCTTGATATATCTCTTATATGCCCCCGCAAGATGGACGTTCCTTTGGAGAAAACCAATCTTGGATGAGTATGATGTGAACCGGGTTTGGTGAAGCGGTGTGATGGTGCAGGGATCATGTGGAAGAGGAAGAGAGGTGAGTCGTGAGTCAGCTAGAGAGGGATGAAGCCGTGGTGGGGTTGGGGAGGGGGTGTCGGGATGGGTGTCTTGATGAGGGTCAAGACCTGGTATTATGGGGTGTTGAAGGAAGCCAAGTATGAGATGGTTTTGGCAGTTCATGAGCCTAGTGCTGCATGTGGTGTTTCGACACGGGTATGGATGCCGAAGAAAGGGTTGTGGGCGCCATTGAAGAGTGTGTTTCAAGATAGGGTGTGTGGACGCCATAGAAGGGGTTGTAAGCGTCAGTTTGAGAGAGTTTTAAGATGAAAGAGGGGTGTGAACGCCATTGAAGGGTTGTACGCATCATTTTGAGAGACACATAGAGGTTTGGGTAGTTGGTACCTCGTATCCTTGGTGGAGTCGAGGTGGTGATATGGTGGTGTTTTAGGGTGAGGCGGCTATGGGTTTTCCTCTAGGGTTTGGAAGGTGTTTGTTGGAGAAGAAAATAAAGAAACGAAAAAAAAAAAAGGGTTTCGGCATTTAGGGTTTTTCCAAGGGTGGTGGCGGAAGCGTGTGTGGGGGTGTTGGCGGGTGAATGGTGGAGATAGGGTGGCGGATAGGGTTTGCCACAAAGGGGTGGGGCGGCTTTTAGGATTTTCCGCTAGGGTTTTGGCGGAGAATTCTCATATGGATCTTTTTGCTCTGATACCATATACAAGATGAGAAGGGTTAGACGAAGTCATTCACACATGGGAAGAAGGGTTTGATATTGAATGACTCAAGTTTATTATTCACAAATGATAGGTATTTATAGTTACAATAAGAGTCTAGGGTTTTACATAAAATAGTCTAGGTACAATGAATCTAAAGTATGGTGAGGGGGTCTCCTGTGCAACCGCCGCACCATGCGACGGCGCACGGAGCCGCCCATCTTCTTTTTTTTCACTGAATTTTTTTTTTTTTTTTTGCCACCCCCAACTTTTTTTCCTCCCAACAAAAGTAACACTTATCATAACGAAATGTAACATTTTTTTTCTTCAAAATGTACCACAATTTTGCTGCAATAGATTAAAGATAACATAAAGATTGACAACTAAACCAACGTGACACTTTTTTAAAGGAATGTAACACTCGTTTTTTCAAATGTAACAATTTTTTTAATGTACCACAATTCTGCTGCAATAGATTAAGATAACATAAAGAGTGACAACTAAACTAATGTCACACTTATTATAAAGGAATGTAACACTCTATTTTCAAATGTAACATTTTTTTTTTCCAAAATTAACATAAGATTGACAAACTAAACTAATGTTACATTTTATAAAAAATGAATGTAACATTTTTTTTCTCTCAATTGTAACAGTTTATATTCTTAAATGTAACATTATATCTTAAATGTAACAATTTTTTATTTAGAAAGTAACAATTGAAATGCAACTCGATTATATATATGAATTTTTACTCTTTTTTTAAACAAGAAAGTAACATTTAGTAAATAAAAATGTTACATTCATCTATATAGAAAATTATAATTATATATTCACTTTGTTACACTTAAAATATTACTTTTTCTAACCACAAAAACTATCAAACAATTTAAATTTTCTTGTAAAATTGCTGTTACATTTGACTGTGAAAAGTGTTACTTTTTGCAAATGAAATTGTTACTTTTATCAGAACAGAATGTTACATCTAATTAGCTGATGAGTAGCTCAAACTTTTGTGTGTAAAAATATATGTTTAAAAAAAAATCAAGCCATATCATGACCTTGTAGTTTTATTCGTCTCGTCGAGACGAACACAACGGTATTTTTATATTTTTTTTCTGAGTTATAAATATCAAGATATAACATTTAAAGTTATTGAGGTTTTTTTTAAGGAATAACACTTGGCGCACTGGGAATGGAGGAGAGGCTGGCGGGCGTGTAAAGGGGCTGGGTTGGGCGGGCTGCTCCATGGGCCAAGCCCGTCGCACAGTGGTGCAACCGTTGTATATGAGACTTTGTCAAGTATGGTATGGATATACAATCAACTAAATTAAGAAGATAAATAATATGATATCTACATATGATTTGAATTGATTTAAATTATATCAAGATAGATCTTGATATATCTCTTATATATGTAACTGAAACATCTGCCAGGGATCCGGGCCGTCTCAAGTCTTTTTTGGGACCGGGGCGAAAACATCTGAAGGGCTTCTATAATTATTATTTTTTATTTGCAGAACTCAAATATTTTTTACGCTCAATATATATTATAAAACTCAAATGTCATAAATAAGTAAAAAAAAACAATACTTATATAAGAACCAACGTAATGCAAGTAGGTCCATAACTACCAAAATGAAAACAATAAAAGAAAAATACAATGCTTATCTAAACAATTAATCACCAAGAACATTTACAATTTTGAAAAATCGAAATCTAAAATCGAACAAAAACAATAAAACGAACTCATAATTCTCATAAAACAATATTCTTGCAAATTTTTCGAGATTTAAAATTATTAGTAATTGTATCAATATCAGTATTTTCTAATATATCGTTCTCATTACATAGTATGGAAAGATCATTTAACATTTCTTAAGATATTGATGATCTCAAGAAAAATTTTAATAATTTTAAATTTGAGAAAAAGTAAATCAGATGATATCATGACACAGACACAGTTAAGAAAATTTAATAAGCAATGCTAATACTGGTATATCATCAACACTTTTGACAATTCAAGTATTTCAAAAACTGATAATGACCCACTTTGAAAAGTCATAGGTACAACTTGCAATCTGAAAAATAAATCGTATCGGACACACGAGAAAAAGAAGTAGTGAACTCCGTGCAACATTCTTTCTTAATTTATCATATTATATCCAAAAGTATTTTTGAATGTCTTTATTTCTCAAACTATTAGCTAATGAGGTAATTACTATATCTATAATAACTACATATTAGTAAGTCTATGAGACTCCTCAGGTGATAACATTACCTCATAATCATCGTTTTCATTAAATTCTTTTTTCTAATGTATGACGTTTCATTGAAAATATATAATTTACATCTATCTCACATGTATTTATAGCAAATATTATATCATACCAAACCAAATGACTATGTCATTAAAAAATCAACATATTAATGGGCCCCTTACCTCAGTTTCTTCTTTTTATTATACCAAGTATACAATTTATGAATATTACAATAAGAATCAGTAAAAATCGAATCATAAAGAGTGGCTAGGATCTTTTCTCGACCACCATAAAGAGTGGCTGAGATTGATTCTTGACATTTACCATCTTTACCCACGCCTTAACAGTTACAACGTCTGTGCTTAGGTTTTACCTGTTGCTCTGAGATTCAGTGTTGTAATCTTTTATACACTAATCAAGTACACATGATCACTCCTTTCTCAAATCTGAAATCTAACTGCCTACGCCTCCTCGAATCAGAAACGGAAGACAAATTCTTCTCTTCGCCTCTGTTCTTCAATGACGAAGGTCCTCCCTAACTTACCTTACTAAACTCAGCAGATCAATCGCCAGTGTTAGTAGGTTTACATGAAAGTGGAAAATTCGGCGAATGCAAAAAAAAAAAAAAAACAGTTGAATTGATTGACTGGGGCGGTGTCAAAGTTCCATCTTCGATGAAAAAGGAGTTAGGCCTGGCGGGCATTGATGACATTTTTGTTTTTGATTTGATAATCTGAAGATTTTTTTTTCTTACTCATTCTATAGTGTATGTGGACTTACATTTGGATTGCAACGTGTTGCCATATTTTTTTCAAAACTTAATTTGGGTTTTTTCTGCTGGATCCACTTTATTTATTTCAACTTTCAACCTTTCTCGAACAGGAATTTTACATCGTTTATTTTTTCAACTTTCATTCAATCTTCCTAATCCCTCTCCACTATGTGCAGGGTGAGGTTTGTTCTGGCTCAGAAAGGGTGACTCCTGAAATGAAAGCGAGTGTGCCTTCTGTATCCTCCCATGGTAATAAAAGAAATAGTGAAAGCGAATTATGAGATAGATCTATAGAGAAAATGGTTGGAGGGCAGTGGTGAGTGAGACAGACCAAAGTGGTGGCAATGAATTTATGCATGGGCAGTCATGCATGAGTAGGGAAGTATGGAAGACTTGGAAATGGTGAGGCTTTCTTAAGGAGATGGAGACGTCCGGTAAGAGGGTACTGAGGACGCCAGTAACGGAGATGGGAAGGGGAGTTACTCGGGAACCAGAGACCGTAGTGATATGAGTTTCTGATTATATTAGCAGGAGGGTATGGTGCAGCGTATGGATTCGAGGAGCCCTTTTGTTGATGCACTCTGAATTTCTTTTGCTTTTGCCTAGCCCAAGTTCATTTGAGAAGTCATACTGGTATAGATAGACTGTGACCTCCTTTTCCTTGATCTACTTAAGTCAAGAATTATCTTCTTGAACATTATGCATACATGAAGTCTAATTTTATACTTGCACTGACCTAACATTTGATCATGTCAATAATTATTAGTTACCTGCTTAGAAGGTGTATATAATGACTATTTGAATTACATAAAGTATTGTTTATTGCTTTGTGTTTTCATATTAAGGTCAAGACATAATTGTTGTTATTGGCAGTTCAGTAAGGTCTCTATTCATTCTTAAATTGTGATATTGGTTTTGCGAAAACTCTCATCAAATGAATATGGCAATAGTCTCAAGTGTTAATGTTACTGTGTATTTTATTATTATTTTTTGTTTAGTTTTGTTGCCAGTAGTCTTAAAAAAATAAATGTGTGTATATGAGTTGGATTTTGTGTGTTGATCATGAGTTGAATATGAACGACATAATTAATCACGAAATTGGTTTTTCTTCTTAATGTTATTAACGACGATTTTGCAATAATTTTTGTAAGTCATTCATTAAGCAATAGGATCACAAGTGTTGAG
This sequence comes from Campanula takesimana, assembly GCA_026119855.1. NCBI lineage: Eukaryota > Viridiplantae > Streptophyta > Magnoliopsida > Asterales > Campanulaceae > Campanula > Campanula takesimana. The sequence continues at coordinate 2,525,910 of JAOWBW010000136.1, read as the reverse complement.
TTTTATTTTGTTTTCTTAGTACCTAAATGTGAGTTAATGGTAGACATTTTGGATTGGGTTTTTGAGGTTGAGACTCAAAAATTGAGTATTTTAAGTTTTATTTATATCTAATGTCCATCTTAGCCATCTTAGCTCCTAGGCAGCTAGGCTCCTCATTATTTAATCTTTACACAACATATTGGTTCTTGCATTTTGGATTGGGTTTTTGGGGTTGATCATTGCAAGATGGGGAAGGACTAAGGAGAAAAAGGACGAAGATGAGAAAACGGGTAAGGGGAATGGCAAAGGAGTAGGAGGCAGCAAATGGTCGAAGGGCAGTACATAGTATAACACGGTGAAGGTCAAGTTGGACAAATGGAGATGTTTATTTGTATGGGTATAAGTACACTTTGAAAAGGTTATTCTCTGTAGTTGTTTAGTGATGAAAATTCTAATTGTATTGTGGTATGGGGCTAACTTGCCGGGATCACATTAAGGAATTGAGAGGAAAAATGTAAATAATAACTTAAATACAAAGTGTATAATACTAAACCAATAGTTAAAATGAACATACTATATACATATACTATAAAATTTAGGGGCCCCTTATAATCGTGGGCCCTGAGCGGCCCTCCCCCTTGAGCCGGCCCTGCTGGGTATTATGTGAAAGTTGCTGAAACTTGACCGAGTCAGCACTGAGTTCTGAAGTAGCTTTCTTTAAGCGTTGAACCTCCCCGGTTAATGTCTCGTTCAGAGCTGTTACAATGACCCAACAAATAAAAAGAACACATGAATCCTTTTATACCATGGAAAGGAGAAATCTTAAGAACAAATACTAGTATTATTCCATCGCGCAGCACAAGTAATCCACGTTAAGAAGGCAAGCAATTCAACAAGTAAACCAAATCCACATATTCCCTCCATCCCACTTGAAATAGGATTCTTGGTCACTTTTAGCAGCAGATTGCAGTTTTTTTGCACTTATTATTCTTTATGTTAAAGGCTCTCAATTGGCTTCACCTGTACTCCCTCCGTCCCGAAATGACCTTCTCATTTGCTATTTTTTATTGTCTCAAAAAGTTCTTCCAATTTCTACAATTTAAGCTTAAATGTGCATAAACACATCATGACTAGTGAAGCAAGTGTTAATAGTCAAATGTGAAGATCATTTTGAGACACATGGAGTCTAATCGGTTACAGATTAATTTAGGAAAGTAGAATCCTGATTAGATTGGTATTAGATAGTTTACGTATTAGAGAAGGCCTCCTAAATCGGAGGTGAATCCGTATTGTTAGCGATCTTTGACTGCATGCGTATTCCTTATTTGATTAGGGTTCCGCATTGGAGTGTTGACCAAGTCACGTAAGGCAAATGGCCTTGGCCGACCTACGCCTACTAATGATCGGACTAGGAAAAGCTGAGGAGGGTAGTAATGGTACTTGGGACTTGGGTTCCCTTGGTGATGGTTGACGGGTCACAATCCTTCCCGAGATTGGCCTTGGTAAGACCGAGGAAGGTATGTGGTCTTTATCGCTTTGTCGGCATGTAGAGATGCCGAGAATAAAATATACTGAGTGGGCTTGGCCCATGACTCAGGTCTTCAAAGTTTTCTTTATGAGTCCAAAGTTGGACGGGCCCATTCCCTTAGTTCTGTTGGGCCTTGTCTGAGCATTACCCTGCCCAAAGCTATGTTCGGTTTATAACGCTCATTTACATTTTTAATGAACTTTTTCATATATCTAAAAATATATTTAGGGTCAATAGTTTAATTAATTGCATCGTAACCTTCTTCAACATCCACATCAACAAATTTTTAGTGACAAATAAGTAAAATGGTGACTCACATTACCACATACCACTTTTATTACCACATACACACTTTTAATGGTCAAATGGACGGTCAATTGGGACTATAACAACCAAAACAATGATTAAGGGTGGGGGAAATCTTAAGAACAAATACTAGTATTATTCCATCGCCCAGCTCAAGGAATCCACGTTAAGAAGGCAAGCAATCCAACAAGTAAACCAAATCCACATATTCCCTCCGTCCCACTTGAAATAGGATTCTTGGTAAATTAAATTTACTTTGACCACTAATTTAAAGAAAGAGAAAATTACCACCTAATCCCCCATTCTAACTGAAATTACCATCTAATCCAAGGCCATATTTCCATTTACCATCTAGTCCAAGCTAATTTTCATATTTACCACCTAGTCCATTAATATTATTAAATCACGAAACTACCCTAATATAAATAAAACCCCACCCCCCTCCTCCCTTTCACGCACACACGCACGCCCCCACTCTCTCTCTAAGCCCGGCGACCCAGACCTCCCCGTCACCACCGGCGACCTTTCTCCCGTCACCACCGGCAACCCCACCCCTAACCCCGGCGACCCACACCTCCCCTAGCCCCGACGACCTTTCTCCCGTCACCGGCGTAACCTTTCTTCTCCCCTAAACCCGGCAACCACTTCCCTCCCCACCTCCGGCAACCCACCCCTCCTCTAACACCGCCGACGACTCCCCTCCTCCTCCCCCATCTCCGGTAAGGTGATAGTGAGTGAGGGTAACTTTTTGAGGATCTCGTCAGTCTTTTTTCGACGACCATATCTCCCTCTACGGTGAATATTTTTTAGATCCCAACGGTCACTATGTGCGCCTAGGTGTCTCGAACCTGCTCCAGAAATTTGAAGACGATCCAACGGTTGATGAATCCGGAATTTGATTTTTTCTGGTCCAGATCGGGAAAGTGACGGGATGCGATTTTGCTTCGGTTTTTTTGCCTTTTGGCCGGAATTTTCCCAGGTTTTCTTGCTCTTGGCCGGCGCCTAGGTTTAGGGTAGGTGTGGCCATGACTAGGAAGGGTATTGGTACAGCTTTATTTGGTGTGGAAGGTGTAAATGGGAGCTCAAATCCCTAAGTAATCACGTGGCATTATTCTATAGGCAAATGTATATAATACTTATTTCAGGAAATGATTTAGTTTTTTAAAACTGATTTTTTTTTTAAATCAAATATTTTCTGAGCTTAAATTACGAAAACATGATTACTTAATTTTAGTAGGCTAAAGATAATGGATATCTTAAATTAAAATATTAGAAATTATAATCATTCAGTTAGTTGAATTTTAAGATATGGGCTAAAGATAAGAAATGTGATGTAGCAGTATATCTCGTTGAAGAAAATCGAGCCACATATTTTGCAAAAATAAAAATAAAAATAAAAATGAAGGATTCTATAAATAAAGTATGTTTGATGTTTTAAATTACTAATTGATGCGGACACTAAGGCGTTGAAGTTTTTGGAGTAATTTCAGCGAGTGCGCCGAAACCGTCATAACTTTTGACTCCGGATGAACCGCGGAACGCACCGCATATCAAATCGAACGTCGGAGCGAGACGGACAAAAGTCGTTATCTTTAATTTGGACGTAGATGTTGTCAAATTTGCATGCATATTCATTTTTATATGAGAATTTGTATTTTTTGTTATTTAGTGAAAAAAAATTAAAGCTAATAATTAATGGTAAAAATCTACACATCTATATAATATATAAAAGCAAAAACATTTCAAGCCTTCTCATTAAGCTACGTGGAAATCCACGTGGCATTATTCTATAGGCAAATGTATATAATACTTATTTCAGGAAATGATTTAGTTTTTTAAAACTGATTTTTTTTTAAATCAAATATTTTCTGAGCTTAAATTACGAAAACATGATTACTTAATTTTAGTAGGTTAAAGATAATGGATATCTTAAATTAAAATATTAGAAATTATAATCATTCAGTTAGTTGAATTTTAAGATATGGGCTAAAGATAAGAAATGTGATGTAGCAGTATATCTCGGTGAAGAAAATCGAGCCACATATTTTGCAAAAATAAAAATAAAAATAAAAATGAAGGATTATATAAATAAAGTATGTTTGATGGTTTAAATTACTAATTGATGCGGACACTAAGGCGTTGAAGTTTTTGGAGTAATTTCAGCGAGTGCGCCGAAACCGTCATAACTTTTGACTCCGGATGAACCGCGGAACGCACCGCATGTCAAATCGAACGTCGGAGCGAGACGGACAAAAGTCGTTATCTTTAATTTGGACGTAGATGTTGTCAAATTTGCATGCATATTCATTTTTATATGAGAATTTGTATTTTTTGTTATTTAGTGAAAAAAAATTAAAGCTAATAATTAATGGTAAAAATCTACACATCTATATAATATATAAAAGCAAAAACATTTCAAGCCTTCTCATTAAGCCACGTGGAAATCCACGTGGCATTATTCTATAGGCAAATGTATATAATACTTATTTCAGGAAATGATTTAGTTTTTTAAAACTGATTTTTTTTTTAAATCAAATATTTTCTGAGCTTAAATTACGAAAACATGATTACTTAATTTTAGTAGGTTAAAGATAATGGATATCTTAAATTAAAATATTAGAAATTATAATCATTCAGTTAGTTGAATTTTAAGATATGGGCTAAAGATAAGAAATGTGATGTAGCAGTATATCTCGGTGAAGAAAATCGAGCCACATATTTTGCAAAAATAAAAATAAAAATAAAAATGAAGGATTCTATAAATAAAGTATGTTTGATGGTTTAAATTACTAATTGATGCGGACACTAAGGCGTTGAAGTTTTTGGAGTAATTTCAGCGAGTGCGCCGAAACCGTCATAACTTTTGACTCCGGATGAACCGCGGAACGCACCGCATATCAAATCGAACGTCGGAGCGAGACGGACAAAAGTCGTTATCTTTAATTTGGACGTAGATGTTGTCAAATTTGCATGCATATTCATTTTTATATGAGAATTTGTATTTTTTGTTATTTAGTGAAAAAAAATTAAAGCTAATAATTAATGGTAAAAATCTACACATCTATATAATATATAAAAGCAAAAACATTTCAAGCCTTCTCATTAAGCCACGTGGAAATCCACGTGGCATTATTCTATAGGCAAATGTATATAATACTTATTTCAGGAAATGATTTAGTTTTTTAAAACTGATTTTTTTTTTTAAATCAAATATTTTCTGAGCTTAAATTACGAAAACATGATTACTTAATTTTAGTAGGATAAAGATAATGGATATCTTAAATTAAAATATTAGAAATTATAATCATTCAGTTAGTTGAATTTTAAGATATGGGCTAAAGATAAGAAATGTGATGTAGCAGTATATCTCGGTGAAGAAAATCGAGCCACATATTTTGCAAAAATAAAAATAAAAAAAAAATGAAGGATTCTATAAATAAAGTATGTTTGATGTTTTAAATTACTAATTGATGCGGACACTAAGGATTCTATAAATAAAGTATGTTTGATGTTTAATGGGCCCCTTACCTCAGTTTCTTCTTTTTATTATACCAAGTATACAATTTATGAATATTACAATAAGAATCAGTAAAAATCGAATCATAAAGAGTGGCTAGGATCTTTTCTCGACCACCATAAAGAGTGGCTGAGATTGATTCTTGACATTTACCATCTTTACCCACGCCTTAACAGTTACAACGTCTGTGCTTAGGTTTTACCTGTTGCTCTGAGATTCAGTGTTGTAATCTTTTATACACTAATCAAGTACACATGATCACTCCTTTCTCAAATCTGAAATCTAACTGCCTACGCCTCCTCGAATCAGAAACGGAAGACAAATTCTTCTCTTCGCCTCTGTTCTTCAATGACGAAGGTCCTCCCTAACTTACCTTACTAAACTCAGCAGATCAATCGCCAGTGTTAGTAGGTTTACATGAAAGTGGAAAATTCGGCGAATGCAAAAAAAAAAAAAAACAGTTGAATTGATTGACTGGGGCGGTGTCAAAGTTCCATCTTCGATGAAAAAGGAGTTAGGCCTGGCGGGCATTGATGACTTTTTTGTTTTTGATTTGATAATCTGAAGATTTTTTTTTCTTACTCATTCTATAGTGTATGTGGACTTACATTTGGATTGCAACGTGTTGCCATATTTTTTTCAAAACTTAATTTGGGTTTTTTCTGCTGGATCCACTTTATTTATTTCAACTTTCAACCTTTCTCGAACAGGAATTTTACATCGTTTATTTTTTCAACTTTCATTCAATCTTCCTAATCCCTCTCCACTATGTGCAGGGTGAGGTTTGTTCTGGCTCAGAAAGGGTGACTCCTGAAATGAAAGCGAGTGTGCCTTCTGTATCCTCCCATGGTAATAAAAGAAATAGTGAAAGCGAATTATGAGATAGATCTATAGAGAAAATGGTTGGAGGGCAGTGGTGAGTGAGACAGACCAAAAGTGGTGGCAATGAATTTATGCATGGGCAGTCATGCATGAGTAGGGAAGTATGGAAGACTTGGAAATGGTGAGGCTTTCTTAAGGAGATGGAGACGTCCGGTAAGAGGGTACTGAGGACGCCAGTAACGGAGATGGGAAGGGGAGTTACTCGGGAACCAGAGACCGTAGTGATATGAGTTTCTGATTATATTAGCAGGAGGGTATGGTGCAGCGTATGGATTCGAGGAGCCCTTTTGTTGATGCACTCTGAATTTCTTTTGCTTTTGCCTAGCCCAAGTTCATTTGAGAAGTCATACTGGTATAGATAGACTGTGACCTCCTTTTCCTTGATCTACTTAAGTCAAGAATTATCTTCTTGAACATTATGCATACATGAAGTCTAATTTTATACTTGCACTGACCTAACATTTGATCATGTCAATAATTATTAGTTACCTGCTTAGAAGGTGTATATAATGACTATTTGAATTACATAAAGTATTGTTTATTGCTTTGTGTTTTCATATTAAGGTCAAGACATAATTGTTGTTATTGGCAGTTCAGTAAGGTCTCTATTCATTCTTAAATTGTGATATTGGTTTTGCGAAAACTCTCATCAAATGAATATGGCAATAGTCTCAAGTGTTAATGTTACTGTGTATTTTATTATTATTTTTTTGTTTAGTTTTGTTGCCAGTAGTCTTAAAAAAATAAATCTGTGTATATGAGTTGGATTTTGTGTGTTGATCATGAGTTGAATATGAACGACATAATTAATCACGAAATTGGTTTTTCTTCTTAATGTTATTAACGACGATTTTGCAATAATTTTTGTAAGTCATTCATTAAGCAATAGGATCACAAGTGTTGAGTTTTATTTTGTTTTCTTAGTACCTAAATGTGAGTTAATGGTAGACATTTTGGATTGGGTTTTTGAGGTTGAGACTCAAAAATTGAGTATTTTAAGTTTTATTTATATCTAATGTCCATCTTAGCCATCTTAGCTCCTAGGCAGCTAGGCTCCTCATTATTTAATCTTTACACAACATATTGGTGCTTGCATTTTGGATTGGGTTTTTGGGGTTGATCATTGCAAGATGGGGAAGGACTAAGGAGAAAAAGGACGAAGATGAGAAAACGGGTAAGGGGAATGGCGAAGGAGTAGGAGGCAGCAAATGGTGGAAGGGCAGTGTTGTGGATATGGCCCTCCACTACCCAAGCAAACCCACAAGAACAATAAGAGCGCACAAACAAAGCACAAGAAATCAAAGCAAGAAAAGACACAGAAATTGTTTACCCAGTTCGTCAATATGTTTGACTACGTCTGGGGGCACTACCAAGCCAGGATCTTGCACTATAATATATTAAATCTGAGTTACAATGAGTATGGGGGCGGAACATTGTTTATATAGCAAACCAAGAGTAAGACCTAAACCTAAACATAAGAGAAATCCTGAAAATCTGCACTTTCTCGGCATTCCAGGCGCCCGCTTGAAGGGGACCAGGCGCCCGCTTACATACCAATTCCAGGAACCGGACCTTCTGTCCAAACCGGGCGCCCGCCTGGTCAATACCAGGCGCCCGCCTGGAACACTGCTCCAGATTTTCTTCTCCTTGTTCCTTTGAGGGATCTCTACTCCAACAATCTCCCACCTAGAGATCAACCGCATATACAAACCCCGTATCCGTCTTCAACTCATCCTTGGTGTCTTCCTAGTGCTCACCTCGATCATGGTAGTGCCTTCCTCCTCTCTTATTCTCCAAGCCCAATTGAAGCTATGCATAGCTTCAACTTTTCAAGGTTTACCACCTTGGTCAACATGTCAGCCGGGTTCTCCGATCCCAAAATCTTCTCCAGCCTTAAGATCTTCCTCTCCAAGAGATGCCTGATGTAGTGAAACCTCAGCTCAATGTGCTTCGTCCTAGAATGAAACGCCGGATTCCTAGCCAAATGTATTGCACTCTGACTGTCACTGTAGAGAGCATTACCACTTCGCGTCTTCCCAAGTTCACCCAAGAAGTTCTGCAACCATACCATCTCTTTGCTTGCCTCTGTCACTGCCACATATTCTGCTTCCGCAGTCGACTGAGCCACGATCTTCTGCAATTTAGAAGTCCAGGAGATAGCCGTACCACCAATGTGAAAACATAACCCGTGGTACTCCTCCTCTTATCAAGATCACTTGATGCCAAATCCGCATCCACATAACCCGCTAACACGACCTCCTTGCTTGAGAAACATAGAGCCTTACCAGCAGTACCCTTTAAGTAGCGCAGGATCCATTTAACCGCTTCCCAATGTTGCTTCCCAGGATTGCCCATGTACCGGCTGACTACTCCCACCGCATGTGCAATATCCGGCCTTGTACACACCATTGCATACATTAGACTCCCCACTGCCGAAGCATATGGAGTCCTCTCCATCTTGTCACGCTCTTCCTTGCCCTTAGGTGAGTCCTTTTCGGATAGCTTGAAGTGCATACCCAATGGTGTCCCTGTTGGCTTCGCCTCTTCCATGCAAAACCTTGTCAAGACTTTCTCAACGTATTCTGCTTGTGAAAGAACCAACTTACCCAACTCCCTATTCCGGTCAATCCGCATGCCCAAGATTTTTCTGGCCTCCCCCAAATCCTTCATCTCGAACCGTTCTGACAACTGAGCCTTCAATCTGTTTACCTCTCTACTGCTAGAGCCTGCTATTAGCATGTCATCCACATATAACAGCAAGATTATATACCCATTGTCCGTGTTCTTGAAGTAGCAACAGTGATCCGCCTCACATCTGACAAAGTTAATGTCATGCATGAATCCATTAAACTTCCTGTACCACTGCCTAGGAGCTTGTTTAAGGCCATACAAGCTCTTAGTCAACCTGCAAACCAGTTCCTCATTACCCTTAGACAAATATCCCTCTGGTTGTCTCATGTAAATTTCTTCCTCCAAATCACCATGAAGAAAGGCCGTCTTTACATCCATTTGTTCCAGCAACAAGTTATCCGCCACTACTATCCCCAGAACCATTCTGATAGTGGTCATCTTCACAACAGGAGTGAATACCTCGGTGTAGTCAATACCGTACTTTTGCTGAAAGCCCTTTACAACCAACCTTGCCTTGTAACGTTTACTGCCGTTTGCCTCCTCCTTAATCCGGTAAACCCACTTGTTATGCAATGCCTTCTTCCCCTTAGGCAGTTTAATCAACTCCCAAGTTTTGTTGGCTTTCAATGAGTCCATCTCATCATCCATCGCAGCTTTCCACTTATCACAAAGTGCAATACGAACAGCCTCCGCATAACATTCCGGTTCACCACTATCTGTCAACAACAAATAGTAATTTGAAGGAGTATACCTGTCAGGTGATCCACGCAACCTGCTGGATCTACGCAGCGGAATATCCGGTTCCGGAGTATGTGGTTCATCTTCAGTGACCCCCTGACCTTGGTCATCATGAACCGTCCTGCTCCCACCCGAGTCTGGAATATCCACCTCTACAACCTCCGGTTCCGAACTAATATCATCAGATGCCCCCTTTCTGTCCTTGTACAATACATGTTCATTGAATACCACATCTCGACTAAAAATAATTTTATGGTTTTGGTCATCCCAAAACTTATACCCGAAGTCATCCCCACCATACCCAATAAACGTACATTTTACAGATTTTGCATCTAACTTAGTTCTATCAGCAGAATCAATATGAACATATGAAACGCAGCCAAATATGCGAAGAAAGGACAGATTTACCTGCTTGCCACTCCATGCTTCCTCTGGAATTCCATTCCCCAATGGTACCGATGGTCCCCTATTGATCAAGAAAGCCGCCGTGTCAACTGCATATGCCCAAAACGTCTTCGAAAGTCCACACTTCAACCTCATACTTCTAGCCCGCTCGTTCAATGTCCTGTTCATCCTCTCTGCAACCCCGTTGTGTTGTGGTGTGCCCTTTGGAGTCTTCTCCATGCGAATGCCATTCGCTGCACAATATTCCTTGAACTCCCCGAGCTCATACTCCCCTCCGTTATCTGACCTCAAGCACTTAAGCTTAAGTCCCGTCTGATTCTCCACCAAGACCCTCCATTTCTTAAACACCTCGAATGCCTCATCTTTGTGTTTCAAGAAATAAACCCAGACCTTCCTTGTTGAATCATCAATGAAGGTCATGTAATATGACGCACCACCCAGAGAAGTTACCGGAGATGGTCCCCACAAATCCGTGTGAACCAGTTCTAACTTTGCTTCCCTCAAAGCCCTACCTGTCCTCGAGAAATTACTTCTCGCCTGTTTGCCAAACACACAATCTTCGCAGATCCCCACGTCGACTGTCTTCAAACCCGGTAGTAGTCCCTTTGAACAAAGTATCTTCATCCCCTTCTCACTCATGTGACCCAATCGACAGTGCCACAAATCAGTATCACCCTTGGCTGACGCCACCGCGATACTATCCTTGGTGTTATTCGCCAAATACAGTGTCCCCTCCTTATCACCCCGAGCGATCTCACGATCCTCCTTGGTAATAACCCAGTTCCTGCAGCCGAATGTTACCTTGTAGCCTTCTTCGTCCAACTGCCCAACTGATAATAGGTTCTTTTTCAAACCCGGAATGTGCCTGACCCCGTTCAGATGTAGGACCTTCCCGTCCGATGCTCCTATTCTGACATCCCCCTTCCCCTTGATTTCCAAAGGCTCGCCATCCGCCAGATAGACCTTACCAAAATCACCGGAAGTATAATTCTCCATCTCTTCTGCATGCCCGCAAGAGTGGAATGATGCCCCCGAATCCAGCACCCATGATTCTAGTGCACTACTAACACTTAGAACCAGTACATCATCACCTTCAACTGTCACATTCACCGAATTGCCCCCACGATTGGGACAATCCTTTTTGTAGTGTCCTAACTCCTTGCAATGATAACACTGCAAAGATCCTTTCGCAACCCTTGGTTTATCTCTGATCTCCACGGCCTTGCCCTTACCACCCACTACGTTTTCCCTTGATTCAGTTCTCCCCTTATTGCTAGTACCCGGCCTTCCCCTCCTAGTAGTAGCTAAGGCCGATCCCGAAGTAGACGATGTCCCCAACTTCTTCAAACGATTTTCCTCGCCCAACAAGAAATCCTTAACATCATCATACTTCAACTTGTTCTTACCCGCTGAAGCATTGATCGCTGTCACCGTACCGCTCCAACTTCCTAGTAAAGACGCTAGCAACAAGCACGCATGAACCTCATCATCAAACGTAATATCCAGCGCAGTCAATGAGTCTATAACATCCATAAACTCATCGATGTGCTTAGCTAAGGATCCTCCCTCTTGCATCTTGAGACTACCCATCTTGCGTATCAAATCAACTTTGTTTGCAGCAGATGGAGTTTCAAATCTCTCAGTAAGATAATCCAATAGCTCATTTGTGGTCTTCGCCTTCTTGGTAGTCTTCGCGATCCACTTTGACAAAGTAGATCTAACCACCCCTAGGGCCTTCCGATCCATGAGATCCCAATCTTCTTGCTTTTCTCCTTCCGGTTTGACACCCTTTAGAGGCTTATAGAGATCTTTGTTGTACAAGAGATCCTCTATTTGCATCCTCCAAAACCCGTAGTCAGAACCATCAAATTTCTCAACCGCCTGTTTGTCCTTGCCCATTCTTGATTGCTTGACAACACCCAATCGCTTGATAAACCAATCTTATGATTAACCCTGATCTCCAACCAGAGCTCTGATACCAGTTGTTGTGGATATGGCCCTCCACTACCCAAGCAAACCCACAAGAATAATAAGAGCGCACAAACAAAGCACAAGAAATCAAAGCAAGAAAAGACACATAAATTGTTTACCCAGTTCGTTAATATGTTTGACTACGTCTGGGGGCACTACCAAGCCAGGATCTTGCACTATAATATGTTAAATCTGAGTTACAATGAGTATGGGGGCGGAACATTGTTTATATAGCAAACCAAGAGTAAGACCTAAACCTAAACATAAGAGAAATCCTGAAAATCTGCACTTTCTCGGCATTCCAGGCGCCCGCTTGAAGGGGACCAGGCGCCCGCTTACATACCAATTCCAGGAACCGGACCTTCTGTCCAAACCGGGCGCCCGCCTGGTCAATACCAGGCGCCCGCCTGGAACACTGCTCCAGATTTTCTTCTCCTTGTTCCTTTGAGGGATCTCTACTCCAACAGGCAGTACATAGTATAACACGGTGAAGGTCAAGTTGGACAAATGGAGATGTTTATTTGTATGGGTATAAGTACACTTTGAAAAGGTTATTCTCTGTAGTTGTTTAGTGATGAAAATTCTAATTGTATTGTGGTATGGGGCTAACTTGCCGGGATCACATTAAGGAATTGAGAGGAAAAATGTAAATAATAACTTAAATACAAAGTGTATAATACTAAACCAATAGTTAAAATGAACATACTATATACATATACTATAAAATTTAGGGGCCCCTTATAATCGTGGGCCCTGAGCGGCCCTCCCCCTTGAGCCGGCCCTGCTGGGTATTATGTGAAAGTTGCTGAAACTTGACCGAGTCAGCACTGAGTTCTGAAGTAGCTTTCTTTAAGCGTTGAACCTCCCCGGTTAATGTCTTGTTCAGAGCTGTTACAATGACCCAACAAATAAAAAGAACACATGAATCCTTTTATACCATGGAAAGGAGAAATCTTAAGAACAAATACTAGTATTATTCCATCGCGCAGCACAAGTAATCCACGTTAAGAAGGCAAGCAATTCAACAAGTAAACCAAATCCACATATTCCCTCCATCCCACTTGAAATAGGATTCTTGGTCACTTTTAGCAGCAGATTGCAGTTTTTTTGCACTTATTATTCTTTATGTTAAAGGCTCTCAATTGGCTTCACCTGTACTCCCTCCGTCCCGAAATGACCTTCTCATTTGTTATTTTTTATTGTCTCAAAAAGTTCTTCCAATTTCTACAATTTAAGCTTAAATGTGCATAAACACATCATGACTAGTGAAGCAAGTGTTAATAGTCAAATGTGAAGATCATTTTGAGACACAGGGAGTCTAATCGGTTACAGATTAATTTAGGAAAGTAGAATCCTGATTAGATTGGTATTAGATAGCTTACGTATTAGAGAAGGCCTCCTAAATCGGAGGTGAATCCGTATTGTTAGCGATCTTTGACTGCATGCGTATTCCTTATTTGATTAGGGTTCCGCATTGGAGTGTTGACCAAGTCACGTAAGGCAAATGGCCTTGGCCGACCTACGCCTACTAATGATCGGACTAGGAAAAGCTGAGGAGGGTAGTAATGGTACTTGGGACTTAGGTTCCCTTGGTGATGGTTGACGGGTCACAATCCTTCCCGAGATTGGCCTTGGTAAGACCGAGGAAGGTATGTGGTCTTTATCGCTTTGTCGGCATGTAGAGATGCCGAGAATAAAATATACTGAGTGGGCTTGGCCCATGACTCAGGTCTTCAAAGTTTTCTTTATGAGTCCAAAGTTGGACGGGCCCATTCCCTTAGTTCTGTTGGGCCTTGTCTGAGCATTACCCTGCCCAAAGCTATGTTCGGTTTATAACGCTCATTTACATTTTTAATGAACTTTTTCATATATCTAAATATATATTTAGGGTCAATAGTTTAATTAATTGCATCGTAACCTTCTTCAACATCCACATCAACAAATTTTTAGTGACAAATAAGTAAAATGGTGACTCACATTACCACATACACACTTTTAATGGTCAAATGGACGGTCAATTGGGACTATAACAACCAAAACAATGATTAAGGGTGGGGGAAATCTTAAGAACAAATACTAGTATTATTCCATCGCCCAGCTCAAGGAATCCACGTTAAGAAGGCAAGCAATCCAACAAGTAAACCAAATCCACATATTCCCTCCGTCCCACTTGAAATAGGATTCTTGGTAAATTAAATTTACTTTGACCACTAATTTAAAAAAAATAAATAAATAATGATGCTTATAAAAATGTATAAATTATTGTTGTATTACGGTTAATAATAAACTTAATAACTAATTTTATATTTTCATTAAGATTATTATTTTCAGGTATGATTAGGTTGACCAAAAATCCTATTTCGAGTAGGACGGGGGGAGTATGTCTTATGCTCGTCACTTTTAGCAGCAGATTGCAGTTTTTTTTTTGCACTTATTATTCTTTACGTTAAAGGCTCTCAATTGGCTTCACCTGTACTCCCTCCGTTCCGAAATGACCTTCTCATTTGTTATTTTTTATTGTCTCAAAATGTTCTTCCAATTTCTACAATTTAAACTTAAATGTGCATAAACACATCATGGCTAGTGAAGCAAGTGTTAATAGTCAAATGTGAAGATCATTTTGAGACACAGTGAGTCTAATCGGTTACAGATTAATTTAGGAAAGTAGAATCCTGATTAGATTGGTATTAGATAGTTTACGTATCAGAGAAGGCCTCCTAAATCGGAGGTGAATCCGTATTGTTAGCGATCTTTGACTGCATGCGTATCAGTGGTGGAGCCATGATTTTTTGGCAATGGGGGCAAAATTATTTTCTCAGAAATTCAACCACTAATGGGAGCAAAAATTATTTGTAATGTATTTTTTTTTTCTTGAAATCAATGGGGGCAATTTATATTAAATTACCAAAATCTACTATTATTATATAAAAATTACACTACTAAATTGTTGGATTTTTAAAACTCAATGGGGGCAATTGCCCCCCTATGCTTGGCTCTCCCTCCGCCACTGATGTGTATTCCTTATTTGATTAGGGTTCCGCATTTGAGTGTTGACCAAGTCACGTAAGGCAAATGGCCTTGGTCGACCTACGCCTACTAATGATCGGACTTGGAAAAGCCGAGGAGGGTAGTAATGGTACTTAGGACTTAGGTTCCCTTGGTGATGGTTGACGGGTCACAATCCTTCCCGAGATTGGCCTTGGTAAGACTGAGGAATGTATGTGGTCTTTATCGCTTGGTCGGCATGTAGAGATGCCGAGAATAAAATATATTGAGTGGGCTTGGCCCATGACTCAGGTCTTTAAAGTCTTCTTTATGAGTCCAAAGTTGGACGGGCTCATTCCCTTAGTTCTGTTGGGCCTTGTCTGAGCATTACCCTGCCCAAAGCTATGTTCAGTTTTATAACGTTCATTTACATTTTTAATTAACTTTTTCATATATCTAAAAATATATTTAAGGTCAATAGTTTAATTAATTGCATCGTAACCTTCTTCAACATCCACATCAACAAATTTTTAGTGACAAATAAGTAAAATGGTGACTCACATTACCACATACACACTTTTAATGGTCAAATGGACGGTCAATTGGGACTATAACAACCAAAACGATGAGCTTAAGGGTGGGGGGAATTCATTCGGGACCAAAACGTAAAAAGGCTAATAGGTTAATGATGAAATAGATAACTCATTCAAATACAAGTGTGTCACTTTTTAAAATTAAAGTAAATCATTATTTATTGTTATTGTTTTTCTTAACAAACAGAGCTAATACAAATTTACCATTGCACAATTATGTACAAACAAATAAAACATACGGAGTATTTTGTAAAAATGTCAAAATGTTGACATTATTTCACTCCATTTGGTTATGGTGACTTCAGGTGGAAAAAAATTGTTATACACAGAGGCAACTGATGTCCAGATTAGAGATCTATGAGACTGCTTTGGTGTCGCACCATGACATTGGTTCCTGCCAAGTAACGAAATTACAAAATTGATAAGTAATATTCCCTCTTAAAAGTTAATCTTTATTTTTTTTTCGTTGTTTGTTTAAATGAACTTTAGGCAATAATTTATGTTATTCTTAATCATTTTAAAGAAAATTAAAAATATGTTATTGATACACCATTATATACATTATTAGTAACAATATTTAGATTCTTATTACAATAATTGTAAGTAATCTAACTTATTGCTCAATGTTCATTTAAACTAACAATAAAAACAGAGAGACTTGATAGCTTTTTGAGACGAAGGGACTAATTAACAATTGGTATATGAACAAATGAATACAGATTGATTTACAAGCTTAACAAGAATTTACCTCAATCTTTTACCATCTTCCGATTTCTCCAAGCATGTTGTGTCAAGGTGTAGAATAACATCACTAAAATTTGGTCGATAATCTGAAAGACACATAGAATTTTCCTGCTCATATCCATTTAAGCCGTAAAATGTAAGTATAAATGGATTCAACAGTGAAAATTAAATGGAGTATGAATTAAAAACATTTTGAAAATTTTAAGATTAAAATCAAGCTGCTTATGGAAATTTAAAGCAAATATGGCCGCAGGTGGAAGTAATAAGAAATGAGATCAAATTAATCTATTGTATAGATTCTAATTGAGTAGTAGTAGATAATCTTCAAATAGATTTGATAAATATCAATTGATACACAGATCAAAACAAACAAGCATCATTGTAAACAAAATGAATATTGGTAACAAAACTAACATAGCTAAGATAATGTAAGAAATACCTTAGCTTCATACATCTCTCCTATATGAAATAGCACAATAGCCAAAAGGAGATTAACATTGCCAATATAGAACTCTCCTTTTTTTTTAATTGATTTAAGTTTTTATATATTGATATAGAATAAGTTCTCTTGTAGATCCTCTTATATAGACCTTGTTAGCGACGATTCCTAAGTTGCGAAAACCATGTTTAGGTACATTAATTTCTTAGTTGGTCCACTAGCGACAAAGACGATGACACTATCTTTAAACGTGAATAGTAACCGAGTCACACTTATCTGGCGTGTTCCGTAAACTTTAGCAACCATAATTGTCGTGTTCCACTAAAAATAAGGAAACCCAAAAACAATGTCCTCTCTGCCCCCAAAACAATGTCTAGTTTTTTATTTAAGGAACATTTAGAAAATATTTACTTTTAAAATATTTTATTAGCAAAGATATATAAATATTCTTGCTATCCACGATTTAAGTTTTTAGTTTTGCAAGTATATAATGAAGTGTGAAAATGGTTAAACAAACCATTGCAGTAAATATTTTTTTATAAAGTATTCAATTTGAAACAAAATTTTCAAAAATATAGATATTTATTTTGATACTAAGATATTATTAATATACTCCCTTTGTCTCATAAAGTTTGTCTCATTTTAGTTGTTGTCATTTTAGTTGTTATGATCTAAAACGACTATTAATTAATATTTTTAAAGAGGTAAAGTAGGTGTTTACTCCTTTTCTTTCTTGAACTGAGGAGGGATCATACACTAACTCTCCTAAAAAGAAGCATCTTACGCGCTAAGTAGATACTACTAGAGCAAATGCTCTTTGTTTTATTCATTTTTTTTATTCATTTCTCAAAATACCAGAATTACTTGTTCTCTAAATACAAACTATAGTAAAATATCTACCGTAGTCTTGAAGTCGCAAAATTATTGAATAAGCATACAACTTTCAAAAGCCAAAACGATCTTGATCTTAACATAGTTGATACAACCACAAAAGTACATAAACCAAACGTGACAACAATGTTTAAAAATACACAAACAACACTGTTTAAAAAACAAAACTAGCATAATTTTTTAGCTAGGGCAACGGAGCACTTTATTATTGAGCCTTTACACTTATCATCAGTAGTATCAATGGTTGATAAGCCTTCAATGGTGATATTCGAATTGTCATCATCACTTCCTAGCTTTTGGTGACCAAGGTTATACCCGCCTTGAGCGCTAGTTGAGCCAATTGGTTTTGATACAAATGGGCCTTGCTTAGACCCTTCATGCTCACGCATCATGTTAATGCATGTAGCTAGAGGCGGAATATATTTCTTGAACCCCAGAGACTCAAGAAAACGTAAAATATCATCTGTGGTGATAGTTTTGCGTGCACTGCTATGGCAATGTTCAATGGCTTCAGTTGTGATGAAGCCGATGAACTTTGACACACATTTTTGAACCATCCCATGGGGTGGTTCTTGCCTCTTTGACTTACCTATTGCAAAAGAACCAATGTTACCTATGAAGTTTTGATAAGTTTTTAAAGTTGGGTAAGTGAAATTATATGCAAAAGACTAGACTAAATAATGATATCTTAAGTTAACGATCTAAGCTTGAAAATTATAGTTGGTACGTAAGTATCATGCGTTGACCCACTAAACACAAGTATCTTAAGCTTACCACATGCCACTCAAAAGTCCGTAAGCATAATTTTCCCCCAATGATAGTAGGTAAACCCTTATCTTACATAATCAAAGCCCCTATCATTATGATATGGGATGGGATAACACAATCATTCACACTCAAATCCTTATCATTCCAAAAAGGTTTAAATCAACTACCAAGAATGTAACCTAAGTGAGCTCAGAATACTTATGACAATATTTTCACTTTGATACCATTTGTAAGAGCCCGATGCCGAAAACCTAATACCCTACTTAATCACCACACACTAATACACAAAGAACAAGAACTTTGGGCACAGATAATTTTGGTGTTTAGTAGATGTTACTTATCTAACACAGTGAAAGCCCTAATGGCACGGGGTATTGCACAAACTTACTTGACTTACTCTTGATTAATGTTCACTTAACATTTTTCAAGAGTATATAACTATGAGAATCAAGGGAATTAATTTAAATATACATGTTTTATTTATTAAGTCAACAAGCCATCATCTGTTAACATTATTTCACTCATCTAGTTTATTTCACTCATCTAGTTGTGCTGAATTTTGGTGAAAAAAATATTGTGGAACTCGTGTTGAGCTTGTACACAAAGGCAACCGGTCTCTAGTTTAGAGATCAGAGAGAGTGCTTTTGTGTGGCACCATGACATTAGTTCCTACCGAGTAACAAAATTACAAAATTGATAAGTATAATCCCTCCAGAAAATTGATCTTTCTTTTTGCGTTGTTAGTCTAAATGAACTTTGCACAATAATTTATGTTAATTTTAATTATTTTAATGAAAATCTAAAACATGTTATTGATAGACCGTTAATATTATCAGTAAAAATATTTAGATTCTCATTATGATAATTGTAAGTAACCTAAATTATTGCTCAAAGTTCATTCAAAATCTTAATGAAAACAAAGGGACTAACTTTTTAGGACAAAGTGAGCAATTAACAACGATATGAACAAATGAATATTGGAATAACGGTTTCTTTACAAGCTTAACAAGAATTTACCTCAATCTTTTACCTTCATCTCATTTCTCAGAGCATGTTGGATCAAGATGGAGGCTAATGTCACTAAAATTTGGTCGTTGATCTGAGTCACATAATGAATTTTCCTGCTCATATCCATTTAAGCCATAAAATATAAGTACAAATTAACGAAGCGGGTGAAAAATAAATGGAGTATGAATTAAAACATTTTGAAAATTTTAGATCGAGATCAAGCTTCATAAGGATATTCAAAGCAAATATGGTCTTAGGTGGAAGTAATAAGAAATAAGTGAAATTAATCTATTATATAGATTCTTATCATGAAATCTTTAATTATATTTTTTTCAATAGTAGTAGGTAATCTTCAAATAGATTTGATAAATATCAGTTGATACAGAGATCAAAACAAACAAACAAAGAGTCATTCATGAATGAATATTGGTAACAAAACTAACACAACTAAAATAATATAAAGAATACCTTAGCTTCATATATCTCTCCTATAAGAAATAGCACATAGCCAAACGAAGATGAACATAATTGCTAGTATAGAACTCTTCTTTTTCTGAAGTGATATAAGATTGTTAAGGATTGATATAGAATAAGTTCTCTTGTAGATCTTCTTATATAGACCTTGTTAGCGATGATTCCTAAGCTGGGCGATGATTCCTAAGCTGGGAAAACTATGTTTAGGTACATTAATTTCTTAGTTGGTCCATTGGCGACAAAAATGATGACACTATCTTTAAACGTGAATGGTAACCGAGGCACACTTTTGTTGGTCCATTGGCGAAAAAAATGATGACACTATCTTTAAACGTGAATGGTAACCGAGACACACTTTTGTTGCGTGTTCCGTAGACGTGAACAACCAGGATTGTCGTGTTCCACCAAAAATAATACCATCTCCTCCCCAAAAGAATGTCTAGTTTTTATTTCATGAACATTTTGAAAATATATTATTAGCCAAGATTTATAAATATCTTTGTTATCCACGTTCTAAACTTTTAGTTTTGCAAATGTAATGAAGTGTGGAAAAAATAATCATTTCGGGACAATTTTTTTTGTAACTTATTCAATTTGAAACAAAATTTTCTAAAATATAGATATTTATTTTGATATTAATATAAACCCCATGTTTTGTAAAATTTATCCCATTTAACTTTTCTTTATTAACTCACGTAACTTTTGTCCGTATACTTGTGTCAATCTAATGATCACAATGAAATTCTAAAAATTATTATCGATAAGAGTACAATTTTTAAAATTTCACTAAGATTCAACAACAATATACAATCATAGTTCATTTTGTTGACCAGAAAAAATCAAATGTAACAAAATTTTTTCTAAGACATATACGTATTAAATACCGTACATCTCTCTAAGCATTGCCATGTGTTTGTCTTATATGGCTTTTGTTAGATAAGTATCTCACATCTACAACTTAAACAAACATGTAAAAGTTAGATAAGTATATTCCCTCAGTCCCAAAACACCTTGCACTTATTTCCCTGTTGGGTGTCCCAAGTTGGGTGTCCCATTAGTAAGTCCCGTTTCCAAAAATGGTAAGTTTTTATTATTATTATTATTATTATTATTATTATTATTATTATATGTAGCTAACCCACACACTTAACACTAAACACTGTAATTAAATCAATTTAACTATCTAACCAATTTACTTTTAAGCCTAAATTCTCACCCCTAACTAATTTAATCAAAACCCACTCACTTATGGACTAAGAAGAAAAAACCACCACTCTCTTCATAAAATCCTAGAGAGAAATCAGACCTTCGCTCTCTAGAGAACCACTACAAATCCACCGGCCTCCACCACCACCGCTCTCCATCACCACATTCGTCCTCCGCCACCATACTCTGCCACCGCCTCGTATTTCTTCTCCTATGCTTCTTCTTCTTCTCCATTTCAATATTTTGACCACTTCAAAAACTCTTAAGCCCCCGCCATCGTCGCACCAGACTACACGCCACCGTCCACCATGTAATGCCTACGCCATCTTCACCTTCTCAAGTCGACTATCTCCATCTCTCTCTCTCTCTCTCTCTCTCTCTCTCTCTCTCTCTCTCTCTCTCTCTCTCTCTCTCTCTGTGTGTGTGTTTGTGTGTGTAAATCTAGAATCTAGGGTTTCTTCTTCTCACCATTTTGTTTTGGGTTTAGATTTGTGCTTGTGCGTATTTGTGTATGCGTTCTTGTGTTTGTGCGTGTGTGCCCAGATCTCCGTCCCCTCTCTCTAGTGCATATATCTGTTTTTAGATCTAGATCTGTGAGATTTGGTGTGTGGTTGTGTTCGTTTGTGTGCACATCTTCGAAATCTGTGTATCAAGTTTAATTTCTTGAAAAACATATCCAGATCTGGATCTATTTGGAGTGTAATTATGTGTATAAGTTTGATTTGTTCTTTTTTTTTTGTTGCAGTTCAGATGATTTAAATTTTTTACTGTAGTAAGTTGTTGGTGGTGGTTACTAAGCCCAGCATAACAGCGTTAAAGGGTTGTGGTTGCCGGTGGTCGGCAATGGTGAACAGTGGTGGCGACGGTGGTTTCCGGTGGTCGGCGGTGGTTGGTGGTGGTTGGTGGTGGTGGGAGGTTGTGCAGTGGTGATAGATTATTTGGGTGTGTTTTAATTTGACCGTTGGAAATTGAAAAGTTAATCAAGAAAATATATTTTCTTAACATAGTTAATCATCTTTGATTATGAATATATTTGAATAAATATACTCCCTCCTTAATTCCCGTGCATCCCAAAAATGGTGCAAGCTGTTTTGGGACGGAGTGAGTATCCACATCTACAACTTAAACAATCATGTAAAAGGCCAACGCTAATACTTTGATAAAGAGTCACTTTTGAAGGCTTAGCTTGTTAATTTCCGATATGAGATAATGGGGCCAGTCTCCTGTGCGACGGCTCGTAAGGAGCCGAGCCTTTTTTTTTTTTTTTTTTTTGGAGATTTTTTGAGTTTTTTTTTCTTTTTTTGCCTCCAAACTTTATTTTTCCTCGCCAACAAAAGTAACATTTTTTATACCGAAATGTAACACCTTTTTTTTTTTCAAATGTAACACTTTTTTTTTTCAAAATGTACCACAATTTTGCTGCAATAGATTAAAGATAACATAAAGATTGACAACTAAACTAATGTCACACTTTTATAAATGAATGTAACACTCTTTTTTTCAAATGTAACACTTTTTTTTTCAAAATTAACAAAAGATTGACAAACTAAACTAATGTTACATTTTATAAAAAATGAATGTATTATTTTTTTCTCAATTGTAACCGTTTATGTTCTTAAATGTAACATTATATCTGTAATGTAACAATTTTTATTGAGAACGTAACACTTTTTCTAACCACAAAAACAATTCAAAGCTATTTATATCTTCTTTTTTTTTTTTTTTTTGCAAAAATGTTGTTACATTTGACAGTAAAAGTGTTATTTTGTTTGTAAAGATGAAACTGTTACGTTTATTAGAAAATAGTGTTACATATTAGTTAGTGGATATGACAAGTGGGGCCTAAAATTTAAATGTGTGAGAGGGAAAAGTTAGTGGGTATGACAAATGGAGCCTACATTTTAATTATGTGAGAGAGGAAAGTTAGTGGGTATGACAAGTGGGCCCCATGTTTTTTTCCATTTTAGGAAATGGTGAAGCAATCAACGGGACATCCATTTGGGTAATTGGTGAAACTTGAAATGGGACGGAGGGAGTTTTTTTTTTTAAAAAAAAAAAAAACTTGTAAATCTCAAGATATAGCATTTTAAAGTTATTGGAGTTTTTTTTTTAAGGATGACACGTGTCTCGTTCTGGGAAGTGAGAGGGCTGGATCCGGCAATCGGCTGTAGCGGAGCAAGTGGATGCGAGAAGCAGCGGAACAAATACTCATGAGACGGCTCGCCGCACAGCGTGCGACCGTCGCATATGAGTATTTGCCCTAGATAATTCCTTCCTCAACCACCTTAACCTCTATAATAACCCTGAACAACCATATTTACCAATACAGTAGACATTGATACATTAAAGCACAAGGAGAACTAGAGAAAAGCCTAATTTATCTCCCAAATGTATAACAAAATAAGTCAGGCTAATTTATAGATATCCAATATACTTTA
This sequence comes from Campanula takesimana, assembly GCA_026119855.1. Classification (NCBI taxonomy): domain Eukaryota; kingdom Viridiplantae; phylum Streptophyta; class Magnoliopsida; order Asterales; family Campanulaceae; genus Campanula; species Campanula takesimana. The sequence goes on along the minus strand of JAOWBW010000136.1, from coordinate 2,502,407 downwards.
CTAGGCTATAAATAAATTCAAACAAAATAAAATACAACTATAAATATTAAGACTCTGTATAGCTAAAATCCAGGATGAACCCGCAAGGTTGATACGAGGTTTGCAAATACCACACCTTCCTCAGTTTTTTTTTTTTTTTTTTTTGGAGACGGAAAAACAAATGAATGAATGCACGGAATGTAAATCCTTAGATAATTTAAGAACGGATATTACGAATAGAATACATAATTAGACTCCAGGTAGAGCTACTGGTTCGACTCGTTATTGGTGCCACTGCCATTATGCTGTTGTTTTTGCTGTTGTAGCTGGTGCTGTTGATGTAACTGAAACATCTGGGGATTAAGTGAAAGTTGCTGAAACTTGACCGAGTCAGCACTGAGTTCTGAAGTAGTTATCTTTAAGCGTTGTACCTCCCCGGTTAATGCCTCGTTTAGAGCTGTTACAATAACCCAAACCATAAACACGCATGAATTCTTTTTTTAGGTCATGGAAAAGGGAAATAATATGACTACTTTAAAACAAGAATGTTTCTTCAGACATGTTTCTATGAAACTCAATTCTTGATGACATTCCGGAATGCAAGTATTATTCCATTGCACAGCTCAAGGAATCCACATTAAGAAGGCAAACATTTCAATGAGTAATCAAAAATCCTCATCGCTACCCTTATTTCCGAGGATGATCGATATAAACATTAGTATTTTCAAATAAAAGAGGACAAATTAGGAAACTCATATGGTTTGTAGGCTAAGATTTTAACAGGAGAATCTTAACTGGTGCATTTCAAAATTGAGGGGATGATTTCTTAATACAAGATGTATCTGATACTCCATCCGTCCCAAATGAATGTCCAAAAATATTTGAAATTTGCTCTTGATCAAGAGCGGATTAGTGTTTTAAGATATATTAGTATAGAACCTAAACAATTCTTGCAGATCTGACACCTGCACCTACAAATGTCCGATTCTCGCAACTTTTAGCAGCAGATTGCAGTTTCTTTTGCACTTACTATTCTTTATGTCAAAGGCTCTAAATTGGCTTCGCTTGTAATAACATAAAGGGAAAAAATTACACTTCGATCAACTTTCGAAAAAATATTTGCTAGAGACTGAAGGGCCCAGCACCATCTACGAAGATGATGGAGTTGCAATGTTGCATGTTTGCACAGACTGGTTCATTAGCTTACAGCTATCTTTTATCTCGATTACTGCAATTGCTTGAGTGCATTTTGTGCAATGAAAACTAATGTTTGTGTGTTTTTTTTTTATTAAAATATGCCACCAAGTGCAGATAACACTTTCAATGTAAGTCCTTAGAGGCCTTACTTAAGAATAGAACCATCAACTACCATAGTCAAGGAATGTTTTCTTCCACCACCAAAACCAAATACGAAGAGCATGTTCTATACACAATAATCGCAGTTTAAGTACTCCCTTTGTCCCAAAATGATCATTGTCAGACGCTGCTACCACTCTTTAGTCAGCATTTTCATGTTTGCAGTGTCCTCAAGAGAACTAGATCTTTAATGGACTTGGTGTAAAAGCACATCAAGTTAGTCGGACACTTCGAATAACAACTCCCTTAACGCTCTTTACTTCAAGTCAAGATAATGTGCCGTGATTTGCACATCAAAAAGGCAGTGAAAACAACTCCGCTAATTTTGTACTCCCTCCATCCCGGAAAGTTAGTCCCTCTTTTTCCATTGTTAGCTTGAATGAACTTTAAGCAATAATTTAGGTTACATTTAATTACCCGAATAAAATCTAAAAATTGTTACTGATAGTATTTATAATGGTGTATCAATCACAAGTTATAGATTTTCAAAAGGATGATTAAAAGTAACCTAGATTATTGCTCAAGATTCATTCAAACTAACAATAAAAAAGAGAGACTAACTTTCTGGAACAGGGATAGTACATTATAACAAGCTGAATGCCAAAAGAGCATCCATGCAAGTAACCCATATGACCCACTTTTAGAGCAATAGATTATAGGACTACGTGTGATAGGGATGTCCCAACTTAGTACAAACAGACTAAAAGTTCATTTAAAAAGAAATAATAACATACCATCTCGAAGCTGAGCCTGTTGTTCCATTGCTTGCAGACGAAACTTCAGCTCATTATTTTGGCTAGTAAGTCCTGCTGAATCTCTCTGTAGGGAAAACCAGAAAAACTTATAACGCCAACGAAAAATCTAAAACGGGAATTTGTCTTAATCGGCTATGAAATGTACCTGCAATAATGTAAGCTGTGCAGACAACGTTGTTGCTTCAGTTTGTAAAGTTTGAACCTTATGTTCCAACTCAGATATGTATCGCATCTTCCTTTCTTTGGAACGCGCGGCTGACTGACGATTTGCCAAAATCCTATACCAAACAGAAAATAAATATATGTACAAATAAATATGTGGGTATATATATATATATATATATGTAAAAGTATGTGTGTGTGTATTTGGTAACAGTTACATCGTTGAAAGCAAAGTGAAGAAATGGAATTATAAACAATATTACCTTTTAGCGCGCTTGGGGTCACTCAATGCTATCTCAGCAAGCTTCTCATTGGCCATAATTTTCTTCAGCTCAGCCCCAGTAAACTCACCATTCCCAAACTCCAAGCTAAAACCATTTGGATTTCCATCAATTGAATCACTTGGGGATAGTTGACCACCCGGAGATGGAGGCAATTTAGGTGACTCATCTCCAAAGTTCATTTTACCCATAAAACTATCCATAGAGACACTTCTGTAGTGCCTTGTAGTTGGTGCAATGTCTCCCCCAGCATTCCTTTTAAGCCCTTCTCTTTTCACGCTGCTCGTAGCCTCATTATCACTGCTGTCACCACCATTTGTCTTTGTACCACTCGCTCGACTATCCAAATCTTCGCGATTCTCTGTTCCTTGCTTGTCATCCGTCCCAGAAGAGTTTAATGTGTCAATATTTTCAAGATTCATATACGCAGAAAACAAGTCATCAACAACTTCCCCTGCAGATTTCCTCTCTCCCGTTCCTTCTACATTTCCGTCACCACTTTTTTCCCAACTCGATTCACGTTTGACCAACTGCACTGGCTTTGACCCAGGATTATCCCTAGCAGATGCAGACCTTTCTAAAGTAACTGGACCTCTAAGTGGGATCAATGGTGGAGAAGACTGCATTATAGTAGAAAACCCAAATGGAATATCACTATTAGACCGCCTATGCGCTTTTCGAGGAGGAAGACTCTCACCAACCCGACCTCTCCCACCAAAAGGGGAAGGAGGCAATAACGAGTGCGAACCACCATCACGATCCTCCATCGACACATCACCAGGCAACTGATCACACGCAGGTGCAGAAGGCGAATCCCGATAAGGGGACGGACTCAATGGGGGTAAAGAATCATGCGAAAAAAATGAGGGCTGTGACAAAGATCTTGAATGTGAAGAATGTCCCAGATTAATATTCTGACTCCCACCCATTTGCTGATGGCCAGGTCGTGTCACAGGGATCTGTGAGTAAGGCGAAATTGGGGGAATTTGAGGGTGGGAAGGTGGAATACCAACTCTCTTACTATTACCACAATCAACATTTTGGAAATTGGGGGAAAACTGGCGCATCTGAGCACGAAACTGTGATGTATTAAGCTGAGGTATATCAAGTTGATTGAAGGAAATAGGTTTTGGAATTGAAGATGATGAAGTTCCAAATGAGGACTGCATCCTCTGCATCATATCAGTACCTCCACCTTCCTTAGGATCACCCATCTCTTTATACAATTAATCACACCAACACAAACCCTAAAATGTAGCAACTCCCACCATGTAAATCCCACTAATATTCGAAATTGAGGCACAATTCAAACAAAATTAAAAAAAAAAAAAAAAAGTCAAAGTGAATTAACTAACCTTGAAGAAAACCCTACTAACTGGAAATGAAAATCCTTAGCTCAAAATCAACCTGTATATAACACCCGTAAATCCAAAATCAAGCTATATTTAAACAAAATAAACCCTAAAAAGTCAAAATGAACTAACTGACAACAATACACCAGAAATTTAACTAATCCAAAATGCAAATGCAATGATATACTCTAAAATTGAAACAATTTCAAGCAATCAAGAGTACGGAGAAACCAAAACAAACCCAAACCTTGAAACAAAAAAGTTAAATATATTTCCCCACTCCGGAGCAAATGACAGCCGGCCGCTGGCGCAATGACAACTCCGTCACATGAAAACGCTCAACAATCCAAGAAATACGACGGAATCAACGAAGAAGAAAGCTCTTTTAGAAGTTTCTCGCTCTAGAAAAATTAAAAATTTAATCTTTTTCTCTCTCTAGAAATTGGGGACGACGACGATGACTACTACTGCTACACGGATTTCATGACGACGACTACTTACTATTTGCTGCCACGAACGAACGACGCGTGAATTTAATTTAATGCAACAACACTCCGTCCGTCTCAAATTAAATGTTTCATTTGTCATTTAATTTGTTAATATTTTTAAAAATTTGTGTTTTATGAATTTGTGTAATATTTATAACGTGAAAATCTCGAGAAAAACATATTTTACACTCGTTTTAGTATAAAACATGTTTTCATCTTTTAATTTAAAATAAAATCTCTTTAAAACGAATTTTACGCATCTTTTAGTGTAAAACAAGTTTTTCATAAGACTGACTCATTTATAAAATGATAATATTATGCTTAGAAATTTATTTATTTATCACTACAACATTTATTTTAAAATGAATTAAAAAAAATACATTTATAAGTTTCATTTGATATGAATTTGAATTTGGGGTGAATTTGAATGTCATTCCGACTGACTGATTGGTTTGACTAATCTTTTCTTTTCCTCTATCAACGCAGATTATGTAGCCATTAATTTTTTACTTTATCTTTGTAATTTTGTCCAAAAGGGATTTTCTGTAATGATTGTGTAACGCGGTGAAAAGCGCGTGTTAGACAGTTGCTAATGAGTGGATGGGCGCGTGTTTACACGTAGTCGTGAGTGAGATGCGGGGTTGTTTGGTAGCTTGTTGGGTAGGCTAAACATGGTTTCCACGTTGCGTTTATGGTGGGTTAGGCAAAGAAAATTTCCATAGCTTATACTCCCTTCTATAAAAAAAAAAAAAAAAAAATTGAGTTTTCAGTGAGACGGTCTCACATGTGAGATGATTGAGGAAATGGACTTGCCCACCCCGTGAGACCGTCTCATACAAAAATTTTGTCTTTTAAAAATAAATGTCACCTCCTTCTCTTTTCATGTTTTTTAATGATAAATTTGATTGAGTTTGATCATTGATTTATGATTTTCTTAGTTGTAATAAATGAGGAAGTCTTGTAAAATTCAGTTTACTAGCAATAACCCCGTGCTTCGCACGGGATTTGTAGTACCGACGGATCATTTTATAATTTATAAATGTGAAAGGTATTTTTTATAAAATATATTTTGAAGAGATAGATAGTATAAAGTAATAATCTTTCAATGAACCAATTAGTAGTTTATGAATATAAGGAGGTCTTTTGATAAAAGTTTATATGGAGGGATAGAAAGTGTGCATGTGTCTATAAAAACTTAACTTATTACAATCAATCTGATATATATAATCTAAATTTATAAATAATTAAAATATATTAAATAATTATCTCTTTAAGTATTAAAATACAAATTAAGTAAATTAAGTATTGCCATAAAAAAATTGAATCACTAAACTATAATAAATTTAATAAAAAATCAAAAAAAAAATCTAATTGAAAATAGATGTAGAGTTCAATTAATATAGTAACCCATTTTGGAAACATAATACTTGCAATTGTATTATGTTGCTATATACATTATCTGCATTAAATCAAGATGAAGTAAATTAAGTATTGTTATCATGCCATAAATGATTACATTCACACTGCATTGACTTTCAAATATTCCAACTACTCCAAAACATAATGATCTGCAGTAAAAAATTAAGAATGAATTAAAGTTAGTAAACATAACAAAAATATATAAAAATAAATAAAACCCAAAATTAACTCTTAAATAAATTTATGATAAAAATCAAATATATAGACATAGAAATAAACACATATTATAACAATAAGTTTTAGGTATTCTGATTTTTTTTCATAAAATTTCAATAAAAATTAATGCGAGTAAAAGAATTGCAAAAAATGAACTTTCATGTTATATAACCAAGAACTTGAGTGATCAATTATATCAATTTCAATCCTTCCATTTACAATAATAGAAAGACAAATGAATTACAAAAAATATAAAATACTTTTTCGTCCTAAAATGAACTCATTTTCTTTCTTAGTTAAGAATAAATTCAAACATTTTTTGGAGACAAAAGTAGTATGATATACCTCAAGGTTGAGTTTTGAGCAATAGTATCACAAACGCATTGTATTGCTTGGTTGATAAATATTCCCTCCGTTTCATGTTACTTGAGACTTATTTCCTTTTCCGTCTGTTCCACGTGACTTGAGACTGCCCAAAATGGTAAAGAAGCTTTACTATTAACTCCCTCTCATTCTCTCTCTTACTTTACTTTTACACTCACAACAACAATCAACTCACTATTCCTCCAACTCATTCTCTCACCTATTTAATTTTTTATACTCAGAAACACCTCCTCCCATTATTTCTCTCTCCTATTTTTTAAATCAAAAAAACCCTACGTGACTTATGCGTCATTCTCGTGGTTAATTTCACCAACTTTAAAATACTATAAGGATAGATTTTAGTTCATGAACCATTTCATTTCGGGAAATCAATTGATACTTAAAACTTTTCGTATTCTATCATAATTCAATGGATTTGAATAATATGTTGTCTATTGATACATGAACAATTTCAATACCTTAAGTCATCTAATAATTCATGTCTTTTAAAGACTTGTTGCATAAATAAAGTATAATTATTTTATGATGAATCTAACATTTAATTTCAAAAGACTTATCATATTCAACTACTCATTGAAATTAGATTGCATCTTTTAGGACTTATTATATGAATATATATTTATTAGATATTTTAATTTTTAATTTAATGTGATTCATAAATAAAAGACTTTTGATGATCTAAATTCAACTACTCATTCATCTCCCTTTAAGATTTACAACATATAAAAAATTAATTCATGATGAATCCAACCTAAGATTTTAAAGTCACTTCTTAATGATCTTTAGTTGAAAACTAAAAAGTCACTTCTTAAATTAATGCACCAATGACCTACCTAGTCTAATACTCTATATATAAGAGTATATGTTCTATTATGTATCATTCTCTTATTATAGAATCACTATAAAGAGAAAATTATTTAATATGTACATATTTATATTCTTATTGTATATGAATTGCCCATTTACATATTTATGGTTATTACCTCTTATTTTAACTTAGGTATAAGAATGCCAAAAGTCACCATGATTGCAAAGGTCATATTACATGGCATCCTCTAAATCAAGATAAACCAATTTGTGGCTTATGTGTCATTCCCATAGTTGATTTCACCAACTTTAAAATACTATAAGTATAGATTTATAATCTTATGAAAAAAAAAAACTATTCATACTATTAGAACCATTTTATAGGAGTAAAACCGGTTTTAAACTTGTAAATGTTAAAGTTTACAACAACTACAAAAAAGTCTGTCTCCAAATAATTGAATCAGTATGAAATAGTCAATAAAAAGTGGTAAATAATGTAAGAAAGATTTATTTTTTGAAATAATTATAAATACAAAAAATATAAAAGTTTAAGTATGAAATAACAGAAAACATAAAAATACAAAAATATTATGAAAGTTAAGAGTATATTACTTCCGTCCCACCTCACATGACACACAAGAAGTGGGCACAACAACTAAGGAAAATGTGTGGTAGAAAATGAAGAGATAGAATGAGTGAGATACGTAGTAGTGTTTGTTGAATAAATTGAGTGGTGGAAAATGAAAAGAGAGAATGAGTGGTGGGGTAGAGTATATATAAAATATTATGAAAGTTAAGAGTATATTACTTTCGTTAGTTTTTATATCAATTTGCAACAAAATGATAAACACAAGAACCGGATTGTAAATACAAACACTGGAACCAAATTGCAAAAGTGATACAAACACAGGTTACCGAATTGCAATTTGCCCTAAATTTATATTATAGGACAAAAATGTTAAAAATAATTAACAATCAATTTTGAGAGGAGTAACTATTACAACCATATTTATGAGAAAATCTTATTGTCTTTCCTATGAATTTGTAAGAATCGATACCCATTTCAAAAGAAGATATGTTGGGTATGCTTATCACTTAACCCTCCTACTTATGTTAGAATTGATTGATACCATCACCTGTGCTTATTTTAAGGACTTTAGGACCCTATGTAAGAAGTTTTTATAACTTCAATTTTTAGCTAAGTCCTCTTTATAGACTAGGCTTAAAGGTTAGGGCTGAAGCTTTGGAATCAAGGTCAAAAGAGCAAAAAGCCAATTTTGGTGCGCATACCTCCTATGCGCAGCGCATCCTTCCATGCGCAGCGCATCACCTTCTGCGCATCCTATGCGCATGAGCATCATGCGCACGAAAGACCTGCCTTGGTTTATTCTTTCATCTCTTGACCTACCTTTGTATAACTTGGAAAGCGTCATCTCAAGCTACGCTTTCGAATGAGCCAAAGTGCTGATGTGGACAAACGACAAATCAAATACACTCAGCATACACGTAGATGGAGACGCGCCTCTAGTTTGAATTTCAAATATAAAGACAGCTGTCATCCTTCTAGAAGAAGTTTGAAATCTGTCAACTTGCCGTCTCCAACGGCTATAAAGGACACGTGCGCACCAATCACATTGTGACAGCACATCGTCCTTGCTCTGCTCCCCAACGGCTATTTCTTGGAGCTCAGCTATAAACAGCAAGCTCATCCTCATTTTCCAAGTTGCTTGTGAATTGCTAAAGAATTGCTTCCAAAGAGAAAGTTTGAAGATTTGAAGATTGCCTACAAGATTTCCAGATTTCTAAGATCAACCTTCACACCTTCATACACAATCCAAGCCCAGATCCTATAAAGCCTTTGTAACACCTGAATCTTGTGCTCTCCATCTCATAGATTCAAAGAGCCCAGATTTCTGATACACACACTCACCTCTTGAAGTTCCGATCTTATCAATCATACTTCTAGAGAAACACCGGTTATTGTCTAGGATTTTGTTCATTCATAGATTATAGATCTTTGAGATAGTTTGTTCTAAATCGTTGTAACTTGTAACTCTCTCATAATAAGATCTCCATTAGAAAATCCAAGACTAACCATCTTGGTAGAGGACGTAGATCTTTTCCCGATCGAACCTCTCCAAATAGCGTGTTTTTATATTCTGCTTTGCAATCTGCATTTAAACTTTACTAATATTCATCTTTGTTTGATCTTTGTAGATTGTATTGCTTTGACAGAATTGTGTTTGTGATCATATTGCCTTAGTCTTATTTTGCGCCACTCTTTAGCCTAAAACATAGTGCGTGCGTTCTACACTTCTGCGCATCTCCCTGCGCTTAAGTGACTGCTTTAAACTTCCGCTGTGCATTTCACACTCTTGCTGCGCGCTATACTTAGCCAAATTAAGAGTCGTGCGCATTCGCCATTGCTTTGCAAAAGGGTTTGAAAAGAATTTTAAAAACGCTATTCACCCCCCCTCTAGCATTTTTCATACCCTTGTTGCCCTTCTGGGACCAACAAGTGGTATCAGAGCAAACACCTTTATAAAACATTTCCGTTTTTCAAGCTTAACAGCTTGGGTGCCGATTCAATATGGCAAACTCAAAACCTATGGCAACTGCTAACTACACTCACGTTCCGGTCTTTGATGAAGATCATTTTGACGTGTGGAAATTCAGCATCTTAACTCATCTCAACTCAATCGATGAAAGACTTCATGACACCGTGGTTTATGGACCTTACATTCCTATGAAAGCGAATCCAAATCCGCGTACAAATGCTGTTCAACCAACCGTCAAGAAACCAAAGGAAGAATGGACTGAGGAAGAAACAAGAAGAGTTGCAAATGATGGTAAAGCAAGAAACATTCTTCTAAGCACTCTAAGCATGGCTATGAAACAACAAGTCATGCATTGTGCTACCGCCAATGAGTTATGGGATGCTATTGAAGAACATATAGAAGGAGACACCGTGTGAAAGGAAAACAAGAAATATGAAGTACAAAAGAGATTCAACAATTTCTCTCAACTTCCCGGTGAAACCTTAAGACAAACTTATGAACGCTTTTGTGAAATTATCAATCTATGTATTTCACTTGGCATGAAGTTTTCGAACAAAGATTTAAATGTCAATTTTCTTCAAGCTTTTGGATCAAGATACCTACATAAATCTAGCGCCCTAGAAGACGCTGGAACTTTGGATGTATGGACACTTAGAAATCTTTATGCAAATCTCAAAGTCTATGAACTCAAGCTTCAGCGTCTAAGTGAAACTGAAGGAAAATCCAAGTCCATTGCAATGGTGGCGCAAAGAGAAGAAGCACCTGCGCAAGCTCAAGTTCAAGTTGAGAAAAGCGTAGATCCCAAAATTTCTACTTCTGAGCTATTGGACATGGATGATGAAGACTTCGCTTTATTTGTGAAGAAATTTCAAAAGTTCAGAAAATTCTCAAGACCCAGCTCAAACAACAAATTTCAAGGATCTACCAGCAGAGCTCCTCCAAAATTCACGAGGAGTAGTGATTCTAAAAGAAAAGAAGATCTTGTTTGCTTTAATTGCAGAAAACCAGGACACTTTGCTTCAAGCTGCCCAACTCCAAAATTTGAATATATGCAGAAGAAGAGCAGCCATACTCCCAAGTTCACTCCCAAATTCACTTGTCACAAGGGAATGGTTGCGGAAGAAGAAGCACCAGCAAATGAGCACAACACTTGGATTGAAACAGACTCCGATGAGAGCGATGAAGATTCCGATGATGGACTCGTTTGTTTGGTGGCAAATGATGATGAAGTTGATACTTGTGATTCTGATGATGACTTCTCCAAGGATGTTCCTGATATGAATGCCTTGAATAAACCTATCAAGAAATATGCAGGTTTCAAGAAGAGAAAAGGAAGAAAGGACCAACCATCAGCGAGCTCGTGGAACAAGGATTTCTCACCCCTGCTCAAAGCGATGGTGGATTGTTATTCTCACGATGCGATCTAAGTGCAAGGAACAAGTTGAGAAAAGGAGCTTACATTAGACCTCAAGTTGAACCAACTGCTCCAATCTCCAAAATCAATGATGATGAAGTGATTGCTGAACAAGAAAAATTGTTCAAAAAGGCTGAAAAGGTAATCACTAGATTTGATAGTATGAAGGAAGCTTTAGCACTATCATGTGATGAAATTTCCCAGCTTAAGACCGAGAAATCTCTACTTAAATCTGAACTCACCCTCCTTAAGGAGTAGATAAAGAGCATGACTCCTCTTACTGTTAAAAACTCTTTTCTAACAGAACAGAACTCACTTCTTAAAGTTCAAAACGATGAATTGGTTGCTCAAATTACTGATCTTAAAAAGATTACAAATGAGTGGTCCAATTCTCGTGTCACTATGGAGAACATATTTGAGTCCCAAAAAGTCAGTGGTGATAAAAGTGGCTTGGGATTCTCATCAACTAGTGACAACTTTAAATGTGATGTCTGTGCTGAAAGAGATAGTGAATTTACAAACCAGCAAACTTTTGAAATTCCCAAGGAAAAACATTCTAATTCAATGGGTAAAGGACAGAAAAAAGTCAAGAGACAAACTTTCCATTATGTCTACCCAACGAAGCAATTTGGGAAAGCTAATGGGAAAGATATAGCTACAGATGAACCATCTCCTAGCCAAATCATTCTTGAAAATAGGCGCGCTCCTTCTCCGAGTGCTCATTATGCGCCTAAGAGCCACGCGCCTCATCGCCGTGCGCCTCCTAGCCCTATGCGCCCTCCAAGAAAAAGCGCTCCAAAATTTCAAAAGAAAGATTTTGTTGAGGCTAGTTCATCTGACCCAAAGAAGAATGCCATCCCCAAGAAAAGTAAAGAGTTTGTGAAAACTCATGTGATTAGTGGCTTTCATCATTGTTCCATTTGTGATTGTTCTGGACACAAGGCCGTGGAATGCCTTTTGCGATTCACTCCCAATGCCAAAGGACGTAAAAACCCTAAGGTCAGGCAAGAGTGGGTTGTTAAAAGTTGCTAACCCTAGGACCCAAAAGGAATAAAGGGGACCTGCTTAAATGTCTATATTTCAGGCTCTTTGTTTCATGGCTGGATCTTCAAAAGCTAGAAATTATGAATGGATTCTCGACAGTGGGTGCTCACGACACATGACTGGAGATGAATCCTTACTTGAAGATGTTCATGAAGAAAGAGGTCCCTCAGTTACATTTGGTGATAATAACAAAGGTCAAGTCGTAGGATATGGAAAGCTCAAGAAAGACAAAGTGTGCATTGAAAGAGTCTCTCTAGTCGAAGGACTTAAGCACAACTTATTATCCATATCTCAATTCTGCGACAAAGGATTAGAATGCCATTTCTCTTCAACGCAATGTCTTATCAAGAATGGCAAAACTGGAGCTATCTTACTCACGGGTTATCGTAAGACAAATATTTACATCATTGATTTCCATAGTATGGACTCTAGTACTAATCTTTGTTTTGTAGCTAAAAGTGTAAGCGAAAATAGTTGGCTATGGAACAAGCGCATGAGTCACTTGAACTTCAAATGTCTATCAAAACTCAGCAGGGACAATCTTGTCAAAGGACTCCCCAAAGTTGCTGATCATCATGACAACAAATGCGCAGCTTGTCAACTAGGCAAACAATCAAAGCAGTCTTTCTCCAGCAAGACAAATCCCTCAACTTCAAAATGTTTGCAACTGCTGCACATTGATCTATTTGGACCAGTTACCACTGCAAGCATCAAAATAAATAAGTATACTTTAGTTGTGGTGGACGATTTCTCAAGATATACATGGGTGGAAATGATGATCTCAAAAGATGATTGTTACGACATTCTCACCACTCTATTCAGACTGCTCCAAACCCAAAAAGAAGATGACATTGTTAGTGTTCGATCCGATAATGGAACAGAATTCAAGAACAACGGTGTTGCTCGATATTGCGACGATCATGGGATAGATCACAACTTCTCAACTGCTGGAGTTCCACAACAAAATGGTGTAGTGGAAAGAAAGAATAGGACATTGATTGAAGCAGGAAAGACGATGATAGCCGAAGCAAAATTGCCTAAGTACTTTTGGGAAGAAGCTATCAACACTGCATGTTTTACTCAAAATCGCTCCCGCATCAACAAACGTCACAACAAGACTCCATATGAACTATGGCGTGGAAGAACTCCCAACATTGCTTTCTTCAAAATCTTTGGTTGCAAATGTTATATCCTCTACAACGGAAACGAACATAGAGGTAAATTCGACGCCAAAGCCGACGAAGGTATTTTTGTTGGGTATGCTAAACATTCTAAAGCTTTTCGTGTTTTCAATAGATCTACATTAGTGATAGTTGAATCTGTACATGTTACTTTTGATGAACATTCTCTCCTTGAGCCACATTTGGCTCCAAATGTTTCTGATGATTCTGTTGAGTCCATTGAGACAGGTGCGCACATACCAGCTGCGCATACACAAGACCAGAATGTATCAACACAAGGAAATCCATCTACATCAGTTGCGCAAAGCATTATCAATAGCGCACCAAGTAGAGCTTCAGCTGCACCTAATCATGCGCCTGGAGATCCTTCTAATGCGCATCAGTCTACTGTTGCATCTGGTGTTAATCCCACTTTCAATTCTGAACCAGTTCTACCTCCAAATTTTGATGATTTTAATACTGGTGAAGATGTGCCAATTGAAGACCTTCAAGTTACTACAACTCAACCTAGCTTACCTCTTGAAGTTCGTGAAGTTAGAGATCACCCAATCACTAATATCATTGGTGATCTTCATGTTGGGGTTCGTACAAGGAGAGCTACAAACTTTGATGCTTACACTGCACTTATCTCTCAAATTGAACCAAAGAAGGCTGATGAAGCGCTCCAAGATCCTAATTGGGTTGTTGCTATGCAAGAAGAACTCAATCAATTTGAACGATGTAAGGTTTGGACTCTTGTCCTAAGACCAAATAATCAAGGAGTAATTGGTACAAAATGGGTGTTTAGAAACAAGATGGATGAGAATGGAACTATCATGAGAAACAAAGCAAGATTGGTTGCATAAGGCTATAGGCAAGAAGAAGGAATTGATTACGATGAAACTTTTGCGCCCGTAGCAAGACTTGAAGCTATCAGATTATTTCTAGCTTACGCCGCTCACAAGAACTTCAAGTTATATCAAATTGATGTGAAGAGCGCGTTTCTAAATGGTGAACTCCAAGAACAAGTCTATGTTGCTCAACCACCTGGGTTTGAAGATTCACAATTTCCAAATCATGTGTACAAAGTCCAGAAAGCTTTGTATGGACTCAAACAAGCACCAAGAGCATGGTATGACACACTATCTAAGTTTCTCATCGAAAAAGGCTTCACTCGCGGTAAAATCGATACAACTCTTTTCATTGCCAAACATAATGGTCATAAATTACTTGTTCAAATTTATGTTGATGATATTATATTTGGTTCTACTAATGAATTGTTGTGCAACCGCTTTGAGAAACTAATGAAGAGCAAGTTTGAAATGAGCATGATGGGAGAACTCACATTCTTCCTCGGGCTTCAAATCAAGCAAATGAGTGAAGGCATCTTTATCAATCAAGCCAAATACACAAAGGATTTAATCAAGAAGTTTGGACTTGAAAACGCTAAATCATACGATACTCCAATGGCCACCGGCAACAAACTCGAAAAAGATCTAAAAGGTAAACGTGTTGATCAAATGCTCTATCGAGGTATGATTGGCTCACTCCTTTATCTTACCGCTAGTAGGCCCGATATTATGTTTAGTGTTTGTGTTTGTGCTCGTTATCAATCCGACCCTAGAGAAGCGCACTTAACTGCTGTGAAACGTATAATACGATATCTCTCTAGCACTGTTAACCTTGGACTTTGGTACACCATAGATTCGAACTTTAAACTTGTTGGTTATTCAGATGCGGACTACGCAGCATGCACAATTGACAGGAAAAGCACAAGCGGCACTTGTCATTTCCTTGGATATCGACTTGTGTCTTGGGCCAGTAAAAAACAAGCTGCAGTTTCTGTCTCTACAACTGAAGCAGAATATATCGCTGCTGGAAGCTGTTGCTGTCAAATTCTGTGGATGAAGCAGCAATTAGTGGACTATGACATAAAAGAAGAAAATTGTCCAATTTATTGCGACAACACTTCAACAATTGTTGTTTCTGAAAATCCTGTCATGCATTCGAATACCAAACACATCGACATTAAATATCACTTCCTCAAAGACGACGTGGAAAAAGGGAATATACATCTAGAACATGTGGGAACCGACTATCAAATCGCCGACATTCTTACAAAAGCACTTGATGCTAAGAGGTTCATCTTTCTTAGAGGAGAAATGGGTATGCTCGAACTCAGCTAAATTTTGTCAATATGATTTGTCAATACTAATAACTTTGTTGTTGATAAAATTCTAAGTTAGACATACACCATGCACCTGCGCACAAGAAGCGCACGGAGCTATGCGCATAAGGTAAAACCGTTGATGTTTTTCTATCTTGAAACTCTGCGCACTTTAAAGCTGCGCATATTGATTATGCGCATGACCCCTGGATCTAAGGTACGTTCTCTTTTCAATAGTTTCACTTAGGTCCTTGACTTGCTGAGTCATCATAATTCGGAAGGGTACTTGTATTTATTATTTTCCCTCGTCATTTTATTTGAATTTTTTTGGGAAATTACATTTCTGCCCTCTGCGCACGTCCCACCTCATTTAATGCAAAGGCATTGAGTGACGCGCATTAAATGCTCTTTGTGTGCTTATTATGACGGAATAGGAAAATATTCGTTTTGACCATTAATGACTGACACACGCACGCGGCTAGGACTTTTCACGCGCGCTCCTCATTGGGCCACGTCATCTGCGCGTGCAACTCACTTGCGCGTGCGCCCCACTCGCCTGACTTTCTCCAACTCTTGTCAGCGTACGATGACGTCATCTACCCTTTTTGATGTATATCATCTTCCTAGCGCCGTTTCTCTCCTCACTCTTTTCTCTTTTTAAAACATTTCACTCAAACCGCCTCTTTTCTCTCTTTTCTCTCTGACATTTCTTTCTCTCTGCACTCATCATCTTCTCTCTACTCTTTTTCGCAAATTTCTTTATCTATATATAATGGCTCCCAAGAAATCATCTACAACATCTTCTAAGAAGCAAGAGGACCCTCAAATGGTAAGAACTCTAACTCGATATTTTAGGTTTTCGCCGTTGATGGAGTTCGAAGGTCTGAAGTTCCCTTTCTTGATTTCTCTATGATCCGTTACTCGTTTCTCAAATTATTTGATGATGTGTGTTCGTTTTACTCTCAGCTTTTCATTTATGTAATTTGTTTTACGATCAATGATCGATTGAGTGGATTTCTGTTTGAATTTGTTTATTTTGTCTTTTCGAATTCATTTTCGTTTTTCTCAGATCTAGGCTGTATGTTCTTGTTATTGTTGTTGTGATTTACTTGTTTATGTGTGATTTTTCATTTCGAACATTTTGACATGCTTTATGCATTTTGGAGCACTTTGGCATTTTGATGTTCTTCGTGTTCTTCGTGCATTCAAACACGTTCTTCATGTTTTTGATGAATAGTCATATGACAAGCCTTGATGTGATTCCTGTTTTTGTTTTTGCGTTTCGCGCCCTTTTTAGGCATTTGGTTTTATATTTATCGTTTTGGACATTTTTACCCTTTTCATGTCTTATCTTTCTATGGAGTCTAGTTCATGCGCTATGCATATAGCTCATGCGCATGCGCTTCTCTCCATGCGCAAGAAGAAGAAGGCCAACAAATCTACTGCTGCGCCTGGGATAACCATTAAAGAGCCTACTGCGCAAACTCCGAAGCGCAAGGCTACTTCGAACCCTGAGCCTCCTAAGAAAGCAAAGAAGACCAAGGCTCCTGCTCCTGAAGAAAAAGGAAAAGCCAAGGCTGATGCGCTAGTTAAGAAGAAAAACAACAAGGAGAAAAAGGCAAAGAAATCAAGAACCCTACTGGATGAGTCTGATGATGACGTCCAAGTAGAAGCTGATGTTGATGCTGCGCCTCCTACTGCTCCAGAATCAAAGCGCACATCTACCCCTCCTGCGCCTAAGATAAAACGAGCCTCTATTCCTCCTGCGCCTCAAGAAGAAGATGAATTTGAAGGTGATTTCAATGATCCTCTCTTCATCCCTTCCAAATCACTGGAACTTCCAAGGCTGCTCAATCTCAGGGGGAGAAGCAAAAGGAGACTGCAAAGCCCATGCGCAATAATACTACTAGTGAGGATGAAGTCCCACTATCTGCAAAGAAGTCTACTCCCAAGCGCCGGGTTAAGAAGGTTGCTACCAAGAAACGTGCCTCAAACCGTACTGTGGAAGATTTATCTGATGAATCAGATCCTCCAAGGCATTCTCGTCCGCGCTCTGAAAAGTCTGCGCGTGATATAGCAAGGGAAGCAAGACTTGCTGCTGTTGCGCATAGGAATGTTCCGCAGCAAGCCCCACCAGTCTTTATTGATGGTGAAGGCTTTGCTCATGATGCGCCTGATCCTACTGTTTATGAGGATGCGCCTATAGTTGAAGATGGCGAAGACTCGAGCTCATAAGATTATGAGGTCCATCGTTCTCCTATCCATACGCATCACTCTCCAGTTCATGCGCAAGAGCCTCCGGCTGCTGCTGTCACTCCTGTGCAACCTACTGGAGCATCACAGACTTCTCCAATTATTCCTGCTGTAACTCCAGCAACTGCTCCCTCAGATCCCTCAAGTTCATCAACTGATATGCGTCAAATCTTGGCCATGATCCAGACTATCCAGGCTAATCAATTTGCTGCGCAAACCCAGCACTTTCAGGTGGTCACTGCGCAAACTAAGATTCAAGAGCAACTGGATGCGCAGTCTGCACGGCTCGATACGCAAGCCAGTTTCCTTCAGGCTATTGATTGTGCCATTAAGGGGGAGAGTTCTGTAACAAAGGCAACCAGTTCTGAAGCTATGCCTCCTCCCTCAGGTTCTGGTGCTGCGCATGCATCTGGTTCTGGTGCTGCGCCCTCTCAAGATTTTGATCTTCTGCGCCAAGATATCCAGCATGACTTCGACATAATCTCTTCTGCGCTCACTAAGATCCCCTCTGTGCATGGGTTGAATGAAGCTTTGTTTTCCTTAGCCAAAACCATCACAGAAATCATTCAGATTGAGTCTGCTAAAGTCATCAAGTCTATTGACAATTTTGCGCCTACTGCCTCCAGCTCCTCCTCCATTGATGCGCTCAAATCTCATATGACTGACTGCTTAATTCAGTTCAGTGATACTTTTAATGGAAGAATGAACCAGGCTATGCTAGATATGCAAGCCAGTCAGAACATGGTTCAGGTTGAGCTAACCAAGACTTTGGTTGATGCTCAGAAAGAAATTCAGGACTCCATGGCTGCGTCCCTTCAGTCTTTTGGAAATCATATGGGGGCGTTTGAAAATTGCTTCAACAGAATTTCTGAAGACATCCAAAGAGATAATGCGCTGATGCGCGACGGTATGAGGACTCATGTGAATCTAGTGGTGGAATACAACGCCAAGTTTCAGCAACTGAAGATTGAGTTGATGAACAAGTTTACCAGCTTGCAAAATGAGATGCGCGAAGCACTGCATCGAATTCATATAGACTAGACTTTGTAATCTTTTTGTTTTGCTGCGCAATTGTAAGTTTTTTGATGCGCAAGGTTTTTTTGCTTTTGATTTTTCTTCCATTGTAAAACTTGTACCCTGTAACTCTTACCTTTCAAGCTTTAATGAGAAGAATGCATCATTGCACTTTCACAAAACCTTGTTCAATTCAAACTGTTCGTTTGTGGAACATTGCATATCTTATAAACTTCATGTGCATATCCTTAACAGCTCATATTTCATTGCATGATGTTTAAACATTCAGTTTAAATGCATACTAAACTTAAACTCATATTATTTGTATGCTCTGAGTGATATTTCTGTCTTTCCTATATTGTAAGTTAATTTCTTTTGGATAGACTAGAAATCTATAGCATTGGCTAGTGTGTACATTGACTTGAGACATGATTTATCATTTTGTATTCTTATGGACATGTTATTATCAAGTACAATGAATTGCCTTTGTTATAGTAGGTAATGGCATCAATCATTTAGGGGGAGATTGTTGGGTATGCTTATCACTTAACCCTCCTACTTATGTTAGAATTGATTTATACCATCACCTGTACTTATTTTAAGGACTTTAGGACCATATGTAAGAAGTTTTTATAACTTCAATTTTTAGCTAAGTCCTCTTTATAGACTAGGCTTAGAGGTTAGGGCTGAAGCTTTGGAATCAAGGTCAAAAGAGCAAAAAGCCAATTTTGGTGCGCATACCTCCTATGCGCAGCGCATCCTTCCATGCGCAGCGCATCACCTTCTGCGCATCCTATGCGCATGAGCATCATGCGCACGAAAGACCTGCCTTGGTTTATTCTTTCATCTCTTGACCTACCTTTGTATAACTTGGAAAGCGTCATCTCAAGCTACACTTTCGAATGAGCCAAAGTGCTGATGTGGACAAACGACAAATCAAATACACTCAGCATACACGTAGATGGAGACGCGCCTCTAGTTTGAATTTCAAATATAAAGACAGCTGTCATCCTTCTAGAAGAAGTTTGAAATCTGTCAACTTGCTGTCTCCAACGGCTATAAATGACACGTGCGCACCAATCACATTGTGACAGCACATCGTCCTTGCTCTGCTCCCCAACGGCTATTTCTTGGAGCTCAGCTATAAATAGCAAGCTCATCCTCATTTTCCAAGTTGCTTGTGAATTGCTAAAGAATTGCTTCCAAAGAGAAAGTTTGAAGATTTGAAGATTGCCTACAAGATTTCCAGATTTCTAAGATCAACCTTCACACCTTCATACACAATCCAAGCCCAGATCCTATAAAGCCTTTGTAACACCAGAATCTTGTGCTCTCCATCTCATAGATTCAAAGAGCCCAGATTTCTGATACACACACTCACCTCTTGAAGTTCCGATCTTATCGATCATACTTCTAGAGAAACACCGGTTATTGTCTAGGATTTTGTTCATTCATAGATTATAGATCTTTGAGATAGTTTGTTCTAAATCGTTGTAACTTGTAACTCTCTCATAATAAGATCTCCATTAGAAAATCCAAGACTAACCATCTTGGTAGAGGACGTAGATATTTTCCCGATCGAACCTCTCCAAATAGCGTGTTTTTATATTCTGCTTTGCAATCTGCATTTAAACTTTACTAATATTCATCTTTGTTTGATCTTTGTAGATTGTATTGCTTTGACAGAATTGTGTTTGTGATCATATTGCCTTAGTCTTATTTTGCGCCACTCTTTAGCCTAAAACATAGTGCGTGCGTTTTACACTTCTGCGCATCTCCCTGCGCTTAAGTGACTGCTTTAAACTTCCGCTGTGCATTTCACACTCTTGCTGCGCGCTATACTTAGCCAAATTAAGAGTCGTGTGCATTCGCCATTGCTTTGCAAAAGGGTTTGAAAAGAATTTTAAAAACGCTATTCACCCCCCCTCTTAGCCAAATTAAGAATTTTAAACAAGATAAGTGACACTTTATTCTAAAAGTTTCATGTAAAGTAACTTGTTTGGGGTAGAATTTCTAACTGCATTTCCATTTTGAACGTCTCAACTTGGCACAACATCTTGATCCTTCAAGTTGTCACCATACAACTTACAGGTATACATACACTAACATGCTTTATTTAAATGATAATCTAAATCCTATTTTTCAAGAAAACAGTGAAAAGAAGTGGGACACGATTCTAAACTACACGTGACCAAATCAAGACTCAAAGACCAAGTAAAAAATGACTCTTATCAACGGAAATGTCCTAACCAACTATCCGAAGATCAAGGCCTCCTAATCAGTTCGTGAATGATCTTCTTAGTATAAATAGCTCACACATTCCTTGTAACACACACGCACCATTACGATTACTCTTAGCTTTTGTTCTTATTCTTCTCAATTGTTTTACAATTACATTCCATTATACCCAATTCCTTTTCTTTAAGTTGAATTGCTAAATTTGACCAAAACAATTTGGCGTCGTCTGTGGGAAGTTTGGTCTTATAATTGTTAAAAGAATTCGAGATGTCAACCGCAATGTCTTCCGCCATGACTTCAGTTGGTTCGAGATCGACAGTGGAGACAATCCCAATCTCATCAGGAGTGGTATCTGTTGGTAGTGATGCCCTAGGCACGTTTAATAAATGTTGTAATTGTTATCATTTATTTCATATCAATAAAGAGATGTTTTGATTATTATTGTTGTTCATGTTTACTTATAATAATCCCCGTCCCTAGTACTTGTTAAGCACTAGTATAAAGGCTAAATGATCATGGGATGATCATGTTAGATTTATGGGTACTTGTTTGGAACAAGGTACTGGACATGACCCGCTGTATGAGATTTATGTCATGGTCTATGTCGTACATATATCTCATATTAGTTATGTCATTTGAATCCTTAGACATGAAGTTATTATAGTCTTCCACTTGATGAACATTGTGTTTGACATATTCAAACGCTACCTTAACACGGTAGTTATAAAGGGTATGATTGGCATAATCGGATTCCCGTTGGGAAGAATAATAAGCTAAATGGATTTGTCCCTCCACGGAGAGATGTCTAGCTTGGGCCCCTCGAAGGAATGATGTTGATGAAATGTTCGGCCGAACTCAAATGAACTGATTGGATCAATGTCATTTGGATTATCAACATATTCGGAATCGAGAAAGTATTGAACAAAACAAGTTGACTCTTTGACCATGACTTGTGTTCAATGACATCGTGGACAAAGGGATTGTGACATATTCTAAAGGAATGCGAACTTGTATCTAGTTATACTATTTGGGTAGGTATGACGGTTTGCTAGAACCTAATCATATATTATGGAATCATGTTTGAGCCCATTGCCAACTTAGTATAATCCTAGAGGGTCACACACAATAGAACGAATCTTAAATAAAAGGACTATATTGGCATTTAGGGTCGGAGGACTTCCAAGGAATTTCTGGAAAGTTCTGGGCCTCCTGGTCAACCAAGCGGGCGCTTGGGTTGCACCAGGCGGGCGCCTGAACAAGCCGGAAAAGAATTGGACTTTCTGCCCAAACAAGCGGGCGCCTGGGTAGGACCAGGCGGGCGCCCGGTATGCCGATTGGAAAATTCCTAATTCGATTAGGAAAGGTTTTTGGCACAAGTTACCTATTTGGAATAGGCCTTAATTGTGTATAAAAACACCAATTCGGCCAGACCATATTGACTAGTGCTTTTGTGAGTCTCAAAGAGTTTGAGAGAGGTTTTATTTTGTTCTAAGATATCCTTGATTGATGAACAAAATAATTCACAAATAAATTCCATTTAGTTCTTTATTAAATTGTGAAAGTGTGTTTCATAATATTGGTCTAGCAACCAAGATCAAAGAAGTTCCTTTGATATTCGTTCAAAGTGTGGATACCGCTAGAGGGTGAAAATCATCATCTTCAAAGTTCGTGTTCAAGCTTTGTGATCGTGATCAAGTCTTCAAATCTCCACCAAAGACCAAGAGAAAATTTGATAGCCATCAAGGGTTAGTTTTTCCTTTATTCATCATGTTGTATTTGATTTAATCATATGAACGGATCCATGGCTTTGGATTTCTTAAAATTTTAATTGCTAAATTCCGCTGCGCATGTTACTTGGAAACCCAACAGTATCTTCAACTCAGAGCATTGGTGGTGTCTCAAGGCCAATCCAGATTCAAGATGGATCATCTACTGCTGCAACCCAGGAGGTCCCTATTGACATCGCTTCCAACTTGACCGCCATGCTGCGTGAAGTGAGGAACCAGATCCAAGTTTAGAACGATACCTCCACCATGCTGATGAACCAAATTGCCAGGTTGCAGAATGAAGTGACTTCTCTTCAAGGAGGAACGCCGGTAGCACAGCAGACCAGCCTCCCTAGAATCTTTCAATAAGTTTCCCCAAATGCACCTTCCAGCTTGTACTCTCCGTATCAACCTAGAAGGCTTGCCTTTGAAGGTGACATTGCCGGATCATCTGGATTTGGTGGAATTACGTCAGTTGCCAGCCTGACCAATAGCACAATTATCAATCATGAAACTGTTACTCCAACTTCAACAACATTTGTGACTCCTACATCAGTGGCAACAGGAAGTTTTAACCCTCAATTTGATTTCAATCATCTTAATAATTATCAATTTGCTGCCGCTAACAACGATGCAGGTAGCCTACTTAACAGATAGGTGCAGGAGCTAAAAGAACTCGTTATGAGTGTTCCAGGGATGACTATGCCACACAACCAGGCATCTCCAACATGTTACAATGAATCTCGCTTCGCTCCAGCCATAGCCAATGTGGTCATACCAAAGAAATTCAGTCCACCCCCACATGAAGCAGTATGATGGGACCACGGATCCAGCAGAATATGTTGCATTATATCAGGATAAGATGGATGTAGTCCATATCCCACCTCAATACAAGGAAGCTTGCTTTTGCAGGGGTTTTGTCTCAACTCTTACATGGGAAGCTTTGAGATGGCTCATCAGCCAGCCTTTGGGTTCTATTGGATCATATGCTCAACTTATCAACATGTTCACTAATCAGTTTTTATGCAACAGGGTGTTCGAGAAGCTGACAAGTGATCTTTACAGGGTGGTTCAGCAACCTGATGAATTACTCAAAGACTACCTGAGCAGATTCAATAGAGAGGCGGTGAACATCTCCAACCTGGATACTGTAACTGCAATTGAAGCCTTCAGGATGGGACTCAAGAAGGACTCTCCGTACTATGATGACCTAGTCATGACACCATGTAGAAGGCTGGATGATATCAGAAACAGAGCCTCCAAATTCATCAAGCTGGAAGAAGACAAGTTGCTCCAGGATAAAACAATCAAGAAGAATTCAACTCCAGAACATTCCAGTGGCAGAACAGACTCATCCCATTCTGGTGGCAAGATGGAAACATCTCATGCCAGGTCTAATAGGGGCAAACCCTACTCTAAACCTGATTCTTTTAGAATTCATGTTGTAGATGATAATGATGAGGATGATGATTCTTTATATCCTAGAATTGATGACTCTTGTTTCTCTGTTGATATTGCAGGATTGATCAATGCAATGGACAACCTGTGTGAGAAAGCAAGATGGCCCAAGAAGGCAGACAAGCCATCAATCTAGAAAGACAAGTCTAAGTGGTGTGCCTATCATGAAGACTTTGGGCGCACTAATGAGAATTGTATTGCACTCAGAAAGGAGATCAGCCACTTGTTGTCCAAAGGTCTCCTCAAATAATTACTTGGTAGAAGGCGTGGACGTACTGAAAATCATGCAGACAACCAAGAGAAACAAGCTGAGAATCCACCACCTCATCCACCTCCAACCAGAGTGGTCAACATGATTAGTGGCGGCTCAGATATTTGTGGAACAACCTATTCAGCTGCAAAGCGTCGTGCTGCGGATGCAAAGGAGGACATGTCCTATTTGTCTTCAAGATCTGTTAACAAGGTGAAGGGACAGGAGATCTCTTTTGACGAGGATAATAGGGTCAGCATCCAGGATCCACATCATGATGCCTTGGTTGTGAGCCTTCATGTTGCCAACTGTTTGGTGAGGCGCATCTTGATCTATAATGGAAGTTCAGTTAACATTGTGACAATTGATGGTTTGAAAGGAATGGGGATCCCACTTGAGAATGTGACTAAGAGTTCGTCTATCTTGGTTGGATTCAGTGGTGAGACGAAGCATACTTTTGGGGAGATTAATTTTCCAGTATATGTTGAAAGGATTAACTCCATGGAGAAGTTCTGTGTTATAGAATGTCAGTCATCTTACAACATCATCCTGGGTAGGCCGTGGATCCACAATGTAAAAGTTGTACCATCAACTTACCATCAGTGCCTCAAGTTGCCAACACCTTGGGGAGTAGTCAAGGTGTCAGGAGATCAGCAGAGTGCTAAGGAGTGTTAAAGGTGTCCATAAAGGCAACAAGTAGTCCTAGGCAGGCATAGCAATTACAGCGAAAGGCACGGGATGTACTTGAAGCTGCAGAGTTTGATATTAAGGAGGTGCAGCTTGATCCTTCTAATCCCGATGTCAAAGTTCTTATTGGGGCAGATTTACCTCCTGACATAGAAGATGAGATCATTGAATTCTTGAGGAGCAGGTTGCAGTGTTTTGTTTGGAAGCATGAGGATATGACTGGAATCAGCAAAGATGCGATTACCCACAAGTTGAACATTGATCCGAATGCCAAGCCTATCCATCAGAAGCGTAGAAATTTTGCTCATCAACGCAACCAGATTATCAGAGAAGAAGTAGAGAGGTTGCTGAAATCCAAGATGATCAGGGAGGTTGACTATCCTAGATGGTTGGCCAACATGGTAGTTGTTGAAAAGAAGAATGACAAATGGCGAGTTTGTGTGGACTTTACTGATTTGAACAAGGCATGCCCCAAGGATCCGTTTCCTTTGCCTCACATTGACTCCCTAGTAGATGCGGCAGCTGGCTATGAAGTCTTGACGTTTATGGATGCTTCTTCAGGATTCCAACAAATTCAGATGGAACCTTCTGATCAGGAAGATACAACCTTCATCACTCCAGATGGTATTTAATGTTTTATTGTGATGCCCTTCGGTTTAGGGAATGGGGGGGCAACTTATCAGAGGTTGGTGAACATGATGTTCAAGAATCAGATTGGTAAAACTATGGAGGTGTATATTGATGATATGGTGGTAAAATTCAAATGCATTGGAGATCATGCCCGAGATCTTAAGGAAGCTTTTGACATCTTAGAAGCGTTCAACATGAAACTGAATCCCTCAAAGTGTAACTTTGGTGTTAAATCTGGTAAGTTCCTTGGCTACATGGTAACTAAGAGGGGCATAGAAGCAAGTTCGGAGCAGATTAAGGCCATAATCAACCTGGAGTCCCCAAGAAAAATCAAAGACGTTCAAAGGCTAACTGGCAAGGTGGCTGCTCTAACCAGGTTCATCTCCAAGTCTTCGGACAGATGTAAGTTGTTCTATGATGTGCTCAGAAAAAACAAGTTGTTCCAGTGGACAGAAGAACATGAAGTAGCCTTCAACCAGCTTAAAGATTATTTAGCTACTCCACCATTGCTGTCCAAACCAGAAGCAGGCGAAGCTTTGTACCTGTATCTCTCAGTTTCAGAAAATGCAGTCAGCGCAGTCCTGGAAAGAGAACAAGATGGTACACAACTTCTTGTTTATTATGTAAGTAAGTCTCTACTAGATGCGGAAACCAGGTACTCCCATCTTGATAAACTCATTCTTGCTTTGATAACTGCTTCTATTAAGTTGCGCCATTATTTTGAAGTACATCCTATTATTGTGAGGACTAACTATCCTATCAGGAACGTGATAAGAAAACCTGAGATGTCTGACAGGATGACAAAATGGTCTATGCAACTTAGTACATATGATATCCAATATGAGGCAAGGACTGCGATCAAGTCACAAGCCTTAGCTGATTTTGTGGCAGATTTCAGTCCCTACCTCCAACCTGAAGTTGAACTTGAATTTCAACAACTTGAAGGCTCAGACTCTCCTAGATTCTGGACACTTTATACAGATGGAGCATCAAATGCAAGGGGTACAGTTTTGGGCATAGTCTTGAGATCACCCTAAGGAGAACTGATTCCTCAAGCTGTGGCTTGCGAGTTCAAGGCTACAAATAATGAGGCTGAGTATGAGGCCCTCATTATGGGTTTGGTTACTGCTTTAAACTTAAATGTTAAATTCCTAAATGTCTATAGTGATTCCTTGTTGCTGGTTAACCACTTCAATGGATCTTATACAGCTAAGCATACTAGGATGTCAAGTTATTTGCAGGATGTTAAATCATTGGCTGGACAGTTTGAAGAATTTACCTTCCAACAAATCCCACGGGAGAAAATGCTGAAGCTGGCGCATTGGCCAACTTAGGCTTAAGCTGCAAGAGTATGTTGAACAATGCTATATCTATAATCCACATCCTGCATCCTACAATAGATCAACCTAAAATGAACCAAGTAGATGACCAACCTGATACATCAGCTAGCTCCTTAAATGAAGATACATTATGGACACTGCCCATAGTAAAATTTATGCAGGATGGGATAGTGCCACAAGGTGTCAAGAATGCAAAAGCTTTCAAGATAAAGGTATCAAGATTTATATTAATTGATAATATACTCTTTCGTAAGTCATTTACAGGTTTATACATGAGGTGCCTGGAGCCCCAACAAGCTGAACAAGTCTTAAGAGAGCTACATGATGGCGAATGTGGCAATCATTCTGGGGGCAAGCCACTATCTTCCAAGGCATTGAGAACAGGGTAATATTGGCCAACTATGCGCCAGGATGCAATCAAATATATTCAGAAATGTGATGCTTGTCAGAGACATAGCAATATCCTGCACCAACTTGCCGAGCCTCTCCATTCTATACTATCACCTTGGCCCTTCTGCAACTGGGCAAACCCCTTGCTCCTTGGTGTTTGGAACTGAAGCTGTGATACCAGTAGAATTCTCAATCCCAACAGCAAGATATGGCCTAATAACTCCAGAAGACAACCAGATTGTACTTGCAGAAGATCTTGACACTATTGATGAATTAAGAGATTTGGCTAAAATCAGGATGGCTGCTTACCAGCAGAGGATTGCTAAGTCTTACAACAAGAACGTTCGGATCAGAAGGTTTCAAGTTGGAGACATGGTCCTCAGAAAAGTATTTCAAAACACAAGAGAGTTGAATGCAGGCAAACTTGCAGCCAAATGGGAAGGTCCCTACCTGGTTGACGCAGAAGCTGGTAAGGGTGCATATTGGCTCTCCACTTTAGATGGCACAAGGATACCAAGAAGTTGGAATACAATCCATCTTAAATCATACTATATGTAAGTTGTAGCTTGACCATTCAATTCCGAAAACCAGGTATAATTTAATTAGCTTTATTTCAATTTATTTATCTTCATTGAACACTTACTGACTTAAGCATCGGAGGGGTGTTAGCCAAGCTAACACCCACCCCTAACATGTGTTTGTTTTGCAAGGAAATTCAAAGTTCCAACTTAGGTCAACATGATCAACATGTTCAAATGATTTGTTGAGTTACCAATCTAGCTGCTCAAGAGGATAGGAGTCAACTTGCTGACAGATTACATGATGAAAGTTCAATCTGTACAAATGTTCAAGTAAGCACTTTGATATCAAATCTTATTCATCTTTTCCCAAAGTTTGTACTCAGGTTTTAAAGGTTTTCACCTTTCAAAAGTTTAAAGATCATACATCTTTCTCAAGTTTAAGATTCATACACCTTCGCCCGTGCGCATGTTTTTCACATTTTGTTCAAGTTGTAAGTTGGCCAGTGTATTTAATACATATTGATTACCATCTTGCACTTATCCAATTTGTGAACTCAAGCTGTTTACAACTGGTTGTAGCATTAACATGTTACCAAAGACAAAAATTTAAAGATTGAAAAATCTTTCCATTCATACTGATAGCATAATATTGTTACACTTCTCTAAACTGTTAACTTTCAAGTTATACTTATGAAAAAACTTCTGCTAGTTGCATTTCTAATCTACTCAATTCACATAACTTTTTTATGATATAACATCATAAGGTTACCGTCGGAAATCCATCAATTTCTACAACCAGAATACCAAAAGTTCAAACATACTGAACTATTCTAACATAAACATCCATAAGATCCAACCCATGCTAGCACAAGACATGGGTGGACCAAAGTGCAACTTGAAACTTGTCCAAAAAACCAAATTACACCCTAAGGTTATCTAATTGTTTTCGAGGACATCCCACTCGTTGAAAATACTAAAAACATAAAAAGAAATTGTTTTTGTTAACCAACATCTTGCAGAAACGGGAGAAACTTACCTCAACCTTCCAGTCCTTCATCAGCCTTGGTACCTTGGTTATCATCAACCTGCTCCATTGGTTCCACATCCTGGGCTTGGAATTCACTTCACCAACCTCTGGGAGAGCACATGTTATACCCCTTAAAGAAGCTTTTTCATCCTCAAGGTTCTAGTCACCAGCCTTCCCAGCCAAGTACTCCTCAACCATCTGGATCCTAGCCTCAAAAACCGAATGCCCAGCCTCTCTCACGAAACGATCCTCTTGCTTCTACAACTCATCTCTCAGCTTCTTGTTGGATGCTGCCAGCTTAACTGTCAAACCCATGATTTCTACATCCTTCCTCTTTATCTCTGCATCCTTTTCCTTCAAAGCAATCATAGCAACCATAGCCTTTTCTTTCTCTGCTATAGCTTCTTCGGCCTTCATCTTCCACAGTTCAACTTCCTTGGCTAACATGCTCGAGGAATCTTGAATCTAAAGAGTAACAAGGAACAAGATAAGCATTCTGAATCATTACGTAGAAATATCAAACTTTATAGACAAAGACATTACCTTCTCAAGTAGTTTCTCCACCACAGGCTCAAAATCCTCTATATCTACAATCTCTCTCTTCTTCCTCTTGAACAGAACAGCATCCCCAATCACTAACTTGGGTTTAGTTGAACCTTCAGCTTTGGGAGCAGTCTGCTTGGGATCATCCACCTTAGGTTTTTTGAATCTAGCCAGCAGGTTACTCGCACCGTAGGGGTTATCAGATTGAGTAGCTAGCACAAAGGAGTTTACTTCAAAAACTTTAACAATATATTGTTTTATCTAAAATAACAAAATTGCAGGTTAAAAGTCTTACCAGAAGACATATTTTGACCAGTTTCTTCTCTATCGCTCTCTACACCAGTAATAGTACCAGGGCGAATGAACTTTCTCTTGTTGGATGGTTGCGAACAAACAGCCTCAACAATCACCAGGGTGTCGTTTAACTTAGGAAACAAGTCGTCAAGTTTTCCAACTGCAAACCAGAAGCATGAAAAGGATGAATCAACATGATTAGTCAACCAAGAAAAAGAGAAAAAGTTAAAATCCCTACCATCCTGCTTCCAGGTTGAGAAAAAATTCTCCACTCCCTCCGAGCTATCCCTTCTTACATAGAAAAATTTCCTTTTCCAATCTCTATCCTGATCAGTGGACTTAGTTACCAAACTATATGCCCTATTTTTTGCCCTAAATCCACACATGTGAGGACCATGTGATCTAAGAAGATAGCAGAAAGCAAGTTCCTCTAAACCTACCCTCAAGTTCAAATCTGCGCTCAACCTATCCAATGTAACTAGGTTTCTCCATCCTACTGGCATAAGTTGGGTAAAGGCTAGACCAGTAACTTCAAACAAACGGGTAATCGAAGGCGAAAAAGGAAAGGTCAAGCCTACATCAAAAGGATATTCAGGGAAAGCAAGTCACTCAAGGGAAACGCAATCGGCGGCCAGGTTAGGGTTTGGGGGCATAAAAACAACAGTTTGGGGAAATTTTGGTTTTAGGGTTTCAATTTGTGTTGGCTCCAGTACGTATCTTTCAGAATCATGGTTATCTATCAACCCCAAGCACCTAAAACCTTCAGGCAACTCAATAGCCATGGTAATTTCAAGCTAAAAACAACAAAAGGAGAGGGTAAATTGGAACTCACCGGAGGTTTCTTCAAGCAACTTCTATTTTTTTTCTCTCTGTAGAACCAGAAGATTAAATTCGCATTTGGGGTATTTAAGTTGATGGACATGACGGTTCTAGACCCCTACTAAAACTCAAGTACCTAGAAACTTCCCTAAACTGTCAATCCAACCGCCCAGATAAAAACCTCTGCCACGTGTTCACAACTAAGGGATTTTCGAACTCCAAAAAACATTCTTTGAATTCAAAAATCAGGGGCAATTGTTTGGGGTAGAATTTCTAACTGCATTTCCATCTTGAACGTCTCAACTTGGCACAACATCTTGATCCTTCAAGTTGTCACCACACAACTTATAGGTATACATATACCAACATGTTTTATTTAAATGATAGTCTAAATCCTATTTTTCAGGAAAACAGTGAAAAGAAGTGGGACACGATTCTAAACTACACGTGAGCAAATCAAGACTCAAAGACCAAGTAAAAAAATGACTCTTATCAACGGAAATGGCCTAACCAACTATCCGAAGATCAAGGCCTCCTAATCAGTTCGTGAATGATCTTCTTAGTATAAATAGCTCACACATTCCTTGTAACACACAAGCACCATTACGATTACTCTTAGCTTTTGTTTTTATTCTTCTCAATTGTTCATCACCATTACTAATAATAATCCATCTTTGAGGTTTTATGCCGGCGAATAAGTTGTTCAAGGGCTTTCCTCGTTAAACTTCGTGTTCATTTATTCTTGAATTGTTTTACAATTACATTCCATTATACCCAATTCATTTTCTTTAAGTTGAATTGCTAAATTTGACCAAAACATAACTATAATGTGATTTTGTAAACATGTGTTAATCATTTCTTTTCCTTTTAGTATCTTTACGCTTAGAAAAATTATCAATCATGATGTCGTTCAATTTGCGTGTTAAATCATGTTTTAAAATGAATATTTATCTTGATACAAAAAAAGGGTAATATTAGTCAAATATTAGATTAAAAGAATTATAGTATTCAATTTTATGTGTCACGATATCTAATATAATAGTAGTGGCATTTTTTCCAATCTTTTTTTCCTTTCAATAAAAGAAACTTAAAACAATTTCTCAATAAAATGACTTATGTTATGGCATTTAATTGTTTAATATGATCTTGAGATTTTTCATTACCTCTTACCTTTGAATAAATATAACTCCTTTATAAATAATGAAGTTAAAAACAATATTAAAGGAAATTAATAAAACTAAATTATTTGTATCACTATTGTTAACCATTAAATAAAAATAACAATTATCGAACTAAGTAAATAACTATATAAACAATCCAACACAAAGTAAATGAAAATTGATCATGCATAAAATGATAGTGTGCCTTAATCAGTTTCGTATATAATTTATGTTGGTGATTTTAGTGTCATCAATGATTTTATGTAATTGTGATTTACTAGAGACCAATGCGATTTCATATTCGGCTCGGATACGAGTAAGGGAAAGTGTGGAGTACACACTCGTTTGAGTTAATATGTTTTCGACCACGATAAAGAAGCAGGGGTCAAGGGGGCTGCGCCCTCTTGCGGGGTCAAGGGGCAGCGCCCCTTGTTGGGGTCCCGTGGTATTGTTTACCCCTAGATTTACCCGAAAATTAAGAGACAGGCCAAACAGGAGTTGCTCGGCCGAGCACTTCCTTAACTCGGCCGAGCATGATTTTCACAGTAAACAGAAGTCACGAAAAAAGGCCTGCTCGGCCGAGCACATTTCCTTGACGCGGCCGAGCAGACACTGAATCAGTGAAAAGATGCCCTTTATGTTGACAGTCATAACTGTTGTGAATGTAACCATTGTCTCTCTTCTGCTCCAGACAAAAATCTGTTTATAAACAGATTATTTGGACTCAAATAAACATAGAAAACACACACAAATTCTCCAAGTTTTGATCTGATCTCTTTGCCTAGAATCAGATTGCTTGATTTTCTTATCCCATACAAAGATTTCGTGTAACCTAGGCATAAAGGGTCGAAATACTCTGTTCGGAAAGTGAACATACACAATTCAATCATTATCCAAGATTATCAACAAACCCTAATTCCCCAATAAACGAACAAAGTATTCTGTGATAATCATGGGTGGAGGAAGTACTGTGAAGGAGATGACGACCAACTTTGGGAAGTTGGACAAATTTGAAGGTTATGATTTCAGACGTTGGCAGAAGAAGATGCACTTCCTTCTGACATCATTGAAGGTGGTGTATGTTCTGTCTACCCCCATGCCAGAATTGTCGGAGGACGATAATTTGGAAGCAGTCAGGAGAAGATCGAAGTGGGAGAACGATGACTACATCTGCAGAGGGCATATATTGAATGGTATGTCTGACTCTCTCTTTGACATATATCAGAGTGTAGAATCTGCGAAAGAGTTGTGGGATTCTCTTGAATCCAAGTACATGGCAGAGGATGCTTCGAGTAAGAAGTTCCTCGTAAGTAATTTCAATAATTATAAGATGGTCGAATCAAGGCCTGTCATGGAACAATTCAATGAACTCCTGAGAATCCTTGGACAGTTTACATAACATGGTTTGAAAATGGACGAGGCAATATCTGTTTAAAGTATAATAGACAAGTTGCCTCCTTCCTGGAAGGATTTCAAACACAACTTGAAACATGGTAAAGACGATCTGTCTTTGGTCCAACTTGGTAGTCACCTGCGTATAGAGGATTCTCTAAAGGCACAAGAGAGTGACAAAGGAAAAGGAAAAGAAGTTGCTGGACCCTCGGTGAATATGCTTGAGGAGGGTGGAAAGAAAAGGAACAATAACAAAAACAGAGGAAAGAAACGTGGTTCCAATAACAACGATGATTCTGGTCCCAACAAGAAGCCTAAAGTGGCATGTTGGAGGTGTGGCAAAACTGGTCACTTTAAGAGGGATTGTCGTAGTGGGAACAAGAAGGATGGCGCAAGCACTAGTGGTTCGGGGAAGGGGTCTAAGGACCATACCCAAGACCAAGGTCAGAATTTAGAACATATATATAATGGATTTATTAAATATTCCGTTTCACTAATTTCTGAAGCATTTTATGTGCAGGATGATGCAGTTGCGTGGTGGATTGATTCCGGTGCCACAACCCATTTTTGTAAAGATCGTTGCTGGTTTAAGACATTTGAATCGGTGGAAGACGAATCTGTTCTCTACATGGGTGATGATCATTTTGCTCCCGTTCAAGGAAGAGGAAATGTGGTGCTGGAATTTAGTTCAGGAAAATCTGTTACTCTGTTTAATGTATTGTATGTACCTGTGAATACGTGTGTTTGAATTTGGGATATTCATAGTAACATTAAAATATGAGAGTCGCCACGCCGTTTTAATTATAGCCAAAACATTGAAAAAAACATTTTTAGTGGGTTCGGGGGTCAAATTACAATAAGAGAAGAATATTGAACGTTATCACTCCTATTGCCCGAATTGATCGGTCTTTCTATCATGATGAATGTGTTAGTAGTGTGTTAGTGTTTGAGACCGGATCCGAAGATTGCCTACGTTCCTCTCAATGTGAGAAGCTCAGGTCAGCGTAGTTCGAGAAGAATTTAGAATAGGCAGAAGAATCGGGATCATGCATAATGAGGGGGGAATTACCTAAATATTAGGGTTTAGAAGTAGTTCCTAGATCATCATCGGGTTAATGAACCCTCGATCATCATCGGCTATGAAATAACATGCAAACATGAAGATCGTAACCCTAAATATAGCATAAATAAGGTTTTAATCTATGAACACGATGAACATATGAAGAACATATATGAACATATGAATAAACATGCGAAGCATATGAAGAAACTATGAATAAACATGCAAGAACATGAATATTAAAGATCTACATTAGAAATAATGCAAGAACGTGAAGAAATAAGTTAGAAAACTTACCTATGTTGGCAAGAAATAAACCTTGATCTTCTTGGAGGTTTGAATGCTAATTAGAGAGCAAAATTGTGTTTAGGAACTCTCAAATTCGGATCCCCCTAAACCAATAGCATGAGATTGGTTTATATAGTAAACTGAGGGGAAGATCTGATGGTCCAGATCATCCGGGGCGGATGTGGCCGCGTGGCCAATATTGAGGGCGGCGGCGAAAGTGGCCGCGTGGCCATCGTTGCGCGCTGACTTGAAATTCAAGCTAGGGTTTTACTGTTCATACAAGGCAACCCTAAATGTCCATATTTAATGTTTTCTAGAACATTGAGCTATTTTTGGGAATCCGGGACAAGTCTTTGCAAGGTTTCTAATTCCCATAAAGTCCTTGTATATTTGGGAAAGCCCTAATAAACTCATTTTTAGATCGGGTACTAACAGTAGCCCCTCGGCGACGCTTCTTGCAAGGCAATGGAGGGTCGATGATAAAAATAGGAACCGTTCTGAAACATGAGTTTCAAACAGAGGAAAGGTAAGGGAACGGCTGGACCTTGACAGGCGACCTACGTATCCGCGGGGGAATCAAGCCAAACGTAGTTCAAATCTGATGGGGAAATTGGGAAGGACTGTCCTCTGATGGGGAACAACGTTTTCTGCTGGGGAAAATGCACTTGCTGGGGATGAGAGATGACCATGTTGGTCGGGTGGCTGGACCTTTTCAGGTTTCCTACGTATCCTCCGAGGAATCAAGCCAATCATAGTTCAAAGCGATTAGGGAAAAGCGAGCCATCGGACTTCTGCTAGGGATAATAAACCTACGGGCACTATCCTGTATGAAGAACGAACATTCGTTAGGAAATGAAGTCATTTGGGAAAAATAAAGATTACGTTGTCTAAATAATCCCAAGATGGAATGGTAAACGCAATCAGGATCGCCAGGGCTCCTGCCGATTGTGCTAACGAAACGCCGAGGCTTCTGCCAACCACGATCGATCAAGGATACGTATGTCATAGAGGCGCCGAAGTCTCTACAATCATACGGATCCTAATAATAGGTGCTGGATCTCTCGCAAACAGAAACGCCGAGGCTTCTGCCAATCGCGATTGATCAAGGATACGTATGTCATAGAGGCGCCGAAGTCTCTACAATCATACGAATCCTAATAATAGATGCTGGATCTCTCGCAAACAGAAACGCCGAGGCTTCTGCCAATCACGATCGATCTAGGATGCGTATGTCATAGAGGCGCCAAAGTCTCTAAAACCATACGAATCCTAAGCAAATATTAGGAAATGCTAAAATAATAGATGTTGGATTTCTCGCAAACAGAAACGCCGAGGCTTCTTGTTAGGATTCATTGTTAGTGCACCCACCTTAATTTGATTGATCCATTCCACGTGTCTTTTTATGGACTTTAGGACCGCATGTAATGAAGTTCTACTTCAATTTTTAGATAAGTCCATTTCTAGATTTTTTGTTTTCAAGGCTGAGTATTGTTCGGTTGTATCATTAGCGGTTTAGTGCTTCAAGCCATCATTTTAAGAATGCCAGCATGGAGCTCTTCAATTCTCATCAAACCGCAGTTTGCATGTTTGATGAAACCGCACATCAAGACCATTCTTCAAACCGCCCTATGCTTGGTGAAACCGCAGAGCAGTTATTGAAGAATTAAAGAGATGTCATTTATTCCTTAGACAAACATTCCCTTATTGACAGTATAAGGATGTTGTTATGTCATGTCAAAATAACTCTAAGTTAACTTGGAGTTTCTGCAAGGAATGTCGGTTTGTCCATCAGTTTAAATTGTTTACCGTTAGTCCTTTCTGCAACAAAGGACAATTGTCAGGTAGTGGTGCAACAACTACCTAGGACTACAAGACAAAACCAAGGACGAAAATGACAGCTCAACCAATGGGATTTCGACAGCACTGTACCCTTCAGATTTGATTCAAATCTTTACCCAACGGTCACAAGGGTGCTCTGCCTATAAATAGCCTTCATTATTCAACAATGAAGGTTGCTGAGCTTCAAGAGATTCATTCCCAAGTATTCAAGTTTGCTTTGAAGAGTTAAACCCAGATATTCATATCTTCAACCATCTCCATTGCAAACCCAGTTCTTCATCAAAGCTTCAAGCCTAACAACCACTCATACTTAGCCTTTACACAGAAAGAATTCTATTTGCTCCACCATCATTTAGATACTTAGAGCATTTGATTTCTTTTCACACACACACCCGATTTATATGATCATATAGATTATATACTTCGAAAACACCGGTTGTTATTATAGCTTAGGTTAGACTCATTGTTTAGAGTTTAGATTTATCTTGTAAAACCTCCTCTAAATTAATACAAGTCTTATAGCTATTAGAAAATCCTAGACTAACCATCTAGGTAGAGGACGTAGTTCATTAAAGAACGAACCTCTTCAATTTGTGTGTTTGATCTTTATTTTCTGTCTTGATATTTATCTTTCTTGTTTGTGGTCTTGAACTTGTTTCCATATACGAAATGACTTGAAAGATGAATTGTGTTTTCCTTTAAACTTTAAGTTTAACTATTCTGTTGCATCATAGTGTTTTCTCAACCCGAGTCAAACTTCCAAACTCTTTAACTAACCTATTTGGCCAAACCGCAAACTCCGCTGTGCATTTTATCAGTTCGGTTCTTGTGCCTTGAACCGCAGTTGGCCAAACTGATAAGTACTCGGTTGATTTTAAGGGTATTTCGAAAAAGTTTCGGACCGCTATTCACCCCCCCCTCTAGCGGTTCTATACCCTTGTTGCCCTCTGGGACCAACAAGTGGTATCAGAGCGTATCCACCAAACTTGTTTTTACAAGCTTAACCGCTTGGGTGCTGATCCAATGGCAAACACAAACACCCATATGATGCAAACATCCAATTCGAATCACTTACCGATTCTGGATGAAGATAGTTTTATTTTTTGGAAAGATAGGATGATGAAACACATGATTTCATGTGATCGTAGACTGTGGACCGCGGTTACTGATGGACCATATGTCCCTATGAAAGCTAATCCACGTGCAGGAACCGCAGGAGAAGAAGCTGAAGTTAAGAAATTAGAAAGTGAATGGACTGATGCAGACCGCATCAATGTGGATTTTGATGGAAGAGCTATGTCCATGCTAGTGTCAGCTATTGACCTGAGGACTCATTCTAAGGTGCTTCACTGCAAAACCGCAAAGGCTACCTGGGATGCTATAGTTGATTTTCTGGAAGGAGATTCAGATACCAAGAAGAACCGCCTCTATCAACAGAGAAGACTCTTTGACTATTTTGTTAAAGATCCTAAGGAATCTCTTAGACAATGCTATGAGAGGTTTATTGATATTGTTAACGTTTGTTTTTCTCTTGGACATGTCTATTCTAATACAGATTTGAACATGATATTCATGCAAGCACTTGGTAGCAAATGGCTGATCAAAACTACTAACATTGAAGACAACAAGGACTTGGAAGCTCTTGATCTTCGACACTTGTATGCCATGCTGAAGGTTTTTGAATTTAAGCTTGAAGAGGTCCATGAAACCGAAAGCAGATTTAAGACCCTCTCTCTAGCTGCATTCAACAATACCTCATCTCCTGTCTACAATCCAGACCATCATCAAACCGCTCCTCACCTCCACTTGCAAACCGCTCCTCCTGACCAAAATGTTCCTAGATATAATCCTCAAACCGCACCTTCTGAATATTACCAGCAGTCTCAACAATCCTATCCTCAATCACATCAACCATATCCTCAATCTTATCAATCTTATCAGCAGTCTCATCAATCCTACACTCCTCCTCAAAGTTCTTATGCTCAGAGTGTAGGATCACAATCCTCAAGTTCTACTCAAGTTGATTTTGATGAAATGGATGATGAAGAATTTGCTTTGTATGTGAAGAGATACACCAAGTTCAGGAAAAATAATAGATCTCAATTTCCATCCAAAGGCCCAGCAAAGTTTGTCCCTCCAACCAGATTCAACAAAACTGCAGATCCCAAGACAAGGGAAGACTTGGTTTGTTATAACTGCAGACAACCAGGTCACTTTGCGTCAAGTTGTCCTAAACCGCGCTATGAAGCCGCGCCAGCAAAGAAACCATTCAACAAGAAGTTCGTGAAAAGAAGAGGAATGGTAGCTGACCAAGGAGATCAACCGCTGACATGGATGGGTTCAGACTCAGATGAAAGTGATGATGAAGAAACTGCTATTCTCTGTCTCATGGGATTTGAAGAAAGAATTGAAATTGACGAAAGCCTTCCACTGCCAAAACAACAAATGAAGTCAGTTTCACCTAAGACTCCTGAGGCTAGATCAAGCAGAGCTCCTACTACACCAAACTACACTCCCGAGGTTCAAGCAGACCAAAGTCATGATGATCAGGTACTAGAACGTGCAAACATTATATGTCAACAACACACTGTACTTAAAAAGGCATATAAACTAATGGCTGCGGAACTTGAAGAATCCCAACGTGTATGTAAATCCCACAAGGAGGAAATTGAAAATCTCAAGCTCCAAATTGCTGGGGTATCTACTATTGTGGATGAAAACCGCTATCTGAAGGACAGAACCGAGGTACTTCTCACCCAAATCCATGATCTTACCGTACAAAGGGATGACCTCCAAAAAGTGACCGATGTATGGACCAAGTCTGGTGTCACTGTGGAACAAATCCTAAATTCACAAATTCCTACTTCGGATAAAAGTGGATTGGGGTTTAAAACCGATGATGGGTGTAAGTGTCCTTGTCTCTGTGCCGAAGGTGGTGTGAAACCTACTGAACAAACCAAAGAAATTCCTAAGGTTAATCATGCTGGTAAAAAGGGCTCAAAACAAGAAATTAAAAGGCAAAATTATTTCTTTGAGTACCCTAAAAACCAGACTGGGAGAGATTCAAAGTGGAAAGAGAAATCCATAGCGGCTGAGGCAACCAAGGAAGTATTGAGTGATGAAACCGCTCCTAGTCGGTTTAAGGAAATTCCTATCATTTTCCCTAAAGCCGCACCTAAGAGGAAGGTTGAGCTCAAGAAGGTAATCTTTGTTAAAGCCAAAACCGCTGACCCAGTAAAACATGAGAAACCGAAGGTCAGTAAAGGGTTTGTAAAACCGCAACCAAAACCTGGATTTATTCATTGTGCTATTTGTGCTGATTTTGGTCATAGTGCTGGTCATTGTCTTTTAAGATTCACACCCAATGCCAAGGGACGTAAAAATCCTAAGGTCAAACAAGTGTGGGTCCCAAAAAGCTGCTAACCCTAGGACCCAAGGAATAAGGGGGACCAAAACCTTTCATGTTTATTTTTCAGATTTCATGTTTTATGGCTGGAACCGCGAAGAAGAAGAAGGATCTCTGGTATTTGGATAGTGGATGCTCACGACACATGACTGGAGATTCCGAACTACTCTGCAGTTTCATCCAAATGAAAGGTCCCCCAGTAGTGTTTGGTAACAACAAGAAAGGAGAAACAGTAGGATATGGAGCAATCAAACGAGGAAAGGTGACTATTGAAAATGTGTCATTAGTAGAAGGACTCAAGCACAACCTTCTCTCCATATCTCAGTTTTGTGACAAAGGAATGAACTGCATCTTCACATCAACTAACTGTTATATCAAAGATGCTTCCTCTGAAGTCACTCTACTGACTGGCAACAGAACAGGTGATGTTTATATGATAGATTTGAGTAATATTGTTTCTATTGCTGACCTCTGTTTTGTAGCCAAAAACATAAGTGAAAGCAGCTGGTTATGGCATAAGCGGCTCAGCCACTTGAACTTCAAGTATCTAGCAAAACTGCACAGGGATGGTCTAGTAAAAGGACTACCCAAAGTGGCTGACCATCATGATGAAAAGTGCAAAGCATGCCAGCTTGGAAAGCAGCCCAAACAGTCATTTCCTAGTAAAACCGCACCTTCAACGAACCGCTGTTTGCAATTGCTGCACATGGATTTATTTGGACCTGTCCCAACCGCCAGTATTGGAGGAAACCGCTATACACTTGTGGTGGTTGATGATTATTCAAGATATACATGGGTGGAAATGATGGCCTCTAAAGATGATACTTATGGCATCGTAACCGCTCTCTTTAGACAGCTCCAAACTCAAAAATTGGATGACATTGTTGCCGTGCGTTCAGATAATGGAACCGAATTTACAAACAATGGTGTTGCTCAATATTGTGATGATCATGGAATTGATCATAACTTCTCTGCCGCTGGGGTTCCACAACAGAATGGAGTTGTAGAAAGAAAGAACAGGACTTTGATTGAAGCCGGGAAGACAATGATTGCAGAAGCAAAGCTTCCCAAATACTTCTGGGCCGAAGCCATCAATACCGCATGTTTCACCCAGAACCGCTCCCTAATCATCAAAGTTCACAATAAGACTCCTTATGAATTGTGGAGAGGCAGATCACCCAACATTGCCTTCTTCAAGATATTTGGATGCAAGTGCTACATCTTGTACAATGGCAAAGAGTATCGAGGTAAATTTGATGCTAAGGCCGATGAAGGTATTTTTGTTGGTTATTCAAAACACTCCAAAGCTTTTCGTTGTTTCAATAAGACATCTTTAAAAATTGTAGAGTCAGTCCATGTTACATTTGATGAACATAATCTTCTTGAGCCACATATGGCTCCAAATGTTGCTGATGATTTCAGTGGTTTTGAGACAGGTACATCTTACCTTAATCGTGCAACCGCAAATGACCAACCTACTCAAACCGCACCATCAGGTTCTCCAGCCGCTCCAAATCAAACCGAAGGTGTTGCTGTAGAACCGCATTCTTCTGATCCCATTCAAACCGTTGATCCAGTTCCCAACATCACCTTCAATGAAGATTTCAATGAATATCAAGAAGAGCCTCCTCTGGAAAATCTTCAAGAAATAGTGGTTCATGATGACCTCCCTCCAGAAATCAATGAGCATAGAGACCATCCAACAACTAATGTTATAGGTCCTATCAGTTCTGGTGTTCAAACAAGAGGAAGCTTAACACATAGAGATAACCACAGTTTGTTCTCAACCGCACTGATATCTCAGATGGAACCGAAGAAGGTAGATGAAGCTCTAAGTGATCCAAGTTGGGTAGCTGCAATGCAAGAAGAGCTTAATCAGTTTGAAAGATGCAGAGTTTGGACTCTAGTTCCAAGGCCCAGAGATCACACTGTAATTGGAACAAAATGGGTATACAGAAATAAGATGGATGAAAATGGTACCATTACAAGAAACAAAGCAAGGTTGGTTGCTCAAGGTTATAGGCAAGAAGAAGGGATTGATTATGATGAAACCTTTGCACCTGTAGCCAGACTTGAAGCCATTAGATTGTTCCTGGCCTATGCCTCCTTCAAGAAATTCAAGTTATATCAAATGGATGTGAAGAGTGCATTTCTGAATGGTGAACTACAAGAAGAAGTTTATGTAGCTCAACCGCCAGGATTTGAAGACAACAAATATCCCAATCATGTCTTCAAGCTCAAGAAGGCCTTGTATGGACTCAAACAAGCTCCAAGAGCATGGTATGACACTCTATCTAAATTTCTTATTGAACAAGGCTTCTCTAGAGGTAAAATTGATACAACCCTATTTATTGCTAAACACAAAGGTCATTCATTATTAGTTCAAATATATGTTGATGATATTATTTTCGGTTCTACTAATGAGACTATGTGTGTTAAGTTTGAGAAGCTTATGAAAGGTAAATTTGAGATGAGTATGATGGGAGAGTTGACATTCTTTCTTGGACTCCAAATCAAGCAATGTCATGATGGAATTTTTATCAACCAAGCCAAATATACCAAAGATTTGATCAAGAAATTTGGGCTTGAAACCGCTAAGCCAGTTGATACCCCAATGCAAAAGGCCTGCAGTTTGGATCAAGATGAACGAGGTAAGAAAGTTGATCAGACTCTCTACCGAGGTATGATTGGTTCTTTACTTTACTTAACTGCTAGTAGGCCAGATATCATGTTCAGTGTTTGTGTTTGTGCTAGATTTCAAGCTGACCCTAGAGAATCTCATCTTATTGCTGTTAAAAGAATTATTAGATATTTATGTGGATCTGTTAACCTTGGACTTTGGTACTCCAAAGAATCTTCATTTGATCTATTAGGTTATTCAGATGCTGACTTTGCAGCATGTAAGATAAGCAGAAAGAGCACAAGTGGTACTTGTCAGTTCCTTGGAACCCGGCTTGTATCATGGTCCAGCAAGAAACAAGCATCGGTTTCAGTCTCAACCGCTGAAGCTGAATACATTGCGGCTGGAAGCTGTTGCTCTCAAATTCTCTGGATGAAACAGCAGTTGGAAGACTATGAAGTATTTGAGAAAAACTGCCCTATCTACTGTGATAGTACTGCAGCTATATCAATCTCCAACAATCCAGTACAACACTCAAAAACCAAGCACATTGACATAAGATATCATTTCCTCAAAGATCATGTTGAAAAGAAGAACATTTTCCTAGCAAAGGTGGGAACCGACGATCAAATTGCAGATATTCTCACCAAACCGCTCGAAAATTCTAGGTTCTTTCATCTACGAGGAGAAATGGGTATGCTGGAACTTACTTAATATAATTCATGCCTATTTATTCTTGTTCTAATAATATTTGTCAAGTATTTTGGCTCTATTAAGAAAATGCAAATAGTTTGCGGTTCAATAGACAAAACCGCAACAAGATGGTTCGGCTAAAGATTCCACTCAAACCGAAGAGTCAAGTAGAACAATTTCAGTTTTATCCAAACCGAATTGTCAAAGCAAGGTTTCGGTTTTCTCTACTGAAACCGAATATAGATCTGAAAGATATCGGTTTCACCAAAACCGATAATAAGGAAAAGGTAAGTCGGTTTACGCAAAACTGCTCAGGTATGAAATTGCATTTTAGTCCCTACTTTATGTCACTTCATTCATTAAGGACCTTTTTGCAATTATCTCTGCCGCATTAAATGTGAATCGACAGGTACACTGACGGTTGAGTTTCCTTAGCCGTCATGCCCGCTCCACTACCCGAGGTGGTTAATTGAGTATAAAAGACAAACCATTTTTCAATTTATCTTTTTACCTTCTTACTCTTTTTAGCAAAAACCCCTCTCTCTCCTCTGTACGCATTCATCCTTCTCTCTCTCTGTTCTCACTAAATTTTCTTACTTAAACAAAATTTTCTATGGCACCAAAGAAATCAATTGATCTTGCTTCTTCTTCTACATCATCCAAACCATCGAAGCCTGATATGGTATGAAATTCTGAACCCTAACTCAGTATATCTCACTTATCCGCCATTGTTGAAGCTTAAAAGCTTGTTCATCTTCCTTTGATCATTTTATGCTTTTTCTTCAATTTCTTGGTTGGTTTGTGTTCGCATTTACTTATATACACTGATTGATTACTTTGTTTTAAGATTTGTGTTCAATTTTGAGCAAAATCAATTTTGGGGTTATTTGGTGTTCTTGCGAAATTTTGCAGATTCTGGGTTCATGTGTTGTTATTTGTCTTAGTTTATTTAGAACTTTGTTAGAATCTACTCTCTGTGATCATTTTGATATAATTTTTCCATATTTTGGTTAAGATTTTGTTTTGCATATTCATACTCTGTTCTTCGTGTTCTTCATGCATTCAAACTCTTTTTCAAAATTTTCCCTCTTTGATCCATTTTGCCTTCACTATTCCTTCATTCTTTGTTTTTACATTTTTACCCTTACTCTCCTTGAACCGCCTGTTTTCATTGTTAGGATTCCTTGTTATAGTTTGTAGTACTTAATCAAACCGCGGTTTGCTTAAGGATTCAAACTATCATTCTTTAAATTATTTCTAACTAAGAATGTCTTTCAGGATCCCTCAAACTTTGTTCCCGGTTCTAGGATTCTTGAGAATGAACTTAAACAAGATGCAGTTGGAAGGAAGCTCCTCAAACTGTTGAATGATGCTAAACTGCTACCTCTGTTTCTTATGGATGAACCGCAGTTTGTTACTATTATCTGCGCCGAATTCTTTGAGAATGGGATCTCCACGAAGGCTGAATTACTAGATGTAAGAGGAGAACCGATAAGGGATCTGGAATCCGGTGAAATTAAATTTGAAGATGCTATCAAGTCCACCGTCTGTGGCAAAGAAGTGATCCTAACCGCTTCCAAGATTGCAGTTCTAGCTGGTCTTGAGAACTCTGGAGTTATGGGGATAAAACCGGAACTTCTAAGCAATACTACAATGGAGCTGATTGGAGTTAACTCTTTCTCCACCAAGAATTCCTCCAAAAAGGACTTTGGAGAGGTGATGGCTCATCTTTGTGAACTGGTAGAT
Organism: Campanula takesimana; assembly: GCA_026119855.1. Taxonomy (NCBI): domain Eukaryota; kingdom Viridiplantae; phylum Streptophyta; class Magnoliopsida; order Asterales; family Campanulaceae; genus Campanula; species Campanula takesimana. Next base: position 2,457,431 of record JAOWBW010000136.1, on the reverse strand, counting down.
TCTGGAGTTATGTGCAAGAATGGAAACCACAACAACTTTACAAGTGAACAGTATGCTTACTGTGTGGCCATTCTTAAAGGGAAGAAACTGCACTGGCCCAAGGTTGTGATGAAGGAGATTATAAATGCTCTAAACCGCCTCCATGCTGCTAAAGCCGCTGGAAAATCCAAGGTCAGAACTCATTGCAGGTTGCTGACAAAGTTCTTGCATCAAGATACTGCCATTTTCAAGTTCTCTACTGAACACAAGGACTATTGGTTGGATCCTAGTGAAAAATCTATCTTTGGACTGTCAAGACTTGATACCTTCAGAACAACCTTTGGATGGCGGTTTGCTCAAACTGTTTGGAATGAGGACCCTCTTCCTGAAGCCGAACGTGGCCCATTTCCTGAAGCTCGGCTCAACAAATCAGGGAAACCGTATGCTGGTGCCATTGCTGATCAGGCCCATGCTACGCTGCTAAGAAATGAAGGTCAAACTGCCACTCTAAACCGACTGGGGTTAAGTCATTTAGCTCAAACCGCGGTACAGGCTGAGGGGGAGCCTGCGGTTGAGGGGGAGCCTGCAGCTCGGTCTATACCTGCGGCTCGTCCCAAGGAAACCGCCGCTCCAAGGAAAAGAAAGGGAACTGCTCAAATCCCTTCGGTTATTACAAAAGCAAACCTATCCAAACCGCCTTCTAAACCCTCTATTCCCAAACCTCAAGTTAAACCCCTCTCTCCAGTACATCAAAATGTGGAGAAATCCTTAAATTTTGCTAAGGATGCCTCCTCTCTTAAAGCCGCCAAGGCAAAATCCATTCCAGAACTTATCCCCTCACCTCATCTTTTTCTTCCTATCCCTTCTCCTCCTAAACCTTCCACTTCTAAACCGCCATCTGTTCAATTCTCTGAAGAACAGTTGGCTGAAATTTTCAAAGCCTTCCCAAACCTTAAACCTTCCTCTCAAACCGATCCTGAGCAGACCGAAGTGTCTGAGGATGCGGTTCTAGTTGAACAAACCGCTGTATCTACCATTGTGGTTCAGCCTGAGCAAACCAATGAGTTTGAGGCTGCAGCATTGCCTGAGCAGACTGATATGTCTGAGGCACTTGGTGAACCTGAGCAAGATGTTGAAGTTCTTGAGGTTCAACCGCCAAAGAAGAAGAGGAAGTTGGTGAAGAAAAGTGATTATGTAGAGCATTGGCAGTCAAGGCCACCAGGCGCTATTGACTTCAGTGAGGCTGACTACAAAAGAGATCACTCACCTCTTGAAGGAGCTTTTGCAAGAGAGCTAAGAGAAAGAGCTGAGATGAGGAAGGCAGGCATTGACCCAATGATGGTTGAGGTCTCTCCTCCTTCACTTAAAAGAAAGTTGGACTTTGATTCACCTGAGCATACTCCCTCTTCATCTCCTGATTTACCTTATGCTCCAACTCCGGTTTTGCCATCTACTTCTGTGTCGGTTCAACCACTGCCTCTTCCTTCAGTTCAACCGCTGGCTATTACTCAAGCTCAACCTCTCTCTCAGCCGCCAGTTCAGCTATCTCCACAGACATCGGTTTCATTCATTAAACCGAAGACAAAGAAACGAAAGAATGCTGCTGACTTAGCAAAATATTTGAAGCGGTTCAAAACTGAAACCTCTAGGGAAAGAAGGGCTGGAGCCCATGCTCGTGCCGCCGCCAAAGCCGAAGCTAGATTCTTGAAGGCTGGCCGCCCTAACCCTTTTGCTATCTTTCCCAAGGATGAGATGGAAGCCGCAGTTGAACACTTAATTCTTTCAGTTGCAGACAAAGTGATGGGTGAGATTGCCGATCAGGTACTCATGGATCCCACTCTTGCTAGTCAATTCTTTCTACAATTAACTGCTAGAGCCTATCCTCCTATGTTGAATTGGAGATTTGTGCCTTCACCTTCCATTCTTTTAAATGATGATTATTTGAGATTTCCTCTTCTTCCTTCTTCACCTCCTCAAACTGCAATTATCCCTATTCATTCTTTTCCCCTCTTTGATCCCATTGAGCTTGAAACCGCCCTTAGGATCTCTATGGGTGAAACCTTAGAAGAGGCACACATTCTGTTGAAAGGTAAAGCCAAGATGCCTTCTTCCTCCCATCAATTTGATGATGCCATCCAAATTTCTGATGATGATAATTCCAGTGATGAGCACATCCCTCCCTATACTCCTTCTGATGAACCGCCCTCTTCAATTCCTTCCTATCCAATTCTACCTCTTCATGCTTCAACCGCCGATTTGATAGATGCGGTTAGAAATATTCAATTTCATCAACAAACCGCCACTTCTCGGTTTGACACTCATCTCCTCACCATTCAATCTGATCTTGATGCCATTAAGGGGGAGAGAGTAAATGAGAGATTTGAAGATAGGTCAAGCCAACAACAGCTAGATGAGAGACTGAACTTAATCTTGGAAAATCAACTGGCCCTTCAAGATCTTGTCAGAACCAACAATGATCTTTGCAACTTAAAGTTTCAAGCCGTTGATGCTTCACTTCAATCTGTTGTTGAGAAACTGGATATTCTGGCCCAGCATGCGCTTGATTCTTCTGAGCTTATACTTCATAGAACCGGGAAACTTGTCAAACAAACCGCTGCAATTGAATTGAAGATTGATGAACCGACTGAAGTTCGGCTTCGTGCAGCTGACTTTGTTTTTGAAACCACCCGTGGATCCGGTTCTAGAAATGTTGATCAAACCGCTCCCGCTGTTAATGTTCAAATTGCACAAGAACAAGCTGCTCAAGATGCTCAAACCGTTCAGAACCAAACCGCAGATGATGCTGCTGCTGCAAGGGGTTCTGTTGCAGATGAAGTAGACTAGACCTCTTTTCTTAGTCTTTCTTTTTGGTATCTCTTGTAATTCATACATTGTAAGTTACTATCCTTTATGATTGAATTATAATGAGAATGACTGCATAGCATTCTGTTTCCAAAACTTTGTTTATTCAAACTGCTTGTTTGTGAAACAATGCTTGTATTTCTTAAAACCTCATGCACTACATTCATCATGAAAATACCTTTAAGTGCATTGTGTTTTAAACATTCAGTTTAAACATGCATTTCTGATCCTCAAAATCATATCATTCTTTATGCATCTGAATGTATTTCTTTTCTATCTCTTATTCATTTCCTTTATTTTTGATAGATTAGAAATCTATGATCTAGCATAGTGTGTGCATTGACTTGGGACATGCAATTTCATGAAATTTATTTCTGACATGTTCTTACCAAGTACAATGTTTTGCTATTATCATAGTGTGGTAATGGCATCAATCAAATAGGGGGAGATTGTTAGGATTCATTGTTAGTGCACCCACCTTAATTTGATTGATCCATTCCACGTGTCTTTTTATGGACTTTAGGACCGCATGTAATGAAGTTCTACTTCAATTTTTAGATAAGTCCATTTCTAGATTTTTTGTTTTCAAGGCTGAGTATTGTTCGGTTGTATCATTAGCGGTTTAGTGCTTCAAGCCATCATTTTAAGAATGCCAGCATGGAGCTCTTCAATTCTCATCAAACCGCAGTTTGCATGTTTGATGAAACCGCACATCAAGACCATTCTTCAAACCGCCCTATGCTTGGTGAAACCGCAGAGCAGTTATTGAAGAATTAAAGAGATGTCATTTATTCCTTAGACAAACATTCCCTTATTGACAGTATAAGGATGTTGTTATGTCATGTCAAAATAACTCTAAGTTAACTTGGAGTTTCTGCAAGGAATGTCGGTTTGTCCATCAGTTTAAATTGTTTACCGTTAGTCCTTTCTGCAACAAAGGACAATTGTCAGGTAGTGGTGCAACAACTACCTAGGACTACAAGACAAAACCAAGGACGAAAATGACAGCTCAACCAATGGGATTTCGACAGCACTGTACCCTTCAGATTTGATTCAAATCTTTACCCAACGGTCACAAGGGTGCTCTGCCTATAAATAGCCTTCATTATTCAACAATGAAGGTTGCTGAGCTTCAAGAGATTCATTCCCAAGTATTCAAGTTTGCTTTGAAGAGTTAAACCCAGATATTCATATCTTCAACCATCTCCATTGCAAACCCAGTTCTTCATCAAAGCTTCAAGCCTAACAACCACTCATACTTAGCCTTTACACAGAAAGAATTCTATTTGCTCCACCATCATTTAGATACTTAGAGCATTTGATTTCTTTTCACACACACACCCGATTTATATGATCATATAGATTATATACTTCGAAAACACCGGTTGTTATTATAGCTTAGGTTAGACTCATTGTTTAGAGTTTAGATTTATCTTGTAAAACCTCCTCTAAATTAATACAAGTCTTATAGCTATTAGAAAATCCTAGACTAACCATCTAGGTAGAGGACGTAGTTCATTAAAGAACGAACCTCTTCAATTTGTGTGTTTGATCTTTATTTTCTGTCTTGATATTTATCTTTCTTGTTTGTGGTCTTGAACTTGTTTCCATATACGAAATGACTTGAAAGATGAATTGTGTTTTCCTTTAAACTTTAAGTTTAACTATTCTGTTGCATCATAGTGTTTTCTCAACCCGAGTCAAACTTCCAAACTCTTTAACTAACCTATTTGGCCAAACCGCAAACTCCGCTGTGCATTTTATCAGTTCGGTTCTTGTGCCTTGAACCGCAGTTGGCCAAACTGATAAGTACTCGGTTGATTTTAAGGGTATTTCGAAAAAGTTTCGGACCGCTATTCACCCCCCCCTCTAGCGGTTCTATACCCTTGTTGCCCTCTGGGACCAACACTTCTGCCAATCACGATCGATCTAGGATGCGTATGTCATAGAGGCGCCAAAGTCTCTACAACCATACGAATCCTAAGCAAATATTAGGAAATGCTAAAATAATAGATGCTGGATCTCTCACAAACAGAAACGCCGAGGCTCCTACCAATCACGATTGATCAAGGATACGTATGTCATAGAGGCGCCGAAGTCTCTACAACCGTACGAATCCTAATAATAGATGCTGGATCTCTCGCAAACAGAAACGCCGAGGCTTCTGCCAATCGCGATCGATATAGGATACGTATGTCATAGAGGCGCCATAGTCTCTACAACCATACGAAGCCTAAGCAAATATTAGGAAATGCTAAAATAATAGATGTTGGATCTCTCGCAAACAGAAACGCCGAGGCTTTTGCCAATCGCGATCGATCTAGGATGCGTATGTCATAGAGGCGCCAAAGTCTCTACAATCATACGAATTCTAAGCAAATATTAGGAAATACTAAAATAATAGATGCTGGATCTCTCGCAAACAGAAACGCAGAGGCTTCTGCCAATCGCGATCGATCTAGGATGCGTATGTCATAGAGGCGCCAAAGTATCTACAACCATACGAATACTAAGCAAATATTCGGTGAAGAATGGAAATTCTAAGAGGCTTCTTGTACCCAAAGATAACGAACATCAGTCAAAAATAGCGCTAAGGGCACCCAAAATGAATCAAAGGGGAATGTACTAGGGGTAAAACTGAAATTTTGCATGTGGAGGCAAAGATGATGGATTGTTATGAAGTCGCAAACGGGATGAACTCTCGGGGAGTTACAAAGGTGATAGACTCTCGGGAAGTCACAAGGGTGACGGACTCTCGGGGAGTCACAAGGGCAAACGACCTTTAGGGAGACGCGAAGGAGATGGACTCTCGGGGAGTTGCTAATATGGGAAACATGATCTAGGTTCCGCTTTTCCTAATTTAGGAGGGGATGAGGCTACGAGCCATCGAGACCAAGGTGTTAGGTAAGGGACATTTTTCTTGGTTGCCTAGAGGTATGACCTAAGGCTTTTTTAAGGAAAGGGAATAAAGAAGATGGTGATCTCCTAATCTTGAGATAGGAACGCCAAAGATGTCCCGGCTTCTTGGGCTTTAGATTATGTCTTGGAGATAATGTGGGTTTCCTAGGCTTACGGGCTAGGGGTTGGAGCATGAGGAGAGCATTCTATCCTAGGCTTAGTGCTAGGGTTTGTAAAGATTGAGGTTTGGGAACTTCTTAGATGTTAAGGTTTCGAACAAGGGTTTGGAAACTGGTGTTTAAGGACCATGACTCTCCTAGGTTTGGGACTAGGGTTTAGAAATATCCTAGGCTTCGAGGCTAGGGCTTGGAGTTGTGGTAGGTTCAGAGGTTGCAAAGGCGTTGGCTTTAGACCTAAGGCTGGGAGTTGAAAGGGTTGTGACTTTCTAGGCTTGATGATAGAGTTTAAAGAGGATAATTTCTACCTAGGCTTGAGGCTAGGGCTTTAGAAAGAGTGCGACTACCTAGGCTTGAGGCTAGGGTTTAGAGCGAATGCGACTACCTATGCTCGAGGCTAGGGTTTAGAGCGAATGCGGCTTCCTAGGCTTGAGGCTAGGGTTGATTGAGTTTTGGACAGGGCATTATATCCTAGGTTTTGGACTAGGGTTCAATAAAACGGAGAATTGAGATTGTAAATTTCCTAGGTTCGAGACTAGGGTTTCGGGAATTTGGAAATGATGTTGCATACGGGGCTTTGGAAATTCCCTAGAATTTGGGCTAGGGTTAAAGGGGATGTTGTGGTTTCCTAGGCTTAAGGCTAGGGTTTAGATAGGATATGTGACTACCTAGGATCAAGGCTAGGGTTTAGGAAGGGTGTAGCTACCTAGGCTTAGGCTAGGGTTTAAGAAGGATGTAACTTCCTAGGCTTTAGGCTAGGGTTTGAAAGGATGTAATTACCTAGGCTTGAGGCTAGGGTTCAGAGAGAATGATATGACTACCTAGGCTTGAGGCTAGGGCTTAGAGAATGTGTTTACCTAGGTTAAAGGGCTAGGGTTTGGAGACCGAAAGCATTTAAAGGTTTGTCTTGGTTTAGACCGAGCAAGTTTGAGGTCTAAGAGAGTTGCGGTTTGGGGCAAATGAGCTTGATACCTCGTGGCTGGATGGGCTCGATAGATTAGACCTAGGCTAAAGTTCTAGGGTTTAGCTAGGGTAAGACTCAGACATGTGTTAAGGAGACCGGGGCCTAATGGAATGGTAGGCGTGAGATCTAGGAGATCGAAGGCTAGGCAGGGTAGCGTTGGGACATAAGGCTTTCAAGCGGGTAAGTCTTTTGTCCTAGAGAAACCGCGTTATGGATTAGGACCAAGCAGGCTTGAGGTCGGCCAAGGAGCAATGGATTGGGATTGGATGATCCTAGTACCTAATACGCATGTCGGGTTTGGGCTCTAAGGTGTGCTAGGTGTGAGCCATGTGCGAGAAATGGGTCTGGACATGTGACCATATTGGCGCTTTAGGTAAAGGGATTGAGTGTCCAAGACTTTGCTCGAGTACAATAGGTGCCTAAGTTGGATTGGGTATGCTTAGGACCTAAGTTTGTCTTAGAGGTCATTGCGCGTGACCAAGCTCGTTCGGCGATTGTGAAGGTAGGCTAGGGATGGGACCCCAGAGGTGTTAAGCGCACGAGTTCTGACCGGACGGGTCTATGGCATGGCGCGGTACGCAGGAGATCCTATGCGTTCGAGCATGTTTGAGGTTTGGACTCGTGGGGAAGAAAGGTTTGAGATCCATGGAGTTCAAGGGTGGACCTTGTAGGTGGCGAGGTTTGGACTCGGCTCGGATTAAGTAGGTTAGAGACCTAGGGGGTTGAAGGTCAGACTAGGAAGCCTTTCGAAGCTAAGGAGTGACACTAGGTTGGTACTTGGTAGGTTTAAGAGTGGTAGGGCCATGGCTTGGATATGACGGTAGGCGCAGATGGCATTGTTTTGGTTGGACCGAGCAGGCTTGGGAACTAAAGAGTTCTAAGGGTCGACATCTAAGGTTATAGACCTAGAGTGTAGACATTTTTGTGATCTAAAGGGTTTAGGAGTTGAGAGCTAAAGTGTGGATCGGATATGCTAGAGACCTACAAGGTAGGCGCTTGGTAGACTTGAATGGACTTGGGATCTAAGGGATCGTTCAATAGGTTAGACTGGGTAGACCTAAGAGGTTGGACCTGTAACGATGAGTATGTGTTGGTAGGTTTGAGATCTAGGAGATCGGGTAGGCTCGGGACCGGTAGGTTCGGGACCTAATGGGTCACCCTAAGGATTTGGCTTTGGTTAACTGGTTTAAGGTCTGAAGTTTTGGGTAGAACCGGTTTGAGGCCGAAGGGGTCATGCTACGGACTTGCGGAAGGTCGAGCTAAGAGGTTATGATGTAACCTAGGTAAGACTCACCGGGTAGGTTTGGGACCTAGGTAAGACTGATCGGGTAGGCTCGGGACCTAGAGAGTTTATGGTGTAACTTAGGCAAGACTGATCGGGTAGGCTTGGGACCTAAGGTTTTGAACCAGGTAGGTTGGGACCTAAGGGTATCCTATTGTGTTGGAAATAGGGTGAAGGACCGAGTCGGTTCAAGAATCACAAAGATGGGTCTCAGAGTGGACCGAGGAGGTTTATACAAATTTTGTGGAGACCGAGAGTGCGGGTTTATAAACAAAGTGTCGTGGAAGAGAAAACTTTTGAAAGTGTTATGACTTTATAAAGATGCTTTATAATTAATTACGATTCTAACCAATTCAAATAGTTTGTCACGTGCCGAGTTTGACGATGAGGGGTGTCCATCTTCTAAGTACATCCTTGTTGAAGCCTCGGTATTCTCTGGGAAACCACATAGTCGACCCATTCCCACTTTCGCGGGACTGAGAAATTCTACGTCGAGCTTGATGATGAGGGATGCCCTTCTTCTAAGTATGTGCTTATCGAAGCCTCAATATTCTCTGAGAAACCACATAGTCGACCCATTCTGTTGGGGAAACCCTAGTTCGATAAGGGTGTAGAGCGGGGTATCCTACCTCCTTTAAGACGCACCCTTTTTTCTGCCTAGACCGCCCTTGCGGGTTTTGAAATCATTCAGTTGACTCAAAAAAGGAAAAAAGAATTGTTTGAAAACATGCGGGGGCATTTTGGGGAGAGTAAGAGAGAGAGAGAGAGATAGTACTCACATTTTGACTCTTTGAGCAACTGAGGGTATATATGTACAAAAGGGAGGAAGCCCCTGCTTTGACAGAAAGTAAGTGTTTAGCTCTTTCCTAGATTGTAGAACGGAAGACTTGTCGAGACATTTGAAAATTGTTTTATTCAAGATTCTCATTTGATTGCTCGAGAATGGACCTCGTTGATTAGTTAATGAGTTATGGTTAATTGGTAAACAAGTAGCCTCAAATTAATAAATGTTTTGATCAATTGTGAGTGAAGAAGTCAGGAGTAGAAATATGGGGGAAGAGAGAAGAGAAGGAAAATTGGCTACGAGGTGGGTTGTGTATATTTTGGACCGGACCCTAAGGTTGCCTACGTTCTCCTCAATGTGAGAAGCTCAGGTCCGCGTAGTTCGGGGATGACCGCTTGACGATGGTGTCGGGTTTCAGTGGGTATGTGTGGGAGGAAAGAAAAGAAAGAAAGTTGGCCCAAGGTAGGTTATGTTTAGCTTTGAGTGGTTGCCCGGTTGACGATGAAGTTGGGTTTTGAGTTTAGGGGTGTGAGGTTCGTTTGAGGTGAGTTGTTCTTTGTAGCTCATTGCGGTGGATTACTCCTTTGTAGTTGTTGCAGTGGATTGCTCCATCGTAGTTGTCATGGGTTGCTGCCGTTTATCTACTTTGTAAGGAAAGAAAGGAAAATAGAACATTTGAGGTGAAAAGAAAATGGGACTTTTACTTTTCCATAGTGATAGCCCCTTCTATTTTTCTTTTTCTTTTTTATTTTATCTCTTTGTGCACACCCTTTTTTTTGCCTAGGCCGCCCTTTCGGGTTTTCAACCTAGCGGGCTTCTTTTTGTGCAATGCTCTAACTTTTGCCTAGGTCGCCCCTTTGGGTTTCAACCTAGCGAGCCATATTTTTTTTTTTTTTTTTTATATTTGTACATGAAACATTGGGCAAGACAAGCCCCTAGTTTGCTTTCGCCTCTCTCGATTGCGAGGTAGCTTCCTTATAGTTCAAGCGGCCTTTTGCTGGCGGCGGGCATCCTAGCCCCTTGATTTTCATCGGTAGAGCTCCATTGGATTATCACGTGCACCAATTAATGGCATGAATGACTTCGTGCACTTGTCTTACATTTGTGATGGAATACGGACAGCCCCAGTGTAACGGCATGTAGTACTCATGAAGGGAACAAACCAACCCTTTAAATTGTGGCAGCATGGATGTCTATTTGATGATGAGCAACCGCAATCCATTTTTTTGTCACGACCTTATAAAAAGGGGTCTAATGGTGGGATGAGAGGCGTATGAGGATAGTGTATGGGGGAAGGTGTATATAGAGAGTGTACATGAAGTGTGTACAAGGGGTGAGTGTATAGAGAGAGTGTATGGGGTGATTCGTTCATCCTAATTGGTCAAAGCATTTGTTATCTTGAGACTAATTGTTTACTTAGTTGTGCGAATGGTTTGTGGGTCCATTTACCTTTTAATGAGTCGTCATTAATGATTAAGATTAAGATTAATTCATCATATAAAGATATAGCAATCAAGTTAAAATGGTGAATAAGACAATTTTCATGGTATTGATTTATGCAAGATTATGTCTCAAGTCTAGAGAGAAAAGAAATAAAGACTCTTTTATTGGAACTAAAAGATTTAAACTGACTAGTCCGGGGTGGACTTTTACTAAAGAAACAAAAATCGTCCAAGGTGGACTTTTGACTAAGGACACTCTAGAACCTACGAAGACTGAATGATCCTTTTTTTTTTATTATTTAAAGGAGGTAGCCCCAATTTCCTCTTTTGCCCATGCCCATGTATTCCGTTGGCGGGTGATGGCTCCGCTGTCAATGAGGCTTTGAATCTTCCTCCTTAATTGGAGGCAATCTTCGGTGTCATGCCCAACGTACTGGTGGTATTGGCAGTGTTTGGAGGGATCCAAGCATTGCTTCACCCTACTTGGTTCATAGTTGAACAAAGGAGACAACTTGCCGGCTTGAACTAGACTTTTGAAGAGTTTGGCTAACGGCATACCTAAGTCGTCGAATTCGCGCTCGTCCTTCCTTTCACGAACTGTCTTTGAGGGTGATTTAGGTACCGGCACCCCTTGTTGATGAGTAGTCATAGGAGGCATCCCGACGGGGACAGTCTGTGGCGGCCCGTACATTTGAGGAGCGTACGGGTGTTGACATTGAGCAAGAGGGGGAACTCGACTGAGGTAATCATAAACGCCACGAATGTCAGACAAATGGCGCCTCTCGATATCTCTTAGGGTCTTATGCATCTCCTTCTGAAAGTATGTTGCTTGCTCGTTGAGAATGGCCTTAAAATGGATTGCTTGTTCATCGAGGATGGCTTCGAAGTGGGATGCTTGTTTACTGAGAGCAGTACCTGTGTAGAGGATTATCTCGGGATCTTGGGTAGCAGCTTCAGTTGCAACTTCGATGTTCTTTGCAGCCGACATGATGCAGAACTCTATTCATGAAAGAATTAAGCCTCTTAGTTGAATTAAATTAGATTCGTATTTAATGATAAGGCATCGTTATAAAATCATTTTTGGAAAAGAGTCGGTCTCCACATTTTTGAAATGCATTTTGGTAAAAAATTGAAAGTTTGACCGGGCCGAAGTTGCCTACGTTCCCCTTATCATGGGGGAGAGGTCCCACACAATAAGAGGCTCAGGTCGCCGTAGTTCAAATCAAGTTAGACTTTTAAAAAGAGGTGAGAGATGACCATAGGGGTCAAAAAGAGGGAGATGACTCGGTCCTTGGTCAAGCATGGGTGAGGAAGACCTATAGGAGTTGGTTTTGATTGAGTCGGGTATGGTTTGACCTAAGGTTTGACCTAAATTTGACCTAAGGTTTGACCTAAGGTTTGAGACAAGAAGTGGTTCAAGCTAGAATGCGACAATAATGGTGGTTTGACCTAGATGGGTGTAGGATAGGTCGACCTAATTGAGAAAAGGTTGGATTGACCTATATGGTGAATGGATCAAGATAGCGGGTTGTAACGGGTTGCCTATGGGATGATATAAACGGGATAGGCATGATTTGACCTAAGCGGGTCAAAGGTTGACCTATTCGGGTTGGTGGACTAAGGAAGGTTGGAGATTGACCTAGATGGATCCAAGATAGGTAAGTCGACCTAAGCGGGTCACGGGTTGACCTTGACGGGTCGAAGGTGAAGGGGTAGTTTTAACCTAAGACGGACAAGTTGGACCTAAACGGGTTGACCTAGGTTGGTCTGGACGACGGTGGGTCAAATAATGACATAGGTGGGTCAAGATGACGGCTCGACTTAAGGGGGTTAGGACCAAAGGTAATTGGGTTCACCTATGGAATCAAAGATTGACCTAAGAGGTCGAAAACGGATAAGGTTGACCTAGGAGTCCAAGTTTGACCTAAGAGGTCGAAGGTGATTGGGTTGACCTAGGAGGTCAAAGGTTGACCTAAGAGGTCAACGGGTGATAATGTTGACCGAGGGGGTCAAAGGTTGACCTAAGAGGTCAAAGGTGGATGAGGTTGACCTAAGAGGTCAAAGGCGGATGAGAATGACCTATGGGGTCAAAGGTTGACCTAAGAGGTCAAAGACGATAAAGTTTACCTAGGGGGTTAAAGGTTGACTTAAATGGATAAGATTGACCTAGGGGGTCAAAGGTTTGGCCTAAGAGGTCAAAGGGTGGTAAGGTTGACCTAGGAGGTTAAAGGTTGACCTAGGGGGTCAAAGGTTGACCTAGGGGGTCAAGGGTTGACCTAAGAGGTCGGAGGCGGATAAAGTTGACCTAGGAGGTCAAGGGCTGACCTAAGAGGCCGAGGGGTGACCTAAGAGGTCGAGGGTGATAAGGTTGACCTAGGAGGTCAAGGGTAGACCTAAGAGGTCAAAGGCGGATAAAGTTGACCTAGGCGGTCAAGGGTAGACCTAAGAGGTCAAAGGCGGATGAGGTTGACCTAGGCAGTCAAGGGTTGACCTAAGAGGTCAAAGGTGGATGAGGTTGACCTAGGGGGTCAAGGGTAGTCCTAAGAGGTCAAAGGTGGATGAGGTTGACCTATGGGGTCAAAGGTTGACCTATGAGGTCGAGGGGTGACCTAAGAGGTCGAAGGTGATAGGGTTGACCTAGGAGGTCAAGGGTAGACCTAAGAGGTCAAAGGCGGATAAAGTTGACCTAGGCGGTCAAAGGTTGAGCTAAGAGGTCGAGGGGTGGCCTAAGAGGTCGAGGGTGATAAGGTTGACCTAGGAGGTCAAGGGTAGACCTAAGAGGTCAAAGGCGGATAAAGTTAACCTAGGCGGTCAAGGGTAGACCTAAGAGGTCAAAGGCGGATGAGGTTGACTTAGGCAGTCAAGGGTTGACCTAAGAGGTCAAAGGTGGATGAGGTTGACCTAGGGGGTCAAGGGTAGTCCTAAGAGGTCAAAGGTGTATGAGGTTGACCTATGGGGTCAAAGGTTGACCTAAGAGGTCGAGGGGTGACCTAAGAGGTCGAAGGTAATAGGGTTGACCTAGGAGGTCAAGGGTAGACCTAAGAGGTCAAAGGCGGATAAAGTTGACCTAGGCGGTCAAAGGTTGGGAAGGTTGACCTAGGCGGTCAAAGGTTGACCTAAGAGGTCAAAGGTGGATGAGGTTGACCTAGGCGATCAAGGGTTAACCTAAGAGGTCAAAGGTGGATGAGGTTGACCTATGGGGTCAAAGGCGATAGGTTGACCTAAGAGGTCGAGGGGTAACCTAAGAGGTCGAAGGTGATAGGGTTGACCTAGGAGGTCAAGGGTAGACCTAAGAGGTCAAAGGCGGATGAGGTTGACCTAGGCAGTCAAAGGTTGACCTACGAGGTCAAAGGCGGATGAGGTTGACCTAAGGGGTCAAAGGTTGTCCTAAGAGGTTGAGGGGTGACCTAAGAGGTCGAAGGTGATAAGGTTGACCTAGGAGGTCAAGGGTTGACCTAAGAGGTCGGAGGTTGATAAAGTTGACCTAGGGGGTCAAGGGTAGACCTAAGAGATCAAAGGTTGGTGAGGTTGACCTAGGGGGTCAAAGGTTGACTTAAACGGATAAGATTGACCTAGGGGGTCAAAGGTTGGCCTAAGAGGTCAAAGGGTGGTAAGGTTGACCTAGGAGGTCAAAGGTAGATAAGGTTGACCTAGGGGGTCAAAGGTTGACCTAGGAGGTCAAAGGCGAATAAGGTTGACTTAGGAGGTCAAAGGTTGACCTAGGGGGTCAAAGGTTGGCTTAAGAGGTCAAATGTAGATAAGGTTGACCTTGGAGGTCAAAGGTTGGGAAGGTTGACCTAGGTGGTCAAAGGTTGACCTAGGAGGTCAAAGGTAGATAAGGTTGACCCAGGGGGTCAAAGGTTGACCTAGGAGGTCAAAGGTAGATAAGATTGTCCTAAGAGGCCAAAGGATGGTGGGATTTTGACCAAAGCGGGTCGAGATGAAGGGTAGACCCAAATGGATCGCAATGATGGGTAGGTAACCTAGATAGGCCAAGATGAGGAATTTTGATAGATGGCCCAAGGGGTGAGCGATGGACCTTAGAGGTCGTCTAGATGCAATGCACATTTTACTTTGCGAAAAGTTTTGCATTTATTTACATCCTAAATGGTTGGTCTAAGGAGTGTCCTAATCTCTATGTGTGGGTTGACACGGGTTAGGTTAAAGGTTCCCACCGCTCGCGGAACGTACACGGTGAGTGGAGTAGACGAGTGACTCAAAAAATGTGAGGCAGTAGCGCACAAATTCCTGCACATCGAATACTCCGGGTAGTAGGGACCTGTGCAGTGCTGACACGGACTAGTGGTAGTGTGTGGCAAGAAACTAATTCTTTTTAAGGAGAAAATAGAGAAGTTTTGAATGTTTGAATGATGCTATGCAATGCAATGCAGGAGAAGGAAAATAATGTACAAGGGAGCATAGCAGAGTTTTGTTTGACCCTAATACTAAGGCGAAAATAACAAAGGTACATGGTACAAGGTACGAGTATTAACATGGCGGAGTGCGCGGGTGTATGTGTAAACATGGCTTAACTGTAGGGGGCACGTGAAAACATGGCAAGTGTGCATGTGTAAACATGGCAGGTGTGTGCATGTGTAAACATGGCAGGTGTGTGCATGTGTAAACATGGCAAGTGTATGCATGTGTAAACATGGCAAGCATCATGATGTGACGAAAGTTAGACCCACTAAGTTTGAAAAAGTTTCAAAGCAGTCCCCAGCAGAGTCGCCACTGTGAATACGTGTGTTTGAATTTGGGATATTCATAGTAACATTAAAATATGAGAGTCGCCACGCCGTTTTAATTATATCCAAAACATTAAAAAAAGCATTTTTAGTGGGTTCGGGGGTCAAATTACAACAAGAGAAGAATATTGAACGTTATCACTCCTATTGCTCGAATTGATCGGTCTTTCTATCATGATGAATGTGTTAGTAGTGTGTTAGTGTTTGAGACCGGATCCGAAGATTGCCTACGTTCCTCTCAATGTGAGAAGCTCAGGTCAGCGTAGTTCGAGAAGAATTTAGAATAGGCAGAAGAATCGGGATCATGCATAATGAGGGGGGAATTACCTAAATATTAGGGTTTAGAAGTAGTTCCTAGATCATCCTCGGGTTGATGAACCCTCGATCATCATCGGCTATGAAATAACATGCAAACATGAAGATCGCAACCCTAAATATAGCATAAATAAGGTTTTAATCTATGAACACGATGAACATATGAAGAACATATATGAACATATGAATAAACATGCGAAGCATATGAAGAAACTATGAATAAACATGCAAGAACATGAATATTAAAGATCTACATTAGAAATAATGCAAGAACGTGAAGAAATAAGTTAGAAAACTTACCTATGTTGGCAAGAAATAAACCTTGATCTTCTTGGAGGTTTGAATGCTAATTAGAGAGCAAAATTGTGTTTAGGAACTCTCAAATTCGGATCCCCCTAAACCAATAGCATGAGATTGGTTTATATAGTAAACTGAGGGGAAGATCTGATGGTCCAGATCATCCGGGGCGGATGTGGCCGCGTGGCCAATATTGAGGGCGGCGGCGAAAGTGGCCGCGTGGCCAATATTGAGGGCGGCGGCGAAAGTGGCCGCGTGGCCATCGTTGCGCGCTGACTTGAAATTCAAGCTAGGGTTTTACTGTTCATACAAGGCAACCCTAAATGTCCATATTTAATGTTTTCTAGAACATTGAGCTATTTTTGGGAATCCGGGACAAGTCTTTGCAAGGTTTCTAATTCCCATAAAGTCCTTGTATATTTGGGAAAGCCCTAATAAACTCATTTTCAGATCGGGTACTAACAGTACCTAAACTTCGGAAAATTTTAGTTTCTGGTCCTGTTTTGAACAAGTGTGGATATAAACAAGTTTATGAGCCTGATAAGTATATCTTATCAAAGTCTGGTGTTTTTGTAGGATTCGGTTATTATAACAATGGGATGTTTATGTTGAATATAAATAAAGTTCATAATGATTCTAGTTCTGTTTATATGACTGATTCCAATGTTGATTATTCCTCATTATGGCATGCTCGTTTAGGACATGTGCACTATAAAAGAATGCTTGAAATGTCTAAAGATGGTTTAATTCCTGCTATTAATAATGATACTGGAAAATGTAATACTTGCATGTTAACAAAAATCACTAGGAAACCTTTTAAAAGTATAACAAGGAATTCTGTAATACTTGAATTAATACATAGTGATTTATGTGATTTTCTTGCAACTCCATCTTTAGGAAATAAAAAGTATATTGTCACTTTTATAGATGATGCCTCTAGGTTTTGCTATGTTTATTTGCTGCATGCAAAAGATGAAGCCCTGGATAAATTTAAAACTTTTAAAATAGAAGTTGAATTACAACAAAATGGCTTGATTAAAACCTTACGCACAGATAGAGGTGGTGAATATTATGATCCTGTATACTTTCAATCCGTAGGAATCATTCATGAAACTACGGCTCCTTATACACCACAACAAAATGGTGTGGCTGAAAGGAAAAATAGAACTCTTGAAGAAATGGTCAATGCCATGTTATCTTACTCAGACTTGAGTGACGGGTTTTGGGGGGAAGCCATGTTAACGGCTTGCTATCTATTGAATAGGGTTCCTAATAAAAGGAACAAGATTACCCCATATGAACTTTGGTATAAGAAACGACCCAACTTGACATTTTTGCGAGTTTGGGGGTGTAGGGCTGTGGTTAGACTTCCAGATCCTAAAAGGAAACAGTTGGGAGAAAAAGGTATTGATTGCATCTTTGTTGGATATGCTGAGCATTCCAAGGCATATAGGTTTTATGTTATAAAACCTAATGAGTACATTTCTATTAATACAATTATAGAAT
This sequence comes from Campanula takesimana, assembly GCA_026119855.1. Classification (NCBI taxonomy): domain Eukaryota; kingdom Viridiplantae; phylum Streptophyta; class Magnoliopsida; order Asterales; family Campanulaceae; genus Campanula; species Campanula takesimana. Next base: position 2,440,181 of record JAOWBW010000136.1, on the reverse strand, counting down.
CAAGAGATGCAATATTTGATGAGAATCATTTCTCTTCAATACCTAGGTCAAAGGATATTATACCAAATTCGGATGTATCTCAAAGGGATGATTATTCAAATGATACACCAAGTGAGACACCCGAGCCACGTAAAAGCAAAAGAGCAAGAAAAGCTAAATCATATGGTGATGATTTTCAACTATATTTAGTTGAAGGATCAAGAGATCAGGTTGAATCTCAATACTCTTATTGTTATAATTTAGAGGAGGATCCAAGAACCTATGATGAAGCTATAAAATCGCGAGATGCTGCTTTTTGGAAAGAAGCAATAGACAATGAGATTAGTTCTATTATGGAAAATAATACTTGGGTCTTATCTGATTTACCACCAGGTTGTAAACCTTTAGGGTGGAAATGGATCTTCAAAAAGAAGATGAAAGTCGATGGAACAATTGACAAGTTTAAATCTCGATTGGTAATCCAAGGCTTTAGACAAAAGGAAGGAATCGATTACTTCGATACCTATGCACCAGTTGCTCGTATCACTACTATTAGATTGTTGATAGCTTTGGCAGCTATTCACAATTTATTGATCCATCAAATGGCTGTCAAAACAGCATTTTTAAATGGTGATTTGGAAGAAGAAGTGTATATGAAGCAACCTGAAGGATTTGTTATGCCAGGTAATGAGCATAAGGTGTGCAAGTTAATTAAGTCATTATATGGGCTGAAGCAAGCACCTAAACAGTGGCATCAAAAGTTTGATGAGGTTGTTTTGTCCAATGGTTTTGAATTAAATCAGTCAGACAAATGTGTATATAGCAAATTTGATGCATCCGGCAAAGGTGTATTCATCTGTCTATATGTAGATGACATGTTAATTTTTGGCACAGACCAAAATGTAGTTGATAAAACTAAGAAGCTTTTGTCATCAAAATTCTCTATGAAGGACATGGGAGAAGCCGATGTAATTCTTGGCATAAAAATTAAAAGGTTGAACAAGGGAATTGCAATTACACAATCTCATTATATTGAGAAAATTCTCAAAAAGTTTAATTGTGATAATTGTTCTAAAGTCAGTACTCCTATGGATCCAGCTGAAAAACTTATGCCAAATACTGGTAGACCTGTGTCACAGCTCGAATACTCAAAAGCCATTGGCAGTTTGATGTATGCTATGACAAGCACTCGACCTGATATTGCGTATGCAGTAGGAAGATTGAGCAGGTTCACTAGTAATCCTAGTAGACAGCATTGGCATGCTTTAACAAGAGTGTTCAAGTACTTAAAAGGTACTATGAATTACTGTTTGTGTTATTTTGGACAACCTTCTATTTTAGAAGGTTACTCAGATGCTAGTTGGATCAACCAAGTAGATTCATCTTCTACTAGTGGCTGGGTGTTCTTGCTAGGAGGAGGGGCCATTTCATGGGCTTCCAAGAAGCAGACATGTATTACTCATTCTACTATGGAATCTGAGTTCGTAGCATTGGCTGCTGCTGGTAAAGAAGCAGAATGGCTACGAAACTTGATATATGAGATTCCATTATGGCCAAAACCGATATCGCCAATATCTATCCATTGTGATAGTGCAGCCATATTGGCTAAGGCTTATAGTCAGATTTATAATGGCAAGTCTAGACACTTAGGTGTCAGACATAGTATGATTCGTGAATTGATCATGAATGGTGTGATTTCAGTTTAGTTTGTTCGGTCTCAACAAAATTTAGCTGACCACTTGACGAAGGGGTTAGCTAGAGACTTAGTGAATAAGTCATCAATAGGGATGGGATTAAAGTCCATCTAATCCTCTAGTTGTGAGATACCCAATTCCCTTCTAATACAACGTTAGAAGCTTGAATTCAATGTGGAAAGCTCACAGGTGGAGATTGGAGCACATGTTATTATGTTTCCCAAGGTATGTGTTCAAGACCTGCAAGTGATAGTTAGGTTGAAGAATATCTTCTTAATAGTTCTTTTGAAAAATTGCAAATGCAGGTGCAAGACTAAAAGAACTACCTATGTGAACATGAAGTTTTGCCGCTTCAAGAAGCTAGGACTTGGCTTTCTATATGTTCATTAATGGATAGGGACACATGGCTTGTAATAGTGTCAGGAATAAACTTTAGAGAGTTGTAAGAAACTTATGTGTATAGTATCTTCAGGTATTCATATGAGTTGATGGGTTCAATCGTTAGGACACCCCGATTCTCGAGTATTTGAAATGTGTATTATACTAAGATGAAAATTCAATCGCAAGACATTTTCATTTATGCATTCGTTTGTTTCGTTATGTTTATTATATATTTATATGATTAGTAAATCGAGGATTACACTAAAATGGGGGAAATGTTGGTGATTTTAGTGTCATCAACGATTTTATGTAATTGTGATTTACTAGAGACCAATGCGATTTCATATTCGGCTCGGATACGAGTAAGGGAAAGTGTGGAGTACACACTCGTTTGAGTTAATATGTTTTCGACCACGATAAAGAAGCAGGGGTCAAGGGGGCTGCGCCCCCTTGCGGGGTCAAGGGGCAGCGCCCCTTGTTGGGGTCCCGTGGTATTGTTTACCCCTAGATTTACCCGAAAATTAAGAGACAGGCCAAACAGGAGTTGCTCGGCCGAGCACTTCCTTAACTCGGCCGAGCATGATTTTCACAGTAAACAGAAGTCACGAAAAAAGGCCTGCTCGGCCGAGTACATTTCCTTGACGCGGCCGAGCAGACACTGAATCAGTGAAAAGGTGCCTTTTATGTTGACAGTCATGACTGTTGTGAATGTAACCATTGTCTCTCTTCTGCTCCAGACGAAAATCTGTTTATAAACAGATTATTTGGACTCAAATAAACATAGAAAACACACACAAATTCTCCAAGTTTTGATCTGATCTCTTTGCCTAGAATCAGATTGCTTGATTGTCTTATCCCATACAAAGATTTCGTGTAACCTAGGCATAAAGGGTCGAAATACTTTGTTCGGAAAGTGAACATACACAATTCAATCATTATCCAAGATTATCAACAAACCCTAATTCCCCAACAATTTATAGGCTTTATTTAATTTTCGGTTTTAACTTCTTTTATTTTTTTAGCAGTTCTAACTTTTGTATTTAGATACGCAGTCATTTTCCTTAAAAGTGATGAAAAGTAAGTCATTTTTTTAGCATTTTTAACTTTCGTACTTTAATTTTTTTTTTTTATTTTGAAAAAGATGAGTACATATCTAAAATACAAAGGTTAAACTGCAGAAGAAAAAAAAAGAATAAGAGGGGTTAAAATCAAAGTTTACAGAAAGTATCGGCTGTTAATAATGATGATTGGCCTAGTTTATACTCCGTCCGTCCCGTTCGACTTAGGAATTTTTCTCTCGACACGGGGATTAAGAAATACTACTAAAGTAAGAGGAATGAGGATGAGTGGTGAAGTGTTGTGAGTATGAAACGTAAAAATAAGAGATAGAATGAGTGGGAGGAATAGTAAGGAGATCGATATTGTGAGTATGACAAGTGGGTCTCATTGAATATAAAAGTTATATAACATTTTCATTCTGGCTGTCCTAAGTCGAGTGGAATGCCCAAAATGGAAAAACGTCTTATTTTGAAGCGGAGAGGTATATAGTCAATGCAGAGCTAGTTAATTCCTGATGTAGGATAATGTCTCTAACACATTCATCCGAGAAAAGCTTACTTTTTTATATTAAAATGTGTTTTAAATGCTTTTTTTTTAAATTTCATTTTGTATTTGCAAAACTAAAATTTTGGAAGCAGATAGTAAGAATATTTATAAATTTTTATTATTATAAGTCAACATTTTCAATATGTCCAATAAATAAAAACATCACTTATTTTGAAGCGGAGAGGTATATAGAATAAATATTAGCAACTTGTTCAATTTAACTGAGTATTGATCATAATTTTATAAAATGTATCTTGGTAGACTTTTAAAAGAAATTTATTGATGAAATTTACAATGGATCATCAAAAATTGAAATTAAAATTTTAGAATGATATTAAATTTTCATAGTTTTCATCTTATTTTAATTAAATTAATTTCTTTCTAATACACAATCAAATTAACTAATAACAATTAAAAATTTATTTTGAGACAGAAAAAGTATACACTATTTTAAAAAATAATAAAACTTTTAATGGGACACCTATTTAGATCAAATGTGAAGCTTTAAATGGGACGGAGAGAGTATAAGAATTCATTTTTTTCTCACGACCTTTTTGTTCCTCTCTTTAATCAATTTAAATCAAAATAAATTTGTTTGACTGTAATCGGGTCTTGGTTAGGGTCCGGTAAAGTCACATCTTACTTTATTGGGTTTTTTATTTCTGGCGCTTCGGTACTGAAAATTTGAACGTTTACTCTCTCTGTCCCATTTTAAACTTCAAAAATTTCCCTTTTGGATGTCCCATTTTAAACTTCAAAATCCAAAAAAGAAAAATTATTTATACTTTTTTATTTAGTAGTACATACATGTCATACACACAACAACTATCCACTAACTATTCTCTACCCCACTTTCTCTCTCCTACCCACCTTCTATACTCACAACACTCTACCCCACTATCTATATTTTATACTCCCTCTGTCCCTAAATGAGTGTCCATTTTCAAGAAATCTTTGTCCCAAAATGAGTGTCTTTTTTGAACATAACTTTGTCCCTAAATGTTTTTTTTCGAAATTTTTTTCACCGGTTTCTTTATACGTGCAAAACTAAATGTTTTGAAATGAGATTACAAGATTATATATGAATTTTTGCTACCAAATTGTACAAAAGAGTTGAGATTTTCAGTGTCCCTTAAAATGAAATTTGGACACTCATTTAGGGACAGAGGTAGTAATATAAAGATTCGCATCTTAATTCTTGTGCCCACTTTTTTTTTGAAGTTTAAGATGGGACGGAGGGAGTATTTTAGAATGAAAAATGAATTAAAAAATTATTTAATAAATCTCAATCATATTCGTTGCATGTTATTTTTTTTTCTGACACTTTATATTTATTTCAGCGTATTATTAAAATGGTTTCCCAAAAAAAATTAAATCCATTAGGATAATTGTTGTGGCTACATTTTTAAGAGGACGACATCTTGATTACTTTTAAGAGGACGACATCTTGACTACTGCCAGCATGTGGACGTCTTCGAGATCAGTAAGTTATGAATAATAAAGTTATTTTATTCTAATAAATACTTTTTGCAGCTAAACCTTGGAAATCACGTGGTAAAAGACTTATATCCACGAAGGGATAGACTTGGTCAAGAATTGGTTAGAGATAGATTGCATCCCACGATTTTAGGACAATAGGTTATGGGTATATTTTCAAGATGGCGACATCTTGATCAAGATGCAAACATCTTCACCTCTGACAGAATTATCGATAAGTATTTATATTTACCCTAACTAATTATTTGTTTACAGCTCATAAAAAAACGTGATCAAAAGGCCTACTCTCAACAAAAAAAGAAGACCAAGTCAAATATTCATCATGATAGACCCCGAGATTTTAGGATAGTTTGTTATTCTTTTTAGATAGGGTTCTAGTTTGTAATTTTATTTAAACCGAGCTTGGGGGCACACCATAACACACACTCACACAACGCTTTGTACTCCTCCACAGTTCAGAAACAAGAAGATTAATACTGTCATTTGGGTAGGAAGGTGCTCTTAATCACCTCCCGAGGTTTTGTACCGGCGAGATTATTGTCTCAAGGGCTTTCCTCGTTACATCCTTGTGTAATCTTGACTTCTGCAATTCTATAGTTTATATTTATTTCAGCGTATTATTAAAATGGTCTCCCAAAAAAATTAAATCCATTAGGATAATCTTGCTTTAAAAATGGAAAAAAGAAATCCTTTAGGAGAATCTAAGCAAAATAATGGCCTTGTATGTCCCTCCATTTTCTCCTAAATTCAGGTCGGTGTTATTTTCCCTTTAAATATTGATTTTATCACACACTTCATCATTTTATTTAAATATTATATCATCATGTCTAAAATTAGTCGGGAAAATATAAAAATTTGCCCCTGTACTTAGGTTAAGGACGCAGATCTACCCTTATACAAATTAATTGTCATATATGCCCCTGTACTTGAGAAAAATGTATGGATATATGGACATCGTCATCTTTCCGTCCAAAACTTAACGGAATTACTGACTAGGCATCTTAGTTGGCATGTAAAATTTCTCACGTGGAAAAAAAAATGCCCAAGTGGAATTTGCTGAGTATGAGGGATTCAAAACTACGTCGTTTGGCACTTGTTCGGTCTAAACTACGTCGTTTTAGTTGAAGGGGCTAGAATGTTAAATATTAAACTATCGATCCAAAAAAATATTTCATAATAATGTAATGTTAAAATTAAAATATCTATTTACAATTAACACCTCTCATAACTTATCCCTCATCCTTTCTAGATTTACATAAAAAAAAAAAATAAACAAAAAAACAAAAACCCTAATCTTCTACCGTTTCTTCTTCACGCAGCCCCAACAACTTCTCCACCCCACGCCATCCCACTCCCTGGTTTCCCACCACCGAGCTACCGCTACTGCCACTGCCTAACCTCTTAAACTTAGTCTATCGCCTCTTCTTCCTCTCATTGCCGATTACCGCAATGCCCACGCAGACTATGCCTCCGTTAATTGATCTCCGACCCAACATCACCAACACCCACCGCCGCCATCAACCAACCTATCTTAATGCCGTCCATTTCAGCCAGCGACCTACCTCATAAATTCACTGACAGACAAAACGCACCACATTTCTTCTTTTTATTCTCAGATCTATTTCAAATTACCATGACTACTCTATCCAGATCTTCCCTTTACCCCTCCCCCGATACATCTCTTCTTCTTTTTCGATCTATTTCAAATTCACAAAAACTGAGTTTTCTAAAAAGAACTTTTAGAACTATCTTGGCTTTGATTGGGATTTAGGATTTGATCTTTCACATCTATCTTAATCTGTCAATTTGTGTTGTGATTTTGGTGGTGTTGATTTGGTTGTGATTTTGTGTTGTTGATTTTGTAGTGATGGTAGTGTTGGATTTGGTGGTGATGGTGGATGATGGTTGTGAAGTGCGAGAGGTGGATGGGTTAAGGTGGTGTTGGTGTTGAGATAACGAGGATGATTAAGAAAATTGGTTTTCTAACAGAATTTCTAACTGTAGTGGCAAATAAAATGTTATTTCATCAATTATTCAACAGATCCTATTAAGTACTTAACGAACCCGACCTTCTAATTTAACAATCAAAACGACGTATTTTTGAACCCCTTATATTCAGCGAATTCCACTTGGGCAATTTTTTTCCACGCGAGAAATTTTACATGCTAACTAAGACGCCTAGTCAGCCATTCCGTTAAGTTTGGGACGGAAAGATGACGATGTCCAAATATCCACACATTTTTCTCAAGTACAGGGGCATATATGGCAATTAATTTGTATAAGGGTAGATTTGCATCCTTAACGTAAGTACAGGGGCATAATTCTATATTTTCCCAAAATTAGTCTCATTTTATTTTGATAGTTCTAACAAGTTAATAACTTCAAATATTAATATTAAGTCACTGAAATTTTAAATTATTGATAATTTACTTAATAGTTTATCAATTATTTTTAGAATCTCACCAAACATAACTATTAAATTGATATTAAGATTTAAAATTCAGCTGAATTAACCATACTACTGTAAGATATCAAATGAGACTCTTTTTAAAAACGATAATACTCCCTCCGTCCCAAAATGGTTTTCTCATTTGTCATTTTTCATTGTCCCAAAAAGTTCTTAACATTTCTACAATTTAAGATTAAAATTGTATACACAAAATATGGCTAGTGAAGCAAGCATGCATATCCTCAAAAAGTTTGAATAGTCAAATGCGAAAATCATTTTGGGACGAAGGGAGTACCAGAAAGCCAAATGTTTGGCGTTTGGCGCTTTAGTAGTGAACCTCACTTGTTTGAAAAAACATTTTAGATTCAATTTATTTTATTTTATTTTTTAGTTTTTTTGGCTCGTCAAAAGTAATCTTTACTATAATTAAAGTCAAAATCTTATAAGTCTCAAGAAAAACGTGTTTTGGTAGCATTTTTGAAAATATGTGGAACTTCTTTAAAAAAAAACGCGTGGTGGCATTTAGGGGTGGATTGATAGGTATACCGAGTGTATTTTGCTTGTACCGTGCACCAACCAAGTATGATTTGGTACACAAAAATATGTACCAGTACCAACCACAAAAATCGGTATGCCAAGTTTATTTGTACGGTTGGTATTCGGTTGGTACAGTTGGTACACGATATATACCAAATGTAAATGAAGACAAAAAAAAATTGCATTTTTTTTTGTTAGACTTGTCTAGTATAAAAAACACATTATAACATAAAAATGTATCTCAAATACAAATTATAAAGTCTTGAAACTAAAGAAAAGTAGAACAATTTAAGTATTGAAAACTAAACAATACAGTGACTCTACATAATATTCGAATAAACTGTTTTTCTGCCCCTCGTACTATGGCCCCAACATCAATTTGACACTCGTACTATTGAAACACTAAATGTATGATGCGTACTATTGTTTTATATACAAAATTAACCAATTTACTATTCAGTCGTTAACTTTTTCTAACACACGTTATTTTTTCTAACGAGCATTTATTTATTTTAACGGATGTTAATAATTTAACAGATATTACAATCAAAAATTTTAAAATCAACCCCAATACAGATTAAATGAACCAAAATTATTTAACCCCCTGTAAGGATCCCGCCCCGTGACGAAGGAAACGAAGGGTTTTCGTTTCGAAGGGAGAAAAACCAAACACGATTATCACGCAAAACATAACGGAGTCGCCACATTTTTTAATTATTTAACCCAACAAATGGAAAGGTTAGAGATTCTATTAGTTCGGAGGTCAGGTTACGCCTTGGGAAGAGTTTTACGTCACCCAAGTCGCCTCGGATAGGACTGAGTCTCCCTAACGTTAGTTAACAAACGTGCATGTGTGTGTGTGTATTTCAAAAATGGGAGAAACTGACATTCTAACAAAACTGGTTAATTATTTAACAGAAAAGGGTTATTTTGCAAGTATTTCAGTCAGAAAGGGAAGAAACTGGAAAATGCACTCCCTGGCCAAAGTAGCCGTACGGCTAGGGAGAGCATTCCAGGGGTTTTTGACAGTTTATCATAAAACTGTCCAGTTTCAGGCAAAACAGAGTGTTCTTGCTGAAACTGGACTGTGATGATCATTTTCAGTTATTTTCTTCAACAAAAACATGGATTTAATCATCCCTATGTCATTGATCACAAATTAGACACCAAAAACAAAGGTTTTGGGTGTGATCAAGACAATCATTGGGGAAATTTTGAGAAAGTAGATGAACATGCCCTTTGGGCCAAAATGACCATTTGATGAGTAAAGATTGAAACTTTACCATCAAAATGGACTTATTATGCAAGATTAAACCTTTAGAAACAAAAATGTAACATAAAGATTGGATCTTTATGTCCCATACTTGGTGATTTTATGGCTAGGTCATGGTTGGGATGATAAAGATTGAAATTTTATCACCCAATATGACTCTCATGGCCAAACAAGAACAAAATCAACATAAAACTTAACAAACCATGATCATCTTTAGGTTTTACCCCACAATCATACACAAGGCATGAAGGGAACCTTGAATCACCTCATGATTTGGTTCCAATGTACATATATAATCATAATACATATATATATAACAATAATATATATATAGCTTGAGAAGACAAGACTTGTATATATATATATATATATATATATATATATATATATATATATATATAGTGCTTGAAATGGACAAGACTTGCAAGAATAATAAGAAATAACACAAAGTAAACAAGTAATATGAACAATAACAAAAAGAGTTTGAGATGAAGAAGAAGATGGGGAGAAGGAGGCTTCACCTATGATGGTTATGGCCTATCTTCCTCACTTTTCACTCAAATGTGTATCACTCACAGTTTTTGCTCTCAAACTGGCAGAGTATCAACACACAAAATGTTTTCTCCCCCCTGAAATGATCAGCATGGGGTTCAATTTATAGGGACTGAGGGTGCCCAACATAGCCGTACGGCTCAACCCCTCAAGTACCCAAACCATCCGTACGACTCGACTTGGCGAGCTTCTGGATTTTTCTAAGTTTAATTCCAGTTCAGTCCTGGAATATTAGGTTTATCCTAGTGAGGTCCTGGCCCATTGGTTTATCCCTAAATGGTACCAAGAATTCCTCTAAAGTAGGTCAAATTCAGATTGGGATACTTACAGAGCCCCTCGGAAACGTCGCTTTTGAAGAAAGCGGGGTTATCGACAAAATAAGCATCCCAATCTGATGGGAGGACGGCTTGGCCGATTTGTTCTATGGCTGGACCTAGAGGTATAGGATTCCTACGTATCCCTATTCGAGGGAATCAAGCCTAACGTAGTTCAGGTGAGAGATTTTAAGGCTACTCACACCTATGGGCCTTAGGTGGATATTCATTCATCCCTTCCTAAACAGTCATGGCTCAAAGGCCGGACTTGGTCAACTTGGCTATATTCGGAGAAGGTTGACTAAGGGGGCTGGCATGGCTCAGAGGCTCAAATAATGGGCATGGCTCAGAGGCTAGACTTGATCGACTTGGCTCTATCGGAGAGGGCCGACTCAAGGAATGGGCATGGCTCAAAGGCTCAAATAATGGGGATGGCTCAGAGGCTGGGCTCGATCAACTAGGATCTATCAGGAGAGGGTCGACTCAAGGAATAGGCATGGCTCAAAGGCCGGACTTGGTCAACTTGGCTTTATTCGGAGAGGGTTGACTAAGGAATGGGCATGGCTCAGAGGCTCAAATAATGGACATGGCTCAGAGGCTGGGCTTGATCGACTAGGCTCTATCAGGAGAGGGTCGACTCGAGGGTAACTGGTCTTATGTCCGACTAAGGACTGCCGGGACACATTGGTCGATTTGGTCAACTTTTCTCATGGCGGAGGGTCGACTACACAAACTGGTCAACTTATCTCATGGCGGAGGGTCGACTACACAAACTGGTCAACTTATCTCATGGCGGAGGGTCGACTACACAAACTGGTCTTACGTCCCTCCAGACTGCCGTCACAATGATAGGTTTTCTCTAACCTGGCCACTCTCGGGGGACAAAGGTTTTCTTAACCAAATCATGACTATACTGGTCTTATGCCCTACCAAGGGCTGCCGTCACAATGATAGGTTTTCTCTAACCTGGCCACTCTCGGGGGACAAAGGTTTTCTTAACCTAATCATGACTATACTGGTCTTACGCCCTACCAAGGGCTGCCTAGGCAATAACATCTTGACTTTCATCCTGGACTTACGAGGTACGGCCGGGAATTTCATGATTTCACTTTCTACCCTGGACTTACGAAGTACGGTCGGGTCAACAAAATCCAATGGTCTTACGTCACGCCGGACGGCCAAAGGACAAGTCTCACAGAACCTAATGGTCTTACGTCACGCCGGACGGCCAAGGACATATCTCACAAAACCTAGTAGTCTTACGTCACGCCGGACCGCCAAAGAACAAATTTCACAGAACCTATTGGTCTTACGTCACGCCGGACCGCCAAAGGACAAATCTCACAGAACCTATTGGTCTTACGTCACGCCGGACGGCTAAAGGACATAATCTCACTAATCCTAATGGTCTTACGTCACACCGGACTTCCAAAAGGGCAAATCTAACGAAACCTAATGGACTTATGTCACGCCGGACGGCCAAAGGACATGTCTAACCTAATGGACTTATGTCATTCCGGACTGCCAAAGGGTGAATCTCACAAAACCTAATGGTCTTACGTCACGCCGGACGGCCAAAGGACATAATCTCACTAAACCTAATGGTCTTACGTCACACCGGACTGCCAAAAGGGCAAATCTAACGAAACCTAATGGACTTATGTCACGCCGGACGGCCAAAGGACAGGTCTAACCTAATGGACTTATGTCATTCCGGACTGCCAAAGGACATAATCTCACAGAACCTAATGGTCTTACGTCACGCCGGACGGCCAAAGGACAGGTCTCACAGAACCTAATGGTCTTACATCACACCGGACTGCCAAATGACATAATCTCACTAAACCTAATGGTCTTACGTCACGCCGGACGGCCAAATGGAAAATCTAACGAAACCTAATGGACTTATGTCATTCCTGACCGCCAGAGGACAATTTTTCATATTTTTAACTGGACTTACGAAGAACGGCCACGTTAACTTCACAAACCATCCGTACGACTCGACTTGGCGAGCTTATGGATTTTTCTAAGTTTAATTCCAGTTCAGTCCTGGAATATTAGGTTTATCCTAGTGAGGTTCTGGCCCATTGGTTTATCCCTAAATGGTACCAAGAATTCCTCTAAAGTAGGTCAAATTCAGATTGGGGTACTTACACCCCCTCCTCTCTATACGCACCAACACAAACACACACTCCCTCTCTCTCTGGTTTCTCTCTCTACCTCCACTCCTGCCCGGCAACCCCTCCATCCCTTTCCTCCGGTGACCCCTCCGATCGCCCACCTCCGGCGACCCCTCCGATCCCCCTCCTCCGGCGACCCCTCCGATCCCTCTCCTCCGGCAACCTCCCTCTCCATCGGCCACCTCTTTCCGCCCTTAATCCCGCGACCATCTCCCCCTACTCCGGCCACATCCCCCGTCCTCAGATCTAGATCCAGATGAACAACTAACGCCGGTGACTATTCTCTATCCCCTACGAACTGCCTTCTTCTTTTTTCCGACGCGGTCAACAACTCCGGCAACCTCTTCACTCCGACGACCCTTCCCTCAGCCCGCACTCAGTGGAGTTGTTCTTGATAGAATTGCAATTCCTAAGTCCGAATTGGAAATTACTTAGTTCTTTCGCCTCCCCTCTCTTCCCAGTCTCTGCAGATTTGGTTTTGAAACCAGATCGGATTTTTGTTTCTTCTTATTGTCTCTAACCTCAAATTCAATTCAGAGGTGTTTATGTGGGTTTCATCATATTTAATTTCTTGATGATTTTGGTTTTGAGTGATTTGATTTTGGTCTGAAAAAAAGAAAGATACTTGGTAAATGGTTGTTGGGTTTAAATTCATGAGATGAACTGGGAAGTAACCCAGATCTGTTGTTGGTAATATTGATGTTATGATATTTGTGTATTGCATATGGGTTTGATTTTGGGTGGTGCTGGTGGTGAAGATGGTGGAGAATGAGAGAGGGTCGTTTTTATGCATTTTCTTTTTCGAATTCAGAGATTTGGGGAATTTTCATTTGATGAGTTTGATCGATTTGGTTGGGTTTCTGATAGATTTATGATTTTGGTTGTGCCAGAAGAGTTATGGTGAAGGAAAAATAATGGTGGTAGTGGCAATTATGGTGATGGTCTAGATGGTGGCGGCGGCGGCGGTGATTAGGTGGAGTGGTGGTGGACGGTGGTGGGGAAGATAGTGGGGGAGTAACCCAGATCCGTTAAGTTATTAATCTTTGTTAAAATAAATTAATGCCCGTTAAAAAAATAATGTTCGTTAAAAAAATTTAACAACTGAATAGTAAATTGGTTAATTTTGTATATAAAACAATAGTACGCATCATACATTTAGTGTTTCAATAGTACGAGTGTCAAATTGATGTTGGGGCCATAGTACGAGGGGCAGAAAAGCAGTTTACTCCATAATATTCACCACGACTGCAAAACCAAAAGATTACAATAAGGCAGTTTGAATTTTTTCCTAAATCGTAATAAAAATAACTTTAAGGACTTAAGGTTAGAAAAAAAGAAATTAATGTTTGATACTCCATTCATCCCAAAATACTTGTAGTTTTAGAACTTCTCACACGTATTAAAAAAAAACAATCAATAAATATCAAATAGACCAAACTACCCTTGAATATTTCAAGTACCTAGACAATTAGACGGAGTATTATATATATATATGTGTGCGTGCGTGTATATATATATGTATAAAGTTGGTAAATTGTATCCCAACCAAAGTCGATATTATATACTGTGTACCAACCAATTAGAAAAAAATGGTATGGTACTACATACCAAAAAGTTCGGTATACCGACTTCTTTATCCTAATTATAATTTGTACGGTTGGTATATGAATTGGTTGATACGGACGAGTACAATTTGCCACTCCTAGTGGCATTTTTGTAAATAATCGGATCTTCTCAAACGGTTCTGGATATCAATATAAAGCCTTCTGGATATGATTTTCAAGCACATTTGAAGAAGGTCATGGTCAATAAACCTTCTTCTCGAGAGGTTCTGGATATAAATAACAAAGTCTTCTGGATATAATTTAACAAGCATCGCCTGTGAGAATTTTTCTTTAAGCTGACAAGAACCTTTGAGACTGATAGCCAGAACCTTTGAAAGTGATAGCCAGAAAGTTTTTTCTGAAAAGAAATTTGAAGAGCAGTTGATGTGTTAATAGATAGTCAGAAACAATGTTTAGGATGACCAGTTGCTGTGTTATGAAGGTTCAGCGAGTGTGTTGAGGAGTGCCGGATAATTAAAAAAACACGTTTTTCCTAATCACTAGGAAAAACGCGTTTTACATGAGACTAACCCATAACTAAATGTAATAATTATGTTACTTACATGTAACGTTTTTAAAAGTAAATGTAACATATGTTTTACAAAAAAAAAACAAAAAAAAATCATTTTATTCATCTTCCAATTATAATACTAAATATAATTACGTGTAACAATAACTAAAACTAAATGTATTTGTCTTTATACTGAAACGTAATAGTGTTTTTGCAGACTAAAAAAACTAGAGTATTTTGAAAGAAAGTAACGTTTGAACAATAACAGTTTATACACGTGAATATAATTGTTTGTACAAGACTATAAGTAAATGTAACACTTTGGTAGACAAATGTGTAACACATTTCTATTGATGATGTAATGCTTTTACATGTATCATTATAAATTGAACTCATTTTAACTTATTATTTGAAAATATATGGATATAATGACTATACAAGTAAACGTTACAGTTTTTTTTTTTTTTTTTTTTGACAAAATTCAATATTTTTTTATTAAAAACGTAACATATTATTTGAAAAATGTAACACTTTACACTTTAGCAAAAGAAAATATAATATAATTTTCTATATAATAGTGTTACATTCATTTATAGAAATTATTACTTTTTTATTTTACAATTTTACTAAAACAAGTTTTTTAAAGTGTAAACTTTAAAGGGTTGAACTATTACTTTTTTATTTTCTATAGATATGAAAATTACAAAAGATTTCAGAGAAAATTTTGGGGGAAACTAGTTCCTCCATAAGTAATAAAAAGTCATATTTTTATAGGTTTAAGGTTTAGGGTGTAGGGTTTAAGGTTGTTTTATAAGGTTTAAGGTTTAGGGTTTAAAGTTTAGGATTTAGGATTTAAAACTTTAAAAAAAAAGACTTTTTATAACTTATGGAGGAACTAGTTTCCTCCAAAACGTATTCAAGATTTAATGGCATAGTCTAAATGATTTTTGGCTTACATAATCGGTCCCACTTTGATAATTTGTTGCTGAAAGTTTGCATTAAGTCTCCCAACATTGCATAATATGGCCATCTCTATATTATAATACACCTAAAAAATAACCTCCTATTGACTTGAGACAAAGGATTGCTGAGATTAAAGCATAACCGCCTTCATCCTATGGCTATCATTAAAAGGTTTATTTTCGATTGTATCGTTGGATTGTTTCTCCACATCTCTGATCGTACGGTTGATAATGAGCGATTTCCAAATTTCTTCTTCCTCTCTGCAAGCAGTTTCCCTTCTTTGGATTAGTTTTTTTTTTCTTTGGCTGATATATTAGTGTTTTAGTGAAAAATTAGATCAACAGGAGATTGAGGGTTTGTATCTAAGGGGTTGTGTACGATGGCAGAAAGGGGGTTCAATTTGATCTTAAATTGATTTAGTTGTAGCTTTATGATTTGTTTTTTTATTTGTTTGCATTGTTACCGTTGCTAAAATGAGACTTAATGGTGATATATATGATTTGTTCTAATTGTCTATAAAGAGTGCACAAATTTGTGCCACGATGTGGGACAGTTTACTCTTCCATCTCAAAATAATTTACTGCATTTTCTTATAATTAAAAAGATGGCATATGTTTAAAAAAAATGTGAGTGGGAAAATAGTTGTGAGTATGATAATTGAGAGTGAGACTCATACTTTAAGTACTCCCTCCGTCCCACCCGAAGTAGGACGTTTTGCCATTTTGGGTGTCCCACTCGAAATAGGACATCCCAAAATAGAAATCTTTTATTAATTTTTTATTAGTAGGACTCACTTGTCATACTCACAACAACCTTTCATTTATTATTCCCCACCCACTTTCTCTCTCTTTCATACTCACAACTACTTTTCAAACAACTTTTTATAATAAAAGATTATTATTCCTTAATCCCCGTGTTGGGACCAAGAATCCTATTTCGGATGGGACGGAGGGAGTATATATTTACTCCTTCTTATAATTAAAAAGATAGTACATATTTAAAAAATTGTGAGTGGGAAAATAGTTGTGAGTATGATAATTGAGAGTGAGACCCATACTTTAAGTATATGAGTTTTGTGCTCAAAATATTTAAAAAAATTGCGAGTGGAAAAATAGTTGCGAGTATGACCATTTGATTTACGAGGTGCGAGTGCAAGTTGTTTTGGGACGGGTAACTATACACCTAAGTATTTACACGTGCTATTTGATTTCATCTGTTAGTTAGTGGAGAAATTCGGATGCGATTTTACTTGCGGCAACGAGGTCTGTTTTTAAATTGAATTTTGTTTTTACGATTTTTTAGCCAGAGCTTGACTTTGTAATTTCTATCTATCAATTGTCTGCTATTTAATGCGAGTTGGATGATATAGTGTTATATCAGAGGTAAAGTAAAGACCACATTAATTGGTGCAAGCTATACACTTTTTACAAGTTAGATTTGGATGTGTTCTTTTAAAGGCTTTTGTAAATAGATATGAATATTTTTTTATGGCGTTAGATGCAAGTGTTGATTTCTGAATGTTTGATTTGATGTGCGGACAGTGTAGCGGTAAATGTTGTGCTTCCACATAAATTGCAGACATACAAAATACTGAAACATAAATTATTTTCATTTTTGAACGTATGCAAGTGCTTTTTTGTTTCCTTGATTTAAGGCAGTTATTCAACTTTTAAATTGACTTGAGAATTGACTGATTTCATACTATCATCGTGTTATTTGGGAGAAAATGACAGTTAAATAGAATTCGATGTCTTTTTCCTTAGCTGTAAATTTTGTGATTTTAATGCAGGATTTTCATGAATATTTGGCTTACCACATTGCGATCATATTTTAAGTTTTGGGTAGGTTTATTGGGTTAATTCACTGTTATTCGTAAACAGGTTGGGAATGTGTAATGTCCAGTTTGGAGAAGAAGAACATGCTGCTAACGCTATGACGAATATCAGAATATGAGTGGCAGGTTTCATGCAGCTATGTATCCTCACTAGGCCTGGAAATTTTGACCCATTACCCACTAACCCGCACAACCCAACCCATTATTACCCGACCCAACCCAACCCATTTAAGTTAGCGGGTTGAAACTGGTTACCCATCTCACCCGTTAAGCTTAACGGGTCGACTCAACCCAACCCAAGCCAACCCTTTTTAACCCGTAAACATAAATAGGTAGAATTAATAAATTTAAGGCACCCCGGACGAAAAAATAAACGGGTCAACCCGTCTCAACCCGCCAACCCAACCCGTTTCAACACAATCCATTTGATCCGG
Organism: Campanula takesimana; assembly: GCA_026119855.1. Taxonomy (NCBI): domain Eukaryota; kingdom Viridiplantae; phylum Streptophyta; class Magnoliopsida; order Asterales; family Campanulaceae; genus Campanula; species Campanula takesimana. The sequence continues at coordinate 2,422,374 of JAOWBW010000136.1, read as the reverse complement.
CAACTTAAACGGGTTGTAGCGGGTCGGCCCGTTTCAACCCGTTACCCGACCCTACCCAACCCGCACAATTGCCAGGCCTAATCCTCACATACTATGCTTATTTCAGCCTTACTTGCTTATTGGATTTTCATGGAGAAGCCTATGAGTGAAGTGGTGGACATTTTTACATGGAGCATACTACAGAGTATGATTTTCTGACAAATCCGATAAAATTGCAAAAAGCAAAGGACAATTTCAGTGTAATGTAAGTGATTGATGTTCTAAGACTTCTTAAGAGCATGCTTTACACGTTACTCTATTCTGATCCAATGTTGCTTCATTAGTTTTGTATATTCTTTACCCCCCCTTTTGTTCGTTTTAGTAGTAGTGTTCTCTCTTCAATTTCAATATTCAAGACTTTCTTACCAGGTTTATTATTTTCCTAGGGTCTTGGATGCACAAAACTGTATGAAAAATTGCCAACCAAGATTGATGTGCAGCCTTGGACTTTTGTACTCTCAGGTGGTAAGATTTTAGGATCAACAACCATAATTGTGCATCCATTTGGTTGGTTTTTGATTGAACCAAAAAAACCATTTCAATCAAATGATGATATCTGGAGCCCTCCCTGTAATCTTTGAGAATGAACAAGATTATGCATTGGTTATGATCATCAAGATTGTCTTTTTTGGTAAGAGATCATTTAAATCCAATCTTTCAGAAAGTATGTACTTGGTTTTATGCCTTTGAATGACCTATTTACGTAATTGTTTGATTTATAAAGCAGCAAGCCTGCAAGAGTCTCTTTGGGTGACTAAATATGATATGTTAGGAAATAATATAGAGATTGTTGAAAACATCCATTGCTACTGCAAAATGAATTTGGGGAGGGGGTTTGGAGAGAGAAACATTGACTGGGAACCAAAATTTCATGGTACCCTTTATAACTTTTTTTCTTATTTTTTTCGGCGTGTTATAAGAAACAACGAGCAAAAGTTTGTTGATTGTGAAGTTAATTTGAGTGACTTCTTTCAGGTTGGAGAGTGGAGAAAGATATATGAAGGAGGGTAACATTTGCAACAGTGAGATAGGCATGTCATGAAGTGCCAATGTCCACGACAAAAGCAACCTTGCAACAGCTGGTCTCTATCTTAGGGGGACAACATCTTTCAAAATATTGAAGGTTTATTTATAGTAGTAGTCTTTGTATAATTGTTACTGCATTTGGCCAAAAGAATGCCAACTTTGATTGTTGGTTAGGTTTTTAGTATTAGAAAGAAAGAAAATTGGTATCTCTATTAACATGATTATAGGACTATGATTCCAATTCTCTGCATTGTGATTGGAGTTCAACTCTTAATTTTTCATGATTTCCACTTAAAGTTAACTGCAGATATAGTGTGGTACTTTATGGTTGGTGCACTTTCAAAAGTTGGTCGGATGGAATGCACATGTTTGTCTTCCAACAAAATTGGTTGAGACTATTTTGATATACATGAAGTAGTTTATCTTGGAATTGAATGTGATTTATTCTTAAGTTGACGCAAGAGTATAGAACAAATTAGGCAATATCTATTTGTTTAACAAAACCGTTTTAAAAAATTGTGTTTTGGTTCTGTAGTAGGTATGTAGTGTGTCAATGTTTGCAATTTTATTTTGATGAATTTCTAAATACTGGGTGAGCTTTTAATGGTGGTCATCTTTCATTTTTCAAATCTTGATCACCATGCATACCGGCACTGTGCCATCCGGCATGAGCACGAATACTAGTATAACCTATAATACAGCTTAGAAAATGACAAAAAGACAAAGGATGGTTGAGATTTTTCCAAGCAAGTATCATGTGGCCAGGATTTTTTTGAATGTTACACTCTACCCCCTCAACTTCTTTTATTTCAAGATCAATCCTTGAAATTTTGGATATTGCATTTAAGTCCCTAATTGTTTCTTATCTTCCAGTTAACCACCAACTTTCATAAGTTACACTTTACTCCCTATTATTCTCTGGCCGTCCCTTTGCACGGGGCATGTACTAGTATGTACTTCCTCCGTCCCAACACAAGTAGGACTAAAGGAGTTGGCACAATAATTAAGAGAAAAGTAGTGTATGTGTGGTAGAAAATAAAGAGAGATAATGAGTGGGGTAAATAGTAGTGTTGGTTGAATAAATTGAGTGGTGAAAAATGAAGAGAGAGAATGAGTGGGATTAAATGGTGAGTTTGGTTAAATATAAATATATTAAAACATTTTCATTTTGGTCAGTCTCAATTGTTTTGGAACGGCTTAAAAGGGAAAGAAATCCTACTTATGCTGGGACGAAGGGAGTATATGTTCTATGTCAAAAAAAATAAAAAAAAATAAAAAATAAAAATAAAAAATGAATGATATAGTTCAACTGTTAAAAAAAAGTATAAGTATGTTCTATGTTGTTCAAGGACCAAGTCTATATGGTAATCATAACCACCAAAAAATTTTGGAAAACAAGTCAATATTATGATGCTAAATCTTCTTTGAGAATGATCGAATCAGAAGAGAAGAGACAACTAATAAAAACAGAGATAGTTTGTGAGAGAAACTAAATTTCATTGAATAAACACAAAAAATATATGATCCATGATTCCTAACATGCTTATGTATAATGTATAAAGATGTGGTAACTGCCCACTTATTTTGGAAAAGGAGTATTAACATTTACATATCCCGCAGTTCGGAATATCGACTAGTTAGTTATGAACTTGTGCCTTACTTAATGTTGTCACTGTAATTTAGGCAGTGTTTCATTAATAACCTCCCATCTAAATATGCCAAATTGAATGATGGATTAACTTTATTCCAAGGCAAACAAATTAGACAAAAACTCTTGTGCGGAATGCACTACCCATCTCATCCGGGCCGGTTTTTGACCCACCCGTCCGACCCACTGAACCGGCTCCATGACCCAGGGGTCGAACCTGCCACGTGGCAACCTCTCATAGGCCAAAAAAAAAATAAAATTATTTTTATATTATTTTTTTTTCGGTTTGTCAAAAGTAATAGTTACTACTACCTCTGTCCCTAAATGAGTGTCCAAATTTCATTTTAAGGGACACTGAAAATCTCAACTTTGTTGTACAATTTGGTAGCAAATATTCATATATAATCGTGTAATCTCCTTTCCAAACATTTAGTTTTGCACGTATAAAGAAACCGGTGAAAAAAATTTCGAAAAAAAACATTTAGGGACAAAGTTATGTTAAAAAAAGACACTCATTTTGGGACAAAGATTTCTAAAAAATGGACACTCATTTAGGGACAGAGGGAGTATAACTTAATGTAATGACTGTATTCATATAAAGTAACAGTTTGTATACATAAAAGTAATACATATATACATAAAAGTAACAGTGTTTTTTTCCTATGTTTTCTTCGTTTGCCAAAAGTAATACTTATTACAACTAAAATGTAACGAACGTGTTACTTATATGTAATAATGTTTCTACATAATTGTAACACATATGTATAGAAAAAGTAATAATTCAATCATTTACATTTTTAGAGCTAAAAACACTTGATTAGTGTTACATGTAAAAGTATTACATTATCTATAGAAATATGTTATAATTTCTTTTATTAAAGTGTTACATTTACTTGTACAAACAATTACATTCATACATGAGTTGTTACTTTTCAAATGTTACTTTCTTTCAAAAAATTAAATCAAAATACACAATATTTTATATTTTTGCAAAAGCATTATTACATTTCAGTATAAATGATAATTACATTTAGATATTGTTTGGGTTACATGTAATTATAGTTAGTATTACATTTGAAAAAAATGGGTAAAACGAGCTTTTGTTTTTGTAAAACAGGTGTTACGTTTACTTATGAACAATGTTACTTTATATGTATACAGTCATTACATTAAGTTATGGTAACTATTACTTTTGGTGAACGGCTGAAAAGCCGAAAAAATAATATAAAAACTCAAAAAAAAAAAAAAAAAAAATTGACCTCTGGGAGGCTGCCACGTAGCGGGTCATGCCTCATGGGTCATGGGTCGACCCGTCTCATACATGAGACGGATCCCCTTGTTCTCATGGGAGACCACCTCAACAAATTAAACTTGGTCCTTCATATAATTATTTACTTCTTTCAAAGAATGCAGTAATGTATTTTTACTCCCTCCAGTCTAAAATAGCTGTCACTTTTGAGCTAAAATTTTGGTCCAAAATAAATGTTACTTTTAAGCTAAATGTCCTTCTTACCCTTGCATTTAACTTGTTTTGTTTCATTAATTGTCTTAGTTGTGTGACATTAATGTAATAATGATGCACACTTAATAGGGGTAAAATTGACACTTTTATCACTAAATTATGATATTAATTGATTTCCTTAAGAATTGTGTAAATGACAAAAAAGACAATTATTTTGGACCGGATGAAGTATATTTTTCCGTTGATAGTAATTTTAGAAGCAATTATAAAGTTTGTTGGACCTTTTGTTATTACTTCCTCTGTCCTATAATAAAAATTTATTTTTTGAAATTGACATATGAGCCCATTGCATAAAAAGTATTATAAATTTTCTATTTTAGAATTTTGAAGTATAATCTGAGACACTTAAAATGAAAATATAAAAAATATAAAATGGAGGGATGGAGTATATATAGACACACAAAACTAAGAAGTACTCCCTCTGTCCCAGAAAGATAATCTCATTTTGACTTTTTATGGTCAACAAAAATAAACTTTAACTAAACATTAGTGTCAATTTAATCATCACAATAAAATTCTAAAAATTGTTATTGATAAATTATTAATGATTTATCAAATACAAATTTTAGAATTTCACTTTAATGATTAGATCATCACCAATGGTTGGTCAAAGTTCATTTTTGTTGACTAAAAAAAATCAAAATGAAACTATCTTTCGGGATATAGGGAGTATAAAAATTAAACACAAGGAAAAGGACAAGAAAAATTAGATAAGGTGTTTTGTGCGCGCCCCTTATCCAGTCCAGGAAACCATGGGTGCAATGAGACAAAGAAAGAAGAATTTTCACAATTATCAAGCCTGAAAATAGTAGTAATATTTAAGAAATGATTTTACATTTATTGATGACAAAAACTTGTATAAGAACACCATGCCCTGTCTCATAGTAGAGACGAATTATTTTTTATCCATGACCCGGATCCATGATCCACAAGCATTTTTATTTTTATTTTTAGTTTTTTTTTCGGTTTGTCAAAAGTAATAGTTACTATAACTAAATGTAACAAACGTGTTACTTATAAGTTATATGTAACTGTTTGTATACATAAAAGTAATACATATATACCGAAAAGTAACAGTGTTTTTTTTTAATGTTTTCTTCGTTTGCTAAAAGTAATACTTATTACAACTAAAATGTAACGAATGTGTTACTTATATGTAACAGTGTTTATACATAATTGTAACACATATGTATAGAAAAGTAATAATTCAACCATTTACACTTTAGAACTAAAAACACTTGTGTTAGTAACATTGTAAAAATAAAAAAGTAACAATTTTTATAAACGAATGTTACATTTTACTTGTATAATAGCATTGTAAAAAAGTTACGTTTACTTGTATAATAGTATATCTATATGTTTTCAAATAATAAGTTACAATGGGTTCAATTTATCAGGATACATGTAAAAGTATTACATTATCTATAGAAATCTGTTACAATTTCATCTACTAAAGTGTTACATTTACTTGTGCAAATAATTACATTCATGTATATAAGTTGTTATTTTTCAAATGTTACTTTCTTTTAAAAAATAAAATCAAAATACTCAAAAATAAAAAATATTCTGGAAAAACACTATTACATTTCAGTATAACAATAATTACATTTAGTTACTGTTAGTGTTACACGTATTTATAGTTAGTATTACAGTTGAAAGATGTGTAAAATGAGCTATTTTTTTTTGTAAAACTGGTGCTACGTTTACTTATAAACAATGTTACTTTATAAGTAACGCAGTTGTTACATTTAGTTATACTAAGTATTATTTTTGGCAAACGAAAAAACAGTAAAAAAAATATAAAAACAAAAAAAGGGGATATTTTTTTTGGGCCAATAGATCGCTGCCACGCGGCAGATTTTGAGTGGAGCATGAGTTGAGATCCTACGCTTCGCGGACAATGTTGTACACGGGTCATGGGTCGACCCGTCTCTTCTTTGAGACGGATCTAAGTGTTCTCGTCATAAGAGACCACCTCTTTATTGATTAGGTACAAATATTAGTGTTTGTACATTGCAGAACACTCACAAGCAGGTTGAATGCGGCCACTGAAGCTTTGTCCAACTCAAAAATGCAGATATTGAACTGAGTTTTTTTTTTCTTTCTTTTTTTGTAAATATTATACGAAAAATTAGTCGAGAGCAAGTAGATCATTTACGATTCATCGAAACGGGTTTAAAACTAGATATCAAAAAAATCAACATACTCCAGATGTGAGATGGTGAAGAGGGTCAAAATTAATAGAGACAAATATTTTGAAAAAAAAAAAAACCCATTAAGAACATTTTTTTTAAAAAAAATCAATCATTTAAAACAAATTCATTTTTGAACAAATTATTTTTTGAGAATTGGAGAGTAAAGCACTATTTTATTTTATTTATTTTAGGATAAAAAAGTAGTCGTAACTAAATTTTAGTTTAGACAACAGCATTTCCTCTTCTTAAAAAAAAAAAAAAAAACAGTTATTTCCTCAACATAAAGGGCCATGACATATGGCAGGGGAGGAAAAAATGGTTATGGAGTTGACTTTTCTTGGGAAGCCGACAGCATGCACGTGGCTGATGTAGTACTCCTACATAAGATCGCACATAAACTAAAATTAATTATCCAACAAATTTTGTCCAACCTCACCTGCTAAACAAAATTAAAGAAAAGATGGGATTTCGAACCGCTCCACTGGGGAGTTAGCTCCACCCAATGGTTCTGATTGGAGCCACATCATGTTAGCTACACCCAACAGTTGAGATGTGGCCGAGCTCGGTGGGACCGACAAAAAATTGAAATCATCCTAGCCGTACAGACGATGAATGTGTGTATGTGGCCTTGATCGGAGCCGTTGGGTGGAGGGGTGGAGCTAACTTAGTGGAGCGGTTCTGGGTCCGAAAAGATGTTAGAAGACCAAGTGGTATGAGTGGGAAAGAGAGAGAAATTAAAGTAAGAAATAGTGAATGGATAGTTGTTGTGAGTCGGAAGGTGAGAAAAAGCGGAATGAATCTTTTCTTTTTGGGTTAATGACAATTTAGACCCTAAAGTGACATACCACCTTTCCAAACGAACTCTGATTTTTTTTTTTCCGCCAGATCAGACCTTGAAGTGAAAAATGTTGGTCAGTTAAGGCCTTTTGACGGATTTTGTTAGAAAAGTCAGTTAAGTACCATGTGCATGGCACGTGATCGACAAAATGGATGAATTTGTAATTGATATTACCTATTAAGGGCTTTAATGAAAATTCTGAAACTTAAGGGTTAAAACAAACTAATATCAACATCAGGCCTTTTTCTAAATAATCCATTTTTCTAACAAAATAAAGAGTAATTTTCATCCAATGGAATGATATGGAAGCGAGTAATGGACTGGGACCAAATTGATGCCCAAAGGTAGGTTTTTAAGCCACAGGTGTCCAGGAGTAGATGATGGCTAACAAATGTTAGCAAGACAAAAATCCATGTCCTCTCACCTCAACATTAATGCCCCCCAATAATTGTGCTAGTGAATTGGGGCAATAGATCCACTAACCACCACTCCCAAAAATAACAAATGGAAAAGTAATACTCCCTCCGTCCCGTTTGAATTATGATTTTTGGTCCAATAATTTATACGTTAATCAACAATTTTTTTTTAAAAAAAATAGCTTAATGAAAATCTAAAAATAGTTATTTAGTTTATCATTAAACGTGATACAATAACAATTTTAAATTTTTTATTAAAATCATTATTTTTCTTCAAATTATTGGTCAACGTATAAATTACTTAACCAAAAATCCTAATTCGAGCGGGACGGAGGGAGTATGGATCAACTTAACCTTTCTTATTTTCATCACTATAATTCTGCCCCAACCATAGTATACAAACCGTCGTACCAATGGGATTATCCCATGTACTATTAAATGGAATGGCACGGAGAAACTCCTTCCGGTTTAAAATAACTGTGTGTTTAGAAATTTGCACAATTCTTAAGGAAAGCATTGATTTAGTGACAAAAGTGCCAATTTTACCCACACTTACTAAGTGTGCATCTTTGCTACATTAATATCTCACACATAAACAATTAATACAACTGAACAAGTTTCAATTCAAGGGTAAGAAGGATATTTAGCTCATAAAAAAAGTGACAGTTATTTTAGACCGGAGAGTAGTATTATAGCAACAAAATACTCACTCTTTTCCAATGTTCTAAAAAGTCGCGATAGTCATTCCTTAAAGAGAGACACAAATAGGAGACCATGGCTAGTTTTGAGATGAGAATGAGATGAGAACCTAGTTGACCGGTTGGTAGGAACGAGTAATTGATGACCCCGAGTATTAATTGTTGGAACAATTTTAATTCCTGAATGCCACACTCACTTTAGAATAGGATTGAGGAAGAGATGAAGCGGAAGCGATAAAATATATACCTGTTGAATCCATGGATGATGTAGGGAGAAATAAGATGAAGAAGAAGAAGTAGGGAATGAAGATCTTCTAAGTAATAGTGACTTCTTAATCTCTCAAGTACTTCAATAATGTGAAGAGAATTTAGGAGAGATAGCAAGAATGAATAGTTGTTTCTAGGCTTGATGGAAGGGCCTTTAAATAAGAAACATTGTGTCACTTCACCTAGGGACTACACCCTTTCAAGAAGCTTAGTGATATTATACTACCATTTTGCCCATCACAATTAGGTAATTATATATCCAGGAATTCTACACATTTTATTATCAACTATACTTTATAAATTAACATTATAATCATAATTTTATAAATAGAAGTCTAAATGACTTGTGTTGCAAGCCATGCCCTTACAATCTCCCACTTGGATTGCAAAACAAAGTCCTTCCTTTAAATCATGAATATAACACAAATGACAACCCTAATGTGCGCACTTTATTGTCATTTATAACAATCTCGTCCATTAGCCATACAAGTATAGGACTAAAGGGCAGTCGTTGTAATTGATTCGCAACTAAACCCACAATAATCACGTATACAAATCTAACTAAATGACATAGATCAAAAGTATAAATGTGTAGCATGGAATCATAATGAATATATACATATTCTTCCAACTAGTCCAACTTAACCAAATGAGATCAAAACTTTAAATAATAGAACAATTAATGAAAGAACAACACAAACTACCACTATACTAAATGTTATCAAAAGTTGTTACACCCATATGTGCAACATGCTCGTGAAACACTGAAGATGATAACTCTTTCATAAATGGATCCTCTAAATAGAGTTTGTTTCTATAAGTTGTATCCATTTCGTTCATGTTGTACTCTTTTCTTTATAACAAGATAATTAATGTCTAAATCCATAAACTCTTGTTAGAGTACAGAACTGCTACCTGATAGTCATTTCTTAATTGGTCTTTCGACACTTGTTTTGACAAATTACAGTCCATTAAAACATATGCAGCTATATATTTAACTAATGTCGGAATACCTAATGATCTCAAGATGATCCGACTTCAAAACATAGGCATGTAGTTCTTTAATGTTTTGTAAATACTTCTATCATTCTTTTGGCTGCTACTTAATGTTCTTTCCGGATTGCTTTGGTATTGACTAAGCATCCCAACATTAAATGTAAGATATACATATACATTAAGCTTCCTACTGCTGATGTAAAGAGGGAATTTTCCATATACTTGGATTCAAAATTTACTTTTAGGACACTGTTTGAGACTAAGAATGTCTCTTTTAAAATTAGGGGTGTCATGTGGTTTATATTTTTGCATGCTAAACCTTTTGTAATACCTTTCCATATGGCATTTTGTGATAATCCTAAAACATCTCGTGAGTGATCACGGTGAATTTGGATTCTTAATACAAAGATGCCTTACCAAGATCTTTCATTTCAAATAAGAAATTTCTTAGTTTCCTTAATAAGGTTCATATCATTACTAGCAAGCAAAATCATCATCCATATATAAGACCAAAATTATAAATTTACTCCCACTGAACTTATGGTATACACAATCTTAATCAAGATTCTTTTCAAAACCAAATAAAAATAACTTGATTAAGTACCATTGATGAGAAACTTGCTTGAGTCCACAAATGGATTTCTTTAAATTCACAAACTAATTGCTTAGTTTGATCCAAATCAACCATATATTCCTCAATGTCTCCATTAAGGAAAGTTGTCTTTATATCCATTTGATAAACTTCAAGATCATAATATGCTATATGTGCCATAATGATCTAAAAGTGTTTTAGAAGATACCGGAAAAGTGCTTTCTTTATAATTAATGTCTTCCTTTTGAGTCAAATCTTTGGGCTTTATATCTTTCCATATTACCTTGTGAATCCTTTTGGTCATAAAGATTAATTTAATCCCAATAGGTTTTACATCTTTAGGTAATGGGACAAGATCCCAAACGTTGTTATCCTTATAGATTTTAGCCCTTCATTTATGACATTAATTTACTATATGAGAATTAAAACTATTAATGGTTTCATGGAAAATGAGAGACTCATCTCCCACTAAACCTAAGTGTCCTTTATTCTCGGCAATATACACTTCATAATTATCCGGATTTGCACTTTCTTCTTACTCTATTGGATCTTCCAAAGGGCACCGGTTCTATCTTATTTTGAGGTTGTTGAATTTCCTTCTTATGATCAACATTTCCATGTTGTTCAATATTTATAGGGAAATCATATTTATTTTGAATTGTATGTTCTTCTTGAATGTCAAGTTCAAAACTTGATATCCAATTGAAACTATGGGAAGTGGTATATAAATGGATTCCATACAAATGAATTGCTCTTCCTTTTCAAATTCAAAATATTACTCCAAATTCTCCCACTAAATTCAACATCCTTAAAAGAACCTAGCATTTCTCGTTTTTCAAAACGTTCTAACTTTTCGGGTTGTAAAATTTATATATCCCCTAGTTCTCTCGGCTTACCCCATGAATAACTACTAATAATCTTACGTCTAACTTGCCCTTAGTAGACTTATAAAGTCTATCCTTATGCTAGACAACCCCATAAATGAATATGATTTAAGGACGAATAAGGAACGCGTCCTTAAATCATTAAGGGTATATATTAGTAGCCTTAGAGGGAGCTTTAATGAGAATAAAAGTTGCGGCTTTAACGTATCGCCCATAATGAGTGAGGTAAGAGAAGTATAAAACATACTTATTACCATATCCTTAAGGATTTCAATATGTCTCTATTACAATATTCATGCTAGGCGTACCCGGCTCAATGTAGAGAGAGATAATCCCACACTCTTTCAAAATAGCGAGTAAAAATGACCTAGACGTTATTCCTTTTAACAATCATTCCAAAGATGTATACACCATCATGAATGACCCTAATGTTCTTAATAGTCTTCAAAGTTGATTTCCAACTTTGTCTTTATAAGACTTTTACAACGTCCAAACTCAATATTTTATGAAGCAAATAAATGTATTCAAACTAAGAGTTAGTCATTTTGAACATAATAACTATTGTTGACCTTTTCCATGAAAGAATAATTAATGACCTACAAATATCCGAATGCATTAGTTCATTGAGACACTTGATGCTCTCGAGAATACTATAATGTTTGTAAATTTACTTTAAGGCATTTAATGCAAAAGTATTTTCCAAATTATCAAGTTTGTTTAAGATTTTCCTTTAACATAAGCTTATCAATTTTCCTCTTGGAAATATGACCCAAATGCCTATGCTTTAATAAAATATAAACTTTACTTGACAACTTTTGCTTTCTAGTTTTGGTTTCATTATTTAAGGGACACATTTATTGTTTGAATAATGTCAAGTAAATAAAGAACACTTGACAAAGTACTAGTACCAACAACCTTGGAATTTAAAATAAAAATCACATTTATAAAAGATGAACAAAATAACCTTTTTTTGTTCAATAGTGTGATAAATATCAAATTCCGTCTAAATGACGGTACAACAAATGTATTATTTATACAAATAACACTAAGCACTTTAAAAATAACCAAAATTCCCGATGCCTTTCACTTCAACCGGATCCCGGCTTCCATATAGATGAATCATTCATCTTCTCCAGGACTTCGGTATTTCAGGCAATCCTACATAGACATTCATTATGTGAGTTGTTGTAACATAATTCAACCACTATGTATATGTAGGAAATGAAACCAAATTAGCCCTTATCACAAATAATTCCAAATGACATACCTTTCTTAGCACGCCAAGCGTGATACTTAGGGCAGTCGTACTTCATGTGAGTGAGGTCCTTGCAAAAGAAGCATTCCTCTTTATGATCATGAGATGACGCCTTAAGCTTCTTTTTACTTGCAACCGCAATGTCCTTCCCTTTTCTCTTTGTCCCATGAGAAGAGGTAGATGCCAAACATCCCTCAATCATATCAAGGAATGTTTTAGCATCAACGTCCTTGGAGACACCGTCCAAAATGGTCTCCGGGACAACTATATTTATGATCATTAGGGTCACGCGGTTGGAGCGTTCCCACTTCTCATTATTTAAGCAATCTTCTTGAGTGCTTATATCAGAAAGAGAAAGAGGAAACGGTTCCCTTAATGCGTGATCTATGTCCATATAGCCTAAGATCATCATCAATTTATTTTTCCAAGTTTTAAAATTAGTCCCGTTAAGCATCGGTAAAGTACTCATAGCAGTAATCACGGATGAAGCAATAAGTAAATCTGTTGGGTTTTGAGAACAAAAAAAGAATGAAAACAAAAACATGAATAAGAAACTACAAAATGAAAAATGATTAATTATATCAACGAAATCCATCAATAAGACAATCAACATGACATCAAAACTAATCTTTAGATTGCGAGTTGACTCATAAATGATTGCCTTAGGTAACAAGTAATTTGAACTTATATTTTAATAAATATTTAATCTTCCTTTGGGCCGACATAAGTACCTAAGAAAATATCCTAATGTTCATTTTATATGTTACCACATGAATGCCTAAGTTTAATCAAATGTCAAGATCTTCTTTGGAAAATTCAAGTCATTCACATATTAACTTAAACATCCAACACTTTACAATTTAAGGGTTTAAATAACGTAAATCACTTAGGCGACAATATTATTTAAACAATGAATAAAATTGTCAAAGCATATAATTAATCATAACTTTTTAGGTTTGAAATAATGTAAGTTTTGCTCCAAGGAAAAAACAAAATAGTGCAAAACTTAGAAAAGTCCAAAACCTGTGAACAGTAACTGCTCGGCCGAGTCTTATGAAATGCTCGGCCGAGCACCTTAATCAGAATGTTTTGGTCAATTTGTCACATTATGCTCGGCCGCTCTAAACAAAACGCTCGACTGAGCTGCTCGGCCGAGTCATATGATGTGCTCGGCCGAGCACCTTAATCAGAAACAAATGCCTTATTTGACATACAATGCTCGACCGTGCAAAACCAAATGCTCGGCCGCGCAAGTCTTGGTCCGACCGGGCAAAACCAAAAACCCGACCGGGTAGTCAAGAGAACCGGACCGAACTCGACCAAAGGTCCGACCGGTTTATGCCATTTTTGGCGCCTGTTCATGTGCTCGGCCGAGCAGATCCCAAGACTCGGCCGAGCAGTTCGCGCCTTTTCATACGCTCGGCCGCTCAAAACAAAGGACTCGGCCGAGCAAGACGGTTTCTGCACTTCTGAATTTTGTTCAAACTTTCCCAAAATCAATGAATTGCAAGCAGATCCACATGGTATGTCCTTAAAACATTAAACCACGTTATATAGGGATAATCTTGCTTTAAAATTTAGTGGAATCAAGTGAGTAGATCCACATGGTATGCACTTAGACATAAAACCATGTTATGAAGGGATAGTCTCACTTGAACCATTTAGTTTTAATGAACAAAACTTTCAAACCTTTTCTGGATTTTAGATGATGATTATCAGTGCTCTATGAACGAATTAGAGTCCCTAATCAACATCAAAACTTAATGATTCAATAGGGAAAATGAATCAAAATTGAAAGTATACACTTTCCAAAAAAAAAAAGAACTCAAACTTAAACTAAAGATGAGCGGGGCTCTGATACCAATTGTTGGAACAATTTTAATCCCTGAATGCCACACTCACTTTAGAATAGGATTGAGGAAGAGATGAAGCGGAAGCGATAAAATATATACCTGTTGAATCCATGGATGATGTAGTGAGAAATAAGATGAAGAAGAAGAAGTAGGGAATGAAGATCTTCTAAGTAATAGTGACTTCTTAATCTCTCAAGTACTTCAATAATGTGAAGAGAATTTAGGAGAGATAACAAGAATGAATAGTTGTTTCTAGGCTTGATGGAAGGGCCTTTAAATAGGAAACATTGTGTCACTTCACCCAGGGACTACACCCTTTCAAGAAGCTTAGTGATATTATACTACCATTTTGCCCATCACAATTAGGTAATTATATATCCAGGAATTCTACACATTTTATTATCAACTATACTTTATAAATTAACATTATAATCATAATTTTATAAATAGAAGTCTAAATGACTTGTGTTGCAAGCCATGTCCTTACATTAATCAGTAGGGTCCACAACCGAGCGGACCCTACCAACCTAATAACCACATAATCATTACTCGGTCCTAATAGAGAATGGCCAGGTGCCTCTCTCCTACTGTTTCTACTCAACATGCCTTAAACTATGGAAACTACTGGCACCAGCGTGTGAAAAGAACACATGCCCGAAAAAACTTTAAAAAGAAGATGATCTAATTTCAGGTAGTAGATAATAACACTAAAAATAATTTACAAAGTGAAACGCAAAACAGCTAGCCTGACCTGCAAATTAAATTTCATGGCTTCCAGTGAAAGCATAAAACTTTGTCCTCCTCCTCCCAAACTCTTTCTTTATTGGCCTGGCCCTCACATTTTCTTCATACTCCACTTCTCAACATAGCAACATTATTGTTAAAGATACAGCTTCTTAAATAAACGTACGGGTGATATGATATAGGGTTAATTGCAATTTAGACCCTGAAGTACCATACCACCCTTCCAAGCGAACCCCCGATGTGTTATTTTTGTCAAATCGGATCTTGATGTTTTTAAACTCGCCAGTGACATAGTCTAAAAATAAGGGGAAGGAACAAAAATATATAAGTTATGTCTCCCACTTTTCTCTCTCCCAAAAATCACTATACCGTCATCTCTCTCTCTCCCTATCTCTCCCTCTCTCTCTGTTTATCGCCATCGCCGGCGAACGAACGCCGCCTCACGCCGGCGATTACCTTACCCGCCGTCATCTATCCCTCTCAGTTCGTCGTCTCTGCTCTCTTTCTTCCTCTACCACCAACCCACCACCACCACTACCATCAACACCACCACCACAATTCCACCCCAATTATGAGTCCATAATTATCAACACCACTACCAACACATAAATCAACTTGAAATATGGATTCGAACCCAAATCAAAGAAATTTCTTAACCATTTTATCCAATGAAAGAAAAATATGTTCTCCACCAACAAATTGTTTACTGCGTTTTTGATTTAATCGAGTCTCCTCCAGCAACAACAAACCACCACAATGAACAACCACCACAATCTTCAACAACCATAGCAATCAACAACGGCAACGACCAAACAGAAGAATCAATCAAAAAAATCAGATTCAAACTCAAAAATTAGCTCTGAGGATTGCAACCAGATGAAGAAGCGGTGGAGGCGATGACCTTGAGGGGGTGGAGGCGGACTGAGTGAGAGTGGGTGGTGGCGACGGCGACGGCGCTATGGTGCAATAGCGATGTTGGGGCCTGCGGATCTCGGCGCTGACTTCGCCGGCGCCGTCAACGGTGGCGATAAAGCCCTCAGAGAACCGGATCTCAGCGATGGTGAGAGTGTGTGAGGGAGTCTGTTATGTCAGGGACAAGGGGGTGAGTCACCGGAGGTAGGGGAAGGGGGAGGATCGTCGGAGATTGGGAGGGAAGATGGTCGCCGGAGTTTGGTCGGAGGGGAGGGGAGGGGAGCGGAGAAAGATCGCTGGGTGTTGAAAGTGAGATGAGAGGGGGAAGGGAGGGGAGGGGTGTAGTTATTCAATAAAGGAAGTAAATGGTTACATAATTTTATTTTATTTTTTTGTTTATGTGTTGGTAGTGGTGTTGATAATTCATTAAGTTTTTGGCAATTATGAATAGATAATTATTTATTAAAAAAAAGGTGCATTATATCCAATTAAGATTATTTTTTTGAAATGAATTGATTTTAAATAATAATAAAAAAAATTACTCCCTCTGTCACTAAATGAGTGTCCAAATTTCATTTTAAGGACATCTGAAAATCTCAACTCTTTGTACAATTTGGTGGCAAAGATTCATATATTATCTTGTAATCTTATTTCCAAACATTTAGTTTTGCAAGTATAAAGGGTGGTATGGTACTTCAGGGTCTAAATTGCAATTAACCCTATGATATATCACTTGATTGTAATATAACGGTTTGTACCATATGTTTAGCCCAGTAGTTTTTAAGATCCAACGGTATAGACTATAGATAGATCATGCCCTTGAGCTACTAACCTAACTAAGCAATCGGGTAAAAACAGTTCCGCTCATTTTCCTTCCACCCATCCTAGCATGTCGCTTACTTGGATTGCTGCATTGCATCCCCTTTGTTGTATTGCCATGTATCGCTCGTTTAAAGCTGAATTCTTTTCAGATAGAGCTCTGTCCTGTTCTTCTATGGCACCATCCCTCTCAGACATGACGTTCAGGAACTTCCTATTCATAATAATATTCTGCTCCTTTACCTGATATTGCTGCATTGGATTTGGATTCCACTGCGATAATGAAATGCACAACAGCAAATACGTTAATACTCCCTCCGTCCCAAAATGATCTTCTCATTACTGCTCCAACAGCAAACATAAAGCTTCTATTTTCTGCTTCTCTACATGGGTCTTGTTGTAATTTTATGTCAACATCAAAAGACACTACTTCAATAATCAGAACAAAATATTTATGGAAATTATGTGTCAAAAAGTATTTATAACAGCAGGGACAAAAAGTTATCAAACTCATTACAGAAATAATGAAGCTTTCTATAAAAGGAATAAAATTGAGTCCTTATCATGAAGACACTAGACACAGAAACCATATCCAAACACATGCACCAATTTTCATCAAGCGTGATACTCCATCCGTCCCAAAATGATGTTCCTGCTTTTTTTTTTGTTGCTACAAATAAACTTTGAGCAATAACTGTTGGAACAATTTTAATCCCTGAATGCCACACTCACTTTAGAATAGGATTGAGGAAGAGATGAAGCGGAATCGATAAAATATATACCTGTTGAATCCATGGATGATGTAGGGAGAAATAAGATGAAGAAGAAGAAGTAGGGAATGAAGATCTTTTAAGTAATAGTGACTTCTTAATCTCTCAAATACTTCAATAATGTGAAGAGAATTTAGGAGAGATAACAAGAATGAATAGTTGTTTCTAGGCTTGATGGAAGGGCCTTTAAATAGGAAACATTGTGTCACTTCACCTAGGGACTACACCCTTTCAAGAAGCTTAGTGATATTATATTACCCTTTTGCCCATCACAATTAGGTAATTATATATCCAGGAATTCTACACATTTTATTATCAACTATACTTTATAAATTAACATTATAATCATAATTTTATAAATGGAAGTCTAAATGACTTGTGTTGCAAGCCATGTCCTTACAATCTCCCACTTGGGTTGCAAAACAAAGTCCTTCCTTTAAATCATGAATATAACACAAATGACAACCCTAATGTGCGCACTTTATTGTCATTTATAACAATATCGACCATTAGCCATACAAGTATAGGACTAAAGGGGCAGTCGTTGTAATTGATTCGCAACTAAACCCACAATAATCACGTATACAAATCTAACTAAATGACATAGATCAAAAGTATAGATGTGTAGCATGTAATCATAATGAATATATACATATTCTTCCAACTAGTCCAACTTAACCAAATGAGATCAAAACTTTAAATAATAGAACAATTAATGAAAGAACAACACAAACTCCCACTATACTAAATGTTATCAAAGTTGTTACACCCATATGAGCAACATGCTCGTGAAACACTGAAGATGATAACTCTTTCATAAATGGATCCTCTAAATAGAGTTTGTTTCTATAAGTTGTATCCCTTTCGTTCATGTTGTACTCTTTTCTTTATAACAAGATAATTAATGTCTAAATCCATAAACTCTTGTTAGAGTACAGAACTGCTACCTGATAGTCATTTCTTAATTGGTCTTTCGACACTTGTTTTGACAAATTACAGTCCATTAAAACATATGCAGCCATATATTTAACTAATGTCGGAATACCTAATGATCTCAAGATGATCCGACTTCAAAACATAGGCATATAGTTCTTTAGTGTTTTGTAAATACTTCTATCATTCTTTTGGCTGCTACTTAATGTTCTTTCCGGATTGCTTTGGTATTGACCAAGCATCCCAACATTAAATGTAAGACATACATATACATTAAGCTTCCTACTGCTGATGTAAAGAGGGAATTTTCCATATACTTGGATTCAAAATTTACTTTTAGGACACTGTTTGAGACTAAGAATGTCTCCTTTAAAATTAGGGGTGCCATGTGGTTTACATTTTTGCATGCTAAACCTTTTGTAATACCTTTCCATTTGGCCTTTTGTGATAATCCTAAAACATCTCGTGAGTGATCACGGTGAATTTGGATTCTTAATACAAAGATGCCTTACCAAGATATTTCATTTCAAATAAGAAATTTCTTAGTTTCCTTAATAAGGTTCATATCATTACTAGCAAGCAAAATCACCATCCATATATAAGACCAAAATTATAAATTTACTCCCACTGAACTTATGGTATACACAATCTTAATCAAGATTCTTTTCAAAACCAAATAAAAATAACTTGATTAAGTACCATTGATGAGAAACTTGCTTGAGTCCACAAATGGATTTCTTTAAAATCACAAACTAATTGCTTAGTTTGATCCAAATCAACCATATATTCCTCAATGTCTCCATTAAGGAAAGTTGTCTTTATATTTCATTGATAAACTTCAAGATCATAATATGCTATATGTGCCATAATGATCTAAAAGTGTTTTTAGAAGATACCGGAAAAGTGCTTTCTTTATAATTAATGTCTTCCTTTTGAGTCAAATCTTTAACAATTAGATGGGCTTTATATCTTTCCATATTACCTTGTGAATCCTTTTGGTCATAAAGATTAATTTAATCCCAATAGGTTTCACATCTTTAGGTAATGGGACAAGATTCCAAACGTTGTTATCCTTATAGATTTTAACCCTTCATTTATGACATTAATTTACTATATGAGAATTAGAACTATTAATGGTTTCATGGAAAATGAGAGACTCATCTCCCACTAAACCTAAGTGTCCTTTATTCTCGGCAATATACACTTCATAATTATCCGGATTTGCACTTTCTTCTTACTCTATTGGATCTTCCAAAGGGCACCGGTTCTATCTTATTTTGAGGTTGTTGAATTTCCTTCCATTAATCAACATTTCCATGTTGTTCAATATTTATAGGGAAATCATATTTATTTTGAATTGTATGTTCTTCTTGAATGTCAAGTTCAAAACTTGATATCCAATTGGAACTATGGGAAGTGGTATATAAATGGATTCCATACAAATGAATTCCTCTTCCTTTTCAAATTCAAAATATTACTCCAAATTCTCCCACTAAATTCAACATCCTTAAAAGAACCTAGCATTTCTCGTTTTTCAAAACGTTCTAACTTTCGGGTTGTAAAATTTATATATCCCCTAGTTCTCTCGGCTTACCCCATGAATAACTACTAATAATCTTACGTCTAAATTGCCCTTAGTAGACTTATAAAGTCTATCCTTATTAGGGATGGCAACGGGGCGGATAAGGGGCGGGTTTGACCAAAACCGTACCCGCCCCTCAAAGAACCCCTTAGTACCGAACCCGCCCCGCCCCGCCAACTAGTTAACCCGCAGCCGCCCCGCCCCGCCCCGTATGGTCCAAAA
Organism: Campanula takesimana; assembly: GCA_026119855.1. NCBI lineage: Eukaryota > Viridiplantae > Streptophyta > Magnoliopsida > Asterales > Campanulaceae > Campanula > Campanula takesimana. Next base: position 2,402,163 of record JAOWBW010000136.1, on the reverse strand, counting down.
TCAATTTTTTGGGGAATCAAACTTCAAAAAGGGAAAGAAAATTAAAATTCTCCTTGAGCTTGAGATTGTATTAAACAGTCGGGAATTGAAATTGAAAAGCTTTCAAGGAAATTAGACGGTAATTCAAACACCAATGCAATTGAAGATGAAAAATAGATATTCAAAATCATGAATCTAATAACAACAAAGAGAGTAGAATGTTAATTTTAGGAAGAGAAGGGACCTGGTGGTAATCTTCAGAAGGTACGACTAAAGCATCGAGAGGTGGAGAGTGAGAAGCCATTAACGACCTCAACGAAGCTAGTGTCTCTGCCGCCATCGTCGATCTCTCGCTTCTCTCTCTCTCTGTCGCCTGAATGGGATGTCGATGTCTCTGACTCTAGCGCCGCATCTCACACTTCGCTTCTGTTCTAACCCTAGGAATCGATTTGAGAGAGAGAGAAGCCGTGGGTGTCTCTGTCTCTCTAGCGGCGGAGTGGAAGTCGGAGGAAGACCTGGAAGCGGCGGAGTGGAAGTCGCCGAGGTCGATGTCTCCCAGTCTCTCTAGCGCCGCATCTCACTCCGCTTCTGTTCTTCTAACCTAGGAAATCGATTTGAGAATGAGAGAGATAAGCCGTGGGTCTCTGACTCTCTATAGTGTGTGGGTAATAATTGAAATGGGATAGGGATATTATGGTAATTTTATATATATATTAGTATACGGGGCGGGGCGGGGCCCCGTGGGTTGAGATGAGAAACCGAACCCGCCCCGTGACCCGCCGGGTTTTGAAAAAAGGCTACCAAACCCGCCCCGCTGCGGAGCGGATCGTCCCGGATACGGAGCGGGTTCGGACAAATTGCCATCCCTAATCCTTATGCTAGACAACCCCATAAATGAATATGATTTAAGGACGAATAAGGAACGCGTCCTTAAATCATTAAGGGTTTATATTAGTAGCCTTAGAGGGAGCTTTAATGAGAATAAAGGTTGCGGCTTTAACGTATCGCCCATAATGAGTGAGGTAAGAGAAGTATAAAACATACTTATTACCATATCCTTAAGGATTTCAATATGTCTCTATTACAATATTCATGTTAGGCGTACCCGGCTCAATGTAGAGAGAGATAATCTCACACTCTTTCAAAATAGCGAGTAAAAAGGACCTAGACGTTGTTCCTTTTAACAATCATTCCAAAGATGTATACACCATCATGAATGACCCTAATGTTCTTAATAGTCTTCAAAGTTGATTTCCAACTTTGTCTTTATAAGACTTTTACAACGTCCAAAACTCAATATTTTATGAAGCAAATAAATGTATTCAAACTAAGAGTTAGTCATTTTGAACATAATAACTATTGTTGACCTTTTCCATGAAGGAATAATTAATGGCCTACAAATATCCGAATGCATTAGTTCATTGAGACACTTGATGCTCTCGAGAATATTATAATGTTTGTAAATTTACTTTAAGGCATTTAATGCAAAAGTATTTTCCAAATTATCAAGTTTTTTTAAAATTTTCCTTTAACATAAGCTTATCAATTTTTCTCTTGAAAATATGACCCAAATGCCTATGCTTTAATAAAATATAAACTTTACTTGATAACTTTTGCTTTCTAGTTTTGGTTTCATTATTTAAGGGACACATTTATTGTTTGAATAATGTCAAGTAAATAAAGAACACTTGACAAAGTACTAGTACCAACAACCTTGGAATTTAAAATAAAAATCACATTTATAAAAGATGAACAAAATAACCTTTTTTTGTTCAATAGTGTGATATATATCAAATTCCGTCTAAATGACGGTACAAAAAATGTATTATTTATACAAATAACACTAAGCACTTTAACAATAACCAAAATTCCCGATGCCTTTCACTTCAACCGGATCCCGGCTTCCATATAGATGAATCATTCATCTTCTCCAGGAATTCGGTATTTCAGGCAATCCTACATAGACATTCATTATGTGAGTTGTTGTAACATAATTCAACCACTATGTATATGTAGGAAATGAAACCAAATTAGCCTTTATCACAAATAATTCCAAATGACATACCTTTCTTAGCACGCCAAGCGTGATACTTAGGGCAGTCGTACTTCATGTGAGTGAGGTCCTTGCAAAAGAAGCATTCCTCTTTATGATCATGAGATGATCCCTTAAGCTTCTTTTTACTTGCAACCGCAATGTCCTTCCCTTTTCTCTTTGTCCCATGAGAAGAGGTAGATGCCAAACATCCCTCAATCATATCAAGGAATGTTTTAGCATCAACGTCCTTGGAGACACCGTCCAAAATGGTCTCCGGGACAACTATATTCATGATCATTAGGCTCACGTGGTTGGAGCGTTCCCACTTCTCATTATTTAAGCAATCTTCTTGAGTGCTTATATCAGAAAGAGGAAGAGGAAACGGTTCCCTTAATGCGTGATCTATGTCCATATAGCCTAAGATCATCATCAATTTATTTTTCCAAGTTTTAAAATTAGTCCCGTTAAGCATCGGTAAAGTACTCATAGCAGTAATCACGGATGAAGCAATAAGTAAATCTGTTGGGTTTTGAGAACAAAAAAGAATGAAAACAAAAACATGAATAAGAAACTACAAAATGAAAAATGATTAATTATATCAACGAAATCCATCAATAAGACAATCAACATGACATCAAAACTAATCTTTGGATTGTGAGTTGACTCATAAATGATTGCCTTAGGTAACAAGTAATTTGAACTTATATTTTAATAAATACTTAATCTTCCTTTGGGCCGACATAAGTACCTAAGAAAATATCCTAATGTTCATTTTATTTGTTACCACATGAATGCCTAAGTTTAGTCAAATGTCAAGATCTTCTTTGGAAAATTCAAGTCATTCACATATTAACTTAAACATCCAACACTTTACAATTTAAGGGTTTAAATAACGTAAATCACTTAGGCGACAATATTATTTAAACAATGAATAAAATTGTCAAAGCATATAATTAATCATAACTTTTTAGGTTTGAAATAATGTAGGTTTTGTTCCAAGGGAAAAACAAAATAGTGCAAAACTTAGAAAAGTCCAAAACCTGTGAACAGTAACTGCTCGGCCGAGTCTTATGAAGTGCTCGGCCGAGCACCTTAATCAGAATGTTTTGGTCAATTTGTCACATTATGCTCGGCCGCTCTAAACAAAACGCTCGACCGAGCTGCTCGGCCGAGTCATATGATGTGCTCGGCCGAGCACCTTAATCAGAAACAAATGCCTTATTTGACATACAATGCTCGACCGTGCAAAACCAAATGCTCGGCCGCGCAAGTCTTGGTCCGACCGGGCATAACCAAAGACCCGACCGGGTATTCAAGAGAACCGGACCGAACTCGACCAAAGGTCCGACCGGTTTATGCCATTTTTGGCGTCTGTTCATGTGCTCGGCCGAGCAAATCCAAAGACTCGGCCGAGCAGTTCGCGCCTTTTCATATGCTCGGCCGAGCAAAACAAATGACTCGGCCGAGCACCCAATTTTCTGCACTTTCTGAATTTGTTTAATTTATTCCCAAAAGGCCATGAATTGCAAGTAGATCCACATGGTATGTACTTAAAACATAAAACCATGTTATTTAGGGATAATCTTGCCTTAAAATTAATGGAATCAAGTGAGTAGATCCACATAGTATGCACGAAAACATAAAACCATGTTATGAATGGATAGTCACACTTGAACCATTTAGTTTTAATGAACAAAACTTTCAAACATTTTCTGAATTTTAGATGATGATTATCAGTGCTCTATGAACGAATTAGAGTCCCTAATCAACATCAAAACTTAATGATTCAACAGGGAAAATGAATCAAAATTGAAAGTATACACTTTCCAAAAAAAAAAAGAACTCAAACTTAAACTAAAGATGAGCGGGGCTCTGATACCAATTGTTGGAACAATTTTAATCCCTGAATGCCACACTCACTTTAGAATAGGATTGAGGAAGAGATGAAGCGGAATCGATAAAATATATACCTGTTGAATCCATGGATGATGTAGGGAGAAATAAGATGAAGAAGAAGAAGTAGGGAATGAAGATCTTCTAAGTAATAGTGACTTCTTAATCTCTCAAGTACTTCAATAATGTGAAGAGAATTTAGGAGAGATAACAAGAATGAATAGTTGTTTCTAGGCTTGATGGAAGGGCCTTTAAATAGGAAACATTGTGTCACTTCACCTAGGGACTACACCCTTTCAAGAAGCTTAGTGATATTATATTACCCTTTTGCCCATCACAATTAGGTAATTATATATCCAGGAATTCTACACATTTTATTATCAACTATACTTTATAAATTAACATTATAATCATAATTTTATAAATGGAAGTCTAAATGACTTGTGTTGCAAGCCATGTCCTTACAATAACTTCAAATGAGGATTCATGTTAGCCGACCCCAAACTATTCTGAGACTAAGGCTTTGTTGTTGTCGTTGTTGTTGTTGTAATTAAAAACTAAAACTTATTACAAGGATGTCCACTATAATAGATCATTATAGATACGCCACTATGTGCAACCATATATCAGGGCTTCCCTCCTAGTTGATGAAATTACAAGGATGTCCACTATAATAGATCATTATCACAGACTAGATGCGTATAGCCCTTACGAAGGGAACTGGCAAGGGATAGATAGATCCTCCAAAACTCAATAATCCTAACAAGGCGCGTTTATAAAAATAAAAATCAAAGTGAAGTTTGAAAGGACAAGAAGGATGTATACAATCAATAGCATCATCTCAAAACACTGGACAAAAGTTAGGTTTGAACTACATAACATGATGCATTCTTGTTTTGATGGTCCAAATGGCTTGTATTCAGGTGATTCAAAGTGATTTGGGAGGGGAAACAGCTGAGCTGATTTGACTATAGTTGATTAACTTGAAACTTTTTTTTTTTTTTTTTGCATTTAAAGGTCCCTATCTTAGCTCCATAATCAAATTAATACGCAGTGTCATCCGATGGGCATCGGACAATTATCCAGGCCATTTGCTCGACTTGTCACTTCATAGACTCAGATGACAAGTACTCATGCACGCACACGCATCATCATGACCCAAATCAGTTGTGTCTCTGGCCCCTCTACTTCTGATCGTTAAGCCAAGAATATTGAAAACTAAATGTGTAGTCGGAAAACAATCAAAGACTTGAACTACACATGAACATGCAATAGCCAAGAAAATTGACTGTATATTTCCGTAAGAAACAAGTTAAGTTGATTTCTCTAATTCGTTTTCTAAACCATCTGTCCCACAACTACTATCTATGTCAAACAATGTAAATCACGAAGCATTGTTTTCAAAATATATGCCACAACCATTTACTTTATTTCGAACGAAACCACTCAAACCTTACCTTGTAACTTCAACATTGAACTTATTAGCTACTTCAAACTTCTGAGTTCCACCAATGCTCCTTGGCTACCCCAATTCTTACATAATTCTGGTAATTTATTTTTTATATTTCGACACATGGCTTAGCTTCCATTTGGTATTCGTCCAAAATGCAGACACAACTAACACCATACCAATTTATGACTCCCAAATCCCAATCAACTACTTCATACTTGGTTCACTATATAAGAGAATGATCCAAAACAAAACGAGCGATTCGAAATTAACCATTAATACATTTCTCATTCTAGAACATCAATCAACACTCTTTATGTTTAGATAGCCGAGATCCTTGAGAATCTCTCGGCATATCTCCTTTCCATATTGTGTGTACCCTTAATTAGTTTGTTACCTATTTGATAAGAATGTAAATAGGTAGGATATATTTTACTTAGCTAAATTATAGGGATTAGACTTAGTCTCCAAGAAAGAGTCTATGTATATATATTGTTTGTACTCGGCATGGTTGATCAAGGGAAATAAACTGACTTTATTTTCCCCATATTATTTCTTTCGGTTCTAACTTGGCACCACAGCCCGGTTTTATCAATAGCCGGCGATGAGGAACAGAAATCCGGTGAGGAGAACTCCGGCAAAGGGAAGGCGATTAAGGAAGAGAAGAGATCTCCATATTTTCTTTCTTCTAGTGATAATCCAGGAATGATTATCACACATGTTCAGCTAAGAGGAGAGAATTATGAAGAATGGGCATGAGTTTTCAAAGGATCGCTTCGAGCGAAGACGAAAACTGGATTCATTGATGGCAGAATCCCATGCCCTAACGATGCTGATGAAGCAGACCAATGGTGGACGGTGAATTCCATGATTGGCTCATGGATTTTTAATACGATTGAGCTGACTCTTCGCTCCACTATCACATATGTGGACGAAGCGAAGGTTTTGTGGGATGATTTGAAGGAACGATTTTCGATGGGGAATGGACCAAAGACTCAACAGTTGAAGGTGGACATATCAAACTGCAGACAAGGGAAGAATGAAAGCGTGGCTTCTTACTATGGGTGGATAAAGAAACTGTGGGATGCTCTCAATGATTTTGAAACACTGCCGACCTGCTCCTGTTTAGGTTGTAAGTGCAATATTGGGGCTGTTTTGGTGAAGAGACGTGAGGAGGAATGTGTTCATCAATTCGTTATGGGGCTAGAAACTCCAAAATTTGAGAATGTGAAGTCGTCTATTGTCAACACGGAGCCCCTGCCTTTTGTAAATAAGGCATACTCTAACGTTGTACGAGAGGAACAGGTGCTGGGAGAAGGACATGGAGAAATCCCGAATCCAGCCAGTTTTGTTGTTCGTACAGTTGATAGACCAGTTGACAGACCAGTTGTGAGCACAGATGGCTCGCCAGGTGGCTTGACAGAAAAGAAGGATATGAGCAATGTAACCTGCTCTCACTGCAAAAAGAAGGGACACAGTACAGATTCGTGCTTCAAGCTGATAGGATATCCAGAGTGGTGAGGAGACCAGCGTGGCAAGTCAGTAAAAGGAAGAAGCGGAAGCCAATCCTTTTCGGGAGGAAAAGAACAGGGAAAGCTGAGCACGAGATCCAATAATGCAGAGGTCAGTGTTGAAGGGACAGGGGTTCCAGATCAGGCCAGACCGCTGGGATTCACAGCAGGTCAATGGAACAACTTCAAGAATTTTATGCAGACACAGGTGTCGACAACTGTCAGCACAATTGGTAAGGCAACTGGTAAGATGAATGATAAATGTTGGCTTGTCGATAGTGGAGCCAACCGACACATAACAGGGGACATCTCACTGCTCAGTGATGTTCATGATATCAAGGCGGATCATAATGGTTTGCCTAATGGGAGATACATGAAAGCCACGAAAGAAGGCAACGTTGAGATTGCCACGGAACTTGTTTTAAAAAATGTTCTATATGCCCCAACTTTTAACTGCAATCTCTTATTTGTCTCTCAATTGCTTCGAGATTCTAATTATTTGGTGCATTTTTCTGATAAACAATGTGTTGCACAGGACCGGGTCTCGAAGGTTTTGATTGGAGTGGGTGAACTGGACGGGGGGTTGTACTACTTGAGGAGGTCACCGACAACGCGAGTGTGCAACGCTAGAGAATCCGGAAGCTTTCAGTTGTGGCATCAGCGACTCGGTCATCCGTCAAAGAAAATAGTGGGTTTGTTACCTTTTATTAATCGTAATAGTATTAATAAAGACGTTTGCGAGATTTGTTGCAAGGCTAAGCAAAGTAGGGACAAGTTTTTACTTAGTGAAAGTAATTCTAATAAAATTTTTGATTTAATCCATTGTGATATCTAGGGTGATTATCGGAAACCTGCTTTGTGTGGTGCCGTTTATTTTTTAACCATTTTGGATGATTGTTCCCGTGCGGTATGGGTTTATTTGGTCAAGTCCAAGGGTGATGTTTCCCAAATTTTGAAAAAATTTCTTGCTATGGTAGAGCGACAATTTAATAAACAAGTTAAGAAAATTCGAAGTGATAATGGGACGGAATTTACTTGTTTGGAAAAATATTTTCTTGAACATGGAATTGAACATAACACTACTTGTGTTCGTACGTCCCACTAAAATGGTAGGGTGAGAGAAAGCATAGACATATTTTAAATGTGTCTCGTGCTTTAATGTTTCAAGCAAAAATTACCGGTCACGTTTTGGGGGGAGTGTGTATTGGCGGCTAGGCATTTGATTAATCGAACCCCCTCAAAATTGTTAAACGGGAAAACTCCTTATGAAATTATTTTTGGGAAGCCTCCTTCTTACTCACACATTCGGGTGTTTGGGTCTTTATGTTATGTACATTATTCTCGGCGTGATAATGATAAGTTTGCAAGTCGAATTAGGCGATGTGTGTTCTTGGGGTATCCTCTTGGCAAGAAAGGATGGTATGTGTATGATCTCGATGAACATAAGTTGCTCATTTCTCGGGATGTTGTTTTTGTGGAAAAGGAGTTCCCTTTTGCTCACGGTTGGGCTGACCAAGGTGGAGCATACACAGATTCTGATATTTTTCTTTGTCCTTCCAATGATATGGAGGATTGTGAAGAAGATGTACATGTGACTGGAGAGTTGACGGCACAACCCACCGCACATATGACCGAACAGGTAGCAGAGCAGATGACTGCCGCTGATGAAGTTCCTGATACAGTTTTCGACCAACTGACTGACCAGTTGACAGAACAGGTTCCAGCACAAATGGCTGAACAAGTTGAACAGCCTGCCGAATTGATTGAGCCAGAAAATTTGGGACGTGGTCAGAGAGTTAAGGTTCCTTCTACCAGATATCCAGCGTCTGAATTTGAGTTGGGACAATCACAGGCGCATACCACTCAAGCTACACCCCCGTCCCATTCATCTTCTCAATCCAAATCTTCAGGTACTCGTTATCCCTTATCACATTTTGTCAATTGCACTAAATTCTCGTCTGCACATCGTTGTTTTTTTGTTGCTATTGACTTAGGTGTTGATCCAAAACATTTTAGTGAGGCGGTTAAACTTCCTCAATGGCGCGGGGCTATGTCTAAAGAGTTTAATGCTCTTGATCAGAATAAAACATGGGACTTGGTGGATGCTCCTCCTGATAAGAAGGTGATTGGTAATAAATGGGTCTATAAAATAAAGTACAATACTGATGGGACAATTGAGCGTTGTAAAGCTCGGTTAGTGATCTTGGGGAATAGACAAGTTGAAGGTGTTGACTTCAAGGAAACATTTGCACCCACCATCAAAATGGTTACGGTCCGAGTCTTTTTTAGCATTGTTGCGGTTAAAGGATGGGAACTTCATCAAGTGGATGTGCACAATGCTTTTCTACACGGTGATCTGAGTGAAGATGTCTATATGAAGGTGCCCTTGGGACATACATATTCGTCTTCTGGGAAGGTTTGTAAACTTAAAAAATCATTATATGGTCTTCGGAAAGCTCCTCGTTGTTGGTTTGCTAAACTTTCTATGGCATTGAAAGGGTATGGATTTGTTCAATCATGTTCCGACTATTCTTTGTTCTCTTTAAAGACTTCCGCTGCTGAGATACATGTCCTCGTCTATGTTGATGACTTGGTTATTGGTGGGGATGATTCGTTTGCCATTAGTCTCTTCAAGGCCTATCTTAGTCGTTATTTTCACATGAAAGATCTCGGGCGTCTTAAGTATTTCTTGGGGCTTGAAGTGGCCACATATCTGGATGGTATTTTTCTCTCCCAGCGCAAATACGCGTTTGATATACTCTCTGAGGCTGGTCTTCTGGGAGCACGTCCAGCTTTTACTCCTATTGAACAAAATCACCGTTTGGCTTTGACTGAAGATGATGATTTACGAGATCCTGAGGCTTATAGGCGACTTGTGGGTCGACTTATATATCTTACTATTACTCGCCTGGAGCTATCCTACAGTGTGCATACTCTTGCACAATTCATGACTCAGCCTAAGAAGGCTCATTGGACGGCCGCTCTACGTGTTGTTCGGTATCTTAAAAATTGTCCAGGCCAAGGCATTTTATTATGATCCGATTCTGTTTTACACCTTCGGGCTTATTGCGACTCTGATTGGGCGAGTTGTCCTCTTACCCGGCGATCACTTACCGCTTACTTTGTTTTCTTGGGTCACTCTCCGATCTCTTGGAAAACCAAGAAGCAGACTACCATTTAACTTTCATCGGCTGAGGTACAATATCGTTCTATAGCAAGTGCCACATGTGAACTGAAATGGCTTCGTAGTTTACTTGATTCTTTTGGGATTTCCCATTCAGCTCCGATAACTCTTCTATGTGATAGCCAATCTGCATTGCATATGGCTCGAAATCCTGTCCATCATGAACGAACTAAACATATTGAAGTTGAATGTCATATTGTTCGCGATGCTGTATAGTCAGGTGTCATCACAACTGATTATGTTCATACTGTTAGGACTCATTGTTAGTACACCCACCTTAATTTGATTGATCCATTCCACGTGTCTTTTTATGGACTTTAGGACCGCATGTAATGAAGTTCTACTTCAATTTTTAGATAAGTCCATTTCTAGATTTTTCATTTTCTAGGCTGAGTATAGTTCGGTTCTATCATTAGCGGTTTAGTGCTTCAAGCCGTCATCTTGAGACCGCCAGCATGGAGCTCTTCAGTTTCATCAAACTGCAGTTTGCATGTTTGATGAAACCGCACATCAAGATCATTCTTCAAACCGCCCCTATGCTTGGTGAAACCGCAGAGCAGTTATTGAAGAATTAAAGAGATGTCATTTATTCCTTAGACAAACATTCCCTTTTTGACCGTAAAAGGATGTTGTTATGTCATGTCAAAATAACTCTAAGTTAACTTGGAGTTTCTGCAAGGAATGTCGGTTTGTCCATCAGTTTGAATTGTTTACCGTTAGTCCTTTCTGCAACAAAGGACAATTGTCAGGTAGTGGTGCAACAACTACCTAGGACTACAAGACAAAACCAAGGACGAAAATGACAGCTCAACCAATGGGATTTCGACAGCACTGTACCCTTCAGATTTGATTCAAATCTTTACCCAACGGTCACAAGGGTGCTCTGCCTATAAATAGCCTTCATTATTCAACAATGAAGGTTGCTGAGCTTCAAGAGATTCATTCCCAAGTATTCAAGTTTGCTTTGAAGATTTAAACCCAGATATTCATATCTTCAACCATCTCCATTGCAAAGCCAGTTCTTCATCAAAGCTTCAAGCCTAACAACCATTCATACTTAGCCTTTACACCGAAAGAATTCTATTTGCTCAACCATCATTTAGATACTTAGAGCATTTGATTTCTTTTCACACACACACCCGATTTATATGATCACATAGATTATATACTTCGAAAACACCGATTGTTATTATAGCTTAGTTTAGACTTATTGTTTAGAGTTTAGATTTATCTTATAAAACCTCCTCTAAATTAATACAAGTCTTATAGTTATTAGAAAATCCTAGACTAACCATCTAGGTAGAGGACGTAGTTCATTTAAGAACGAACCTCTTCAATTTGTGTGTTTGATCTTTACTTTCTGTCTTGATATTTATCTTTCTTGTTTGTGGTCTTGAACTTGCTTTCATACACGAAATGACTTGAAAGATGAATTGTGTTTTCCTTTAAACTTTAAGTTTAACTATTCTGTTGCATCAGAGTGTTTTCTCAACCCGAGTCAAACTTCCCAACTCTTTAACTAACCTATTTGGCCAAACCGCAAACTCCGCTGTGCATTTTATCAGTTCGGTTCTTGTGCCTTGAACCGCAGTTGGCCAAACTGATAAGTACTCGGTTGATTTTAAGGGTATTTCAAAAAAGTTTCGGACCGCTATTCACCCCCCCCCCCTCTAGCGGTTTGATGGAGAAAATCTCCCTCTAATTAAATTACCTAGCAAGTGTACTAGTTACCGGTGTAGTAGTATGCACAAGCAAGGGTCGAATCCACAGAGACTAGATTGGAAAACAAGAATGTTTAAAAACAGAAAAGTAAATAGTGGGGTTTTGATTTTTTATTAATTTAACTACTAAAATAATAAATTAAATTAAACTAAGAAAATAAATAAAAGCAAGATTAACGAATAGATTCACGAATTGGATTCACAAATACTTTCACTCTATGCTATGCTCCTAATGAAAAGATCAATCTCTTTCTTGGGTTCGTTCACAAAAGTAAGAATTGGGACGGTGAGGCGGCCGGATTGCAATCTATTTCTCTCTAACTAATCACACTTCGCAAATCAAGTCCATGTAATTATTTAAAGAGTTATTACGTTCTAAAGAACATATGAACCTACACCCACTTGATTTCTATCACGGCATCAAATAGATCTAATTATCAAAATAGTGGTCAGTGTATCAATGCCCGAGTCACTGTAACAATAGATACCCAGAAATTCGAAAGCCAATTTATATCTTAACATATAATTGAAACTAAAGAATTTAGAATGAAGAATATTTTGATAAACAAGAATAAGAAAGAATGGAAGAATTAAATCTATAGCATAGAGATCAAGTATTGTTACTACCAATTCATGAATCTAATTATTTAACTAATAATAATAATAAAATCAAGAACAAGAATTAAATTAAAGAACATCAAAACCTGAATTAAATTGATGAATCCTTGTTTACAACCCTTGAATCTTGACTAAAAGTATGTACAAAGTATGAATAATAAAGTAGGCTCGAGTGTTATATTTATACAAGGGCTAAAGAGGTGTAAAAATTAGGAAAACCCTAGGATTCCTTGTTGAAAAAGGATAAAATAAGTGCTGATGGCCGAATTCCCCAGAAGCCCTTGGTATTTTTGAGTTTCCAGAAAAGCCCTCAAAAAATTCCCCAAAGGTCCTCCAGAAATTCCAGAAAGGCCCCTGGAAATTTGGAAATTCCTAAAAAGCCCCTCAAAGTTTGGATAATTCCAGAAAAGTCCTTGGAAAATTCTCCTAAGGTCCCTGGGCGAGTGGGCGCTTGCTAGGGTGCAAGTGGGCGCCTACTTTGGTCAAAAACTGCTGTTTTTTCTGTCCAAAGACCAAGTGGGCGCCTGGTATGGACCAGGCGGGCGCTTGGTGCTTCGCTGATTATCGCGCAATCTTCCGGAGGCCATAACTTCTTCATACGAACTCCGATTTGGACGTGTAAACTATCGTTGGAAAGCTCTTTTCGAGTACTATCCAATGGAATTGATTAATCAGAAGTCACATCTAGTTATCTTTATATTATGGTCCGTTCTTTATCCTTCCTTTTCGCACTTTAATGTACATGAATCCATGCATTCTTTTGCTCCTTCCCTATACTCATAAACACTCTAAAAACTATCAAAACACCCAAGGTTGAGCATCTAATAAGTCATAGAAGTATATGATTTGGATGGGTAAAAACATATCCATCAAATACCCCCAAACTTATCTTTTGCTCGTCCTCGAGTAAAATAAAACAAATTTAAAACTATAAAACTACAAAAACTAAAAACAATAAAAAAAAAATTTTGGGATGTTCTCTATACATATGGGAGTCGTTAGCCAAAAGTCTCAGGGTCCTTCACAGAAGTGCCATTAAATAGGTACCATTGAAAAACCAAATTGCAACACATACACACTACTAACTCGTTTGATTTTCCACCGCAGCATGATATGATGAGTGAAGTGGTGATCAATGCGACCAAAATAAGATTAGCTTATGGGATCACTTAAGTTAATGCTCTTATGCCACAAATGATGATGATGATACACGTTAACCCAATCAAGGACACTCATAATCATGTACACACAGTTGTCAACCCGGTTACCGATATTGAAAGAACGTATGACATAGAGATTTAAGCACAACAAACGTGCGAGGCTAGGTTCACGGTTACGAATGAAGGTAAGGACATACGAAGTTAAGAAAGTGGACTAAGAAGTCTTCTACAATATGTATATCCTCACAATATGATAAACTCTCCGCACACCAAATTCCCACACTGTCTCACCCCCAAACTTGAACTTTATATAATTACATGGGGTGAGACGCAATTCCCTATTTTCTGCGGCATTTTCCAAATCATCACTTCAATACATTAAAGGGACAAGCTTTTTCTCTCTCTTTTTTTTTTTTTTTATACTTACACAAGACAAATGTGTGCTTATTTAATCACTTTGCACACTCATCAATGATCACTTTTTTTTTTTTTTTTTTTTTTATTTTTTTGTACTTGCCCTTTTCCTTTCATTACATACTCCATTTTCCATATCTTTGGCCATATACCAGAATTTCCCAAATCATTCTCCCAATTTCAAACCATAAATTCCCATCATTCCCTAATCCACTTCCTCGTCAAGGTGGGTCTAACCTATTCTTAGTGCAAAAGGGTAGGAAATCGGGTATCAAAAGAAGGTGAACGGCGGTCTTTAATGTGCCATTCTTTCATTCATTATTAGGCTCAAAAGGGTGTTCTAGCGATGATTTTATTTAAGTGACTAGATAGACAAAATAAGGCCAACAAAAGGGTTGAGAAAGAAATGCCATAAATACCGAATAACCTATTAACTTGTTATTGACAACCATGCAACGATGTTCTAGGGTCCCCGAACATACACCAAGTGATCCCATAAATTATTCTTAAGTTGATAACATGATCATGGAAAAAAAAATGTAAGTGAGAGGTGGTGCAATCATGCCTTTAGTAGTGTTAATGCAGTCCCAACTCTAAGTTAAACAATGGCACCCGCAATGGCTAATAAAAACAAACCATCGGATCATCACCGACTATGGGCCAACATCCCAAAATATAAAGAGAACAAATTTTTAAAAAAAATTCTATTTTTTTGGAGGGTGACAACTATATACACTCCCCTATAAACCCACAAACTCGGAGAGATGCCTACCCCCAAACTCAAAACATGCTATGTCCTCATAGAATAAGGAACTAAAACATGCTTTGGGTTCAAAGGATGGCAAGACACAACAAAACAATAAAATGAAAGCAAAATAAATGTTACCTAGTTGGGTTGCCTCCCAACAAGCGCATTTGGTTAAGGTCGTTAGCCCGACCGTTGCCCGGTTTGGATTTCACCTTTCTTCCTTTGGCCCACTTTGCATTCTCGCGGGTCCTTATCTTCAGCTCGAGCCCCATGTACATTCCCCTTTTTATTTTATCATTTAGTACCACAGGGAATTGTTGGCATCTTCGCTTCTTGGGCTCTTCCACTTGTGGCCTCTCACCACTTTTTCCACTATTACAAGATGGAAGGGGTACCATAATGATGATCACGTTTTCATTGGGACCGCTACAAGTAGTCTCATTCGTATTATGAACCTCCTCACTATCCCTCTTCTCATCACCATATAAAGCAAACTCAAGCTCCTCAATGGCTATCTCATGCCATGTTTTCTCCACCGTTTTTGTTTCCTTCGCATCCTCTGTACAACCACTCGCATCATCAAAAGAGGAACCATCTTTAGAGTCAACATTGGAGATTTCATAGACAAAATTCTCCTTTGCATCTTCCAAAGGTTTCTCTTCGAGTGACTGATCCGTAGCGGAAACATTAGAGATTTCAAAGACAAAATTCTCTTCAGCATCCTCCACGGTTTGCTCTCCATATTGTGGTGGTGGTTTAAAATATGGCTCAAAAAATGAGTCATAGACACACTCTTCCCCATCAGCATTTAGATACCAAACCAGGGTTGAAGGTTGCTCTTCCGCTTGCATCTGTATAGGAGTAGTATCCGGCTCACGGTTCCTTAACATCTCTAACATTATGATCATGTGTTCCTCCATCCTTTCCATAGCCTCCTTCAATGCTTGTTTTAGAGGTTGTGGAGGTATTGAGGCACAGTATGTTGGCTCTTGATTATTCCAAGTCATGTTTGAATGATTTTCCCAACCTTGACTATAAGAGTATGGGGGAGGATCATATTGTGGTTGCCATGACTCGAAATAATTTCTTGTTTGAACATGTGGATAATACTCAGAAAAATATGTCCCAAACGGACACTGATTAGTAGTATGAGAATAAAATCCACAATTCAGACATGACTCATACATGTTGTGGTTAATTCTATGAGTCTTTGAGTATACAATAAATAAATAAATACTAAAAAAAACTAACTAAAAAAAAATTAAAAAAAATAATAAAAACAAAAGAAAACTATTTACACTACCTAAACAAACTTGTTAACCTAATCAAGTCCCCGGCAACGGCGCCAAAAACTTGATGGAGAAAATCTCCCTCTAATTAAATTACCTAGCAAGTGTACTAGTTACCGGTGTAGTAGTATGCACAAGCAAGGGTCGAATCCACAGAGACTAGATTGGAAAACAAGAATGTTTAAAAACAGAAAAGTAAATAGTGGGGTTTTGGTTTTTTATTAATTTAACTACTAAAATAATAAATTAAATTAAACTAAGAAAATAAATAAAAGCAAGATTAACGAATAGATTCACGAATTGGATTCACAAATACTTTCACTCTATGCTATGCTCCTAATGAAAAGATCAATCTCTTTCTTGGGTTCGTTCACAAAAGTAAGAATTGGGACGGTGAGGCGGCCGGATTGCAATCTATTTCTCTCTAACTAATCACACTTCGCAAATCAAGTCCATGTAATTATTTAAAGAGTTATTACGTTCTAAAGAACATATGAACCTACACCCACTTGATTTCTATCACGGCATCAAATAGATCTAATTATCAAAATAGTGGTCAGTGTATCAATGCCCGAGTCACTGTAACAATAGATACCCAGAAATTCGAAAGCCAATTTATATCTTAACATATAATTGAAACTAAAGAATTTAGAATGAAGAATATTTTGATAAACAAGAATAAGAAAGAATGGAAGAATTAAATCTATAGCATAGAGATCAAGTATTGTTACTACCAATTCATGAATCTAATTATTTAACTAATAATAATAATAAAATCAAGAACAAGAATTAAATTAAAGAACATCAAAACCTGAATTAAATTGATGAATCCTTGTTTACAACCCTTGAATCTTGACTAAAAGTATGTACAAAGTATGAATAATAAAGTAGGCTCGAGTGTTATATTTATACAAGAGCTAAAGAGGTGTAAAAATTAGGAAAACCCTAGGATTCCTTGTTGAAAAAGGATAAAATAAGTGCTGATGGCCGAATTCCCCAGAAGCCCTTGGTATTTTTGAGTTTCCAGAAAAGCCCTCAAAAAATTCCCCAAAGGTCCTCCAGAAATTCTAGAAAGGCCCCTGGAAATTTGGAAATTCCTAAAAAGCCCCTCAAAGTTTGGATAATTCCAGAAAAGTCCTTAGAAAATTCCCCTAAGGTCCCTGGGCGAGTGGGCGCTTGCTAGGGTGCAAGTGGGCGCCTACTTTGGTCAAAAACTGCTGTTTTTTCTGTCCAAAGACCAAGTGGGCGCCTGGTATGGACCAGGCGGGCGCTTGGTGCTTCGCTGATTATCGCGCAATCTTCCGGAGGCCATAACTTCTTCATACGAACTCCGATTTGGACGTGTAAACTATCGTTGGAAAGATATTTTCGAGTAATATCCAATGGAATTGATTAATCAGAAGTCACATCTAGTTATCTTTATATTATGGTCCGTTCTTTATCCTTCCTTTTCGCACTTTAATGTACATGAATCCATGCATTCTTTTGCTCCTTCCCTATACTCATAAACACTCCAAAAACTATCAAAACACCCAAGGTTGAGCATCTAATAAGTCATAGAAGTATATGATTTGGATGGGTAAAAACATATCCATCACGGTTCTATACCCTTGTTGCCCTCTGGGACCAACAAGTGGTACCAGAGCATATCCACCAAACTTGTTTTTACAAGCTTAACCGCTTGGGTGCTGATCCAATGGCAAACACAAACACCCATATGATGCAAACATCCAATTCGAATCACTTACCGATTCTGGATGAAGATAGTTTTATTTTTTGGAAAGATAGGATGATGAAACACATGATTTCATGTGATCGTAGACTGTGGACCGCGGTTACTGATGGACCATATGTTCCTATGAAAGCTAATCCACGTGCAGGAACCGCAGGAGAAGAAGCTGAAGTTAAGAAATTAGAAAGTGAATGGACTGATGCAGACCGCATCAATGTGGATTTTGATGGAAGAGCTATGTCCATGCTAGTGTCAGCTATTGACCTGAGGACTCACTCTAAGGTGCTTCACTGCAAAACCGCAAAGGCTACCTGGGATGCTATAGTTGATTTTCTGGAAGGAGATTCAGATACCAAGAAGAACCGCCTCTATCAACAGAGAAGACTCTTTGACTATTTTGTTAAAGATCCTAAGGAATCTCTTAGACAATGCTATGAGAGGTTTATTGATATTGTTAACGTTTGTTTTTCTCTTGGACATGTCTATTCTAATACAGATTTGAACATGAGATTCATGCAAGCACTTGGTAGCAAATGGCTGATCAAAACTACTAACATTGAAGACAACAAGGACTTGGAAGCTCTTGATCTTCGACACTTGTATGCCATGCTGAAGGTTTTTGAATTTAAGCTTGAAGAGGTCCATGAAACCGAAAGCAGATTTAAGACCCTCTCTCTAGCTGCATTCAACAATACCTCATCTCCTGTCTACAATCCAGACCATCATCAAACCGCTCCTCACCTCCACTTGCAAACCGCTCCTCCTGACCAAAATGTTCCTAGATACAATCCTCAAACCGCACCTTCTGAATATTACCAGCAGTCTCAACAATCCTATCCACAATCACATCAACCATATCCTCAATCTTATCAATCTTATCAGCAGTCTCATCAATCCTACACTCCTCCTCAAAGTTCTTATGCTCAGAGTGTAGGATCATAATCCTCAAGTTCTACTCAAGTTGATTTTGATGAAATGGATGATGAAGAATTTGCTTTGTATGTGAAGAGATACACCAAGTTCAGGAAAAATAATAGATCTCAATTTCCATCCAAAGGCCCAGCAAAGTTTGTCCCTCCAACCAGATTCAACAAAACTGCAGATCCCAAGACAAGGGAAGACTTGGTTTGTTATAACTGCAGACAACCAGGTCACTTTGCGTCAAGTTGTCCCAAACCGCGATATGAAGCCGCGCCAGCAAAGAAACCATTTAACAAGAAGTTCGTGAAAAGAAGAGGAATGGTAGCTGACCAAGGAGATCAACCGCTGACATGGATGGGTTCAGACTCAGATGAAAGTGATGATGAAGAAACTGCTAATCTCTGTCTCATGGGATTTGAAGAAAGAATTGAAATTGACGAAAGCCTTCCACTGCCAAAACAACAAATGAAGTCAGTTTCACCTAAGACTCCTGAGGCTAGATCAAGCAGAGCTCCTACAACACCAAACTACACTCCCGAGGTTCAAGCAGACCAAAGTCATGATGATCAGGTACTAGAACGTGCAAATATTATATGTCAACAACACACTGTACTTAAAAAGGCATATAAACTAATGGCTGCGGAACTTGAAGAATCCCAACGTGTATGTAAATCCCACAAGGAGGAAATTGAAAATCTCAAGCTCCAAATTGCTGGGATATCTACTATTGTGGATGAAAACCGCTATCTGAAGGACAGAACCGAGGTACTTCTCACCCAAATCCATGATCTTACCGTACAAAGGGATGACCTCCAAAAGGTGACCGATGTATGGACTAAGTCTGGTGTCACCGTGGAACAAATCCTAAATTCACAAATTCCTACTTCGGATAAAAGTGGATTGGGGTTTAAAACCGATGATGGGTGTAAGTGTCCTTGTCTCTGTGCCGAAGGTGGTGTGAAACCTACTGAACAAACCAAAGAAATTCCTAAGGTTAATCATGCTGGTAAAAAGGGCTCAAAACAAGAAATTAAAAGGCAAAATTATTTCTTTGAGTACCCTAAAAACCAGACTGGGAGAGATTCAAAGTGGAAAGAGAAATCCATAGCGGCTGAGACAACCAAGGAAGTATTGAGTGATGAAACCGCTCCGAGTCGGTTTAAGGAAATTCCTATCATTTTTCCTAAAGCCGCACCTAAGAGGAAGGTTGAGCTCAAGAAGGTAATCTTTGTTAAAGCCAAAACCGCTGACCCAGTAAAACATGAGAAACCAAAGGTCAGTAAAGGGTTTGTAAAACCGCAACCAAAACCTGGATTTATTCATTGCGCTATTTGTGCTGATTTTGGTCATAGTGCTGGTCATTGTCTTTTAAGATTCACACCCAATGCCAAGGGATGTAAAAATCCTAAGGTCAAACAAGTGTGGGTCCCAAAAAGCTGCTAACCCTAGGACCCAAAGAATAAGGGGGACCAAAACCTTTCATGTTTATTTTTCAGATTTCATGTTTTATGGCTGAAACCGCGAAGAAGAAGAAGGATCTCTGGTATTTGGATAGTGGATGCTCACGACACATGACTGGAGATTCCGAACTACTCTGCAGTTTCATCCAAATGAAAGGTCCCCCAGTAGTGTTTGGCAACAACAAGAAAGGAGAAACAGTAGGATATGGAGCAATCAAACGAGGAAAGGTGACTATTGAAAATGTGTCATTAGTAGAAGGACTCAAGCACAACCTTCTCTCCATATCTCAGTTTTGTGACAAAGGAATGAACTGCATCTTCACATCAACTAACTGTTATATCAAAGATGCTTCCTCTGAAGTCACTCTACTGACTGGCAACAGAACAGGTGATGTTTATATGATAGATTTAAGCAATATTGTTTCTATTGCTGACCTCTGTTTTGTAGCCAAAAACATAAGTGAAAGCAGCTGGTTATGGCATAAGCGGCTCAGCCACTTGAACTTCAAGTATCTAGCAAAACTGCACAGGGATGGTCTAGTAAAAGGACTACCCAAAGTGGCTGACCATCATGATGAAAAGTGCAAAGCATGCCAGCTTGGAAAGCAGCCCAAACAGTCATTTCCTAGTAAAACCGCACCTTCAACGAACCGCTGTTTGCAATTGCTGCACATGGATTTATTTGGACCTGTCCCAACCGCCAGTATTGGAGGAAACCGCTATACACTCGTGGTGGTTGATGATTATTCAAGATATACATGGGTGGAAATGATGGCCTCTAAAGATGATACTTATGGCATCGTAACCGCTCTCTTTAGACAGCTCCAAACTCAGAAATTGGATGACATTGTTGCCGTGTGTTCAGATAATGGAACCGAATTTACAAACAATGGTGTTGCTCAATATTGTGATGATCATGGAATTGATCATAACTTCTCTGCCGCTGGGGTTCCACAACAGAATGGAGTTGTAGAAAGAAAGAACAGGACTTTGATTGAAGCCGGGAAGACAATGATTGCAGAAGCAAAGCTTCCCAAATACTTCTGGGCCGAAGCCATCAATACCGCATGTTTCACCCAGAACCGCTCCCTAATCATCAAAGTTCACAACAAGACTCCTTATGAATTGTGGCGAGGCAGATCACCCAACATTGCCTTCTTCAAGATATTTGGATGCAAGTGCTACATCTTGTACAATGGCAAAGAGCATCGAGGTAAATTTGATGCTAAGGCCGATGAAGGTATTTTTGTTGGCTATTCAAAACACTCCAAAGCTTTTCGTTGTTTCAATAAGACATCTTTAAAAATTGTAAAGTCAGTCCATGTTACATTTGATGAACATAATCTTCTTGAGCCACATATGGCTCCAAATGTTGCTGATGATTTCAGTGGTTTTGAGACAGGTACATCTTACCCTAATCATGCAACCGCAAATGACCAACCTACTCAAACCGCTCCATCAGGTTCTCCAGCCGCTCCAAATCAAACCGAAGGTGTTGCTGTAGAACCGCATTCTTCTGATCCCATTCAAACCGTTGATCCAGTTCCCAACATCACCTTCAATGAAAATTTCAATGAATATCAAGAAGAGCCTCCTCTGGAAAATCTTCAAGAAATAGTGGTTCATGATGACCTCCCTCCAGAAATCAATGAGCATAGAGACCATCCAACAACTAATGTTATAGGTCCTATCAGTTCTGGTGTTCAAACAAGAGGAAGCTTAACACATAGAGATAACCACAGTTTGTTCTCAACCGCACTGTTATCTCAGATGGAACCGAAGAAGGTAGATGAAGCTCTAAGTGATCCAAGTTGGGTAGCTACAATGCAAGAAGAGCTCAATCAGTTTGAAAGATGTAGAGTTTGGACTCTAGTTCCAAGGCCCAGAGATCACACTGTAATTGGAACAAAATGGGTATACAGAAATAAGATGGATGAAAATGGTACTATTACAAGAAACAAAGCAAGGTTGGTTGCTCAAGGTTATAGGCAAGAAGAAGGGATTGATTATGATGAAACCTTTGCACCTGTAGCCAGACTTGAAGCCATTAGATTGTTCCTGGCCTATGACTCCTTCAAAAAATTCAAGTTATATCAAATGGATGTAAAGAGTGCATTTCTGAATGGTGAACTACAAGAAGAAGTTTATGTAGCTCAACCGCCAGGATTTGAAGACAACAAATATCCCAATCATGTCTTCAAGCTCAAGAAGGCCTTGTATGGACTCAAACAAGCTCCAAGAGCATGGTATGACTCTCTATCTAAATTTCTTATTGAACAAGGCTTCTCTAGAGGTAAAATTGATACAACCCTATTTATTGCTAAACACAAAGGTCATTCATTATTAGTTCAAATATATGTTGATGATATTATTTTCGGTTCTACTAATGAGACTATGTGTGATAAGTTTGAGAAGCTTATGAAAGGTAAATTTGAGATGAGTATGATGGGAGAGTTGACATTCTTTCTTGGACTCCAAATCAAGCAATGTCATGATGGAATTTTTATCAACCAAGCCAAATATACCAAAGATTTGATCAAGAAATTTGGGCTTGAAACCGCTAAGCCAGTTGATACCCCAATGCAAAAGGCCTGCAGTTTGGATCAAGATGAACGAGGTAAGAAAGTTGATCAGACTCTCTACCGAGGTATGATTGGTTCTTTACTTTACTTAACTGCTAGTAGGCCAGATATCATGTTCAGTGTTTGTGTTTGTGCTAGATTTCAAGCTGACCCTAGAGAATCTCATCTTATTGCTATTAAAAGAATTATTAGATATTTATGTGGATCTGTTAACCTTGGACTTTGGTACTCCAAAGAATCTTCATTTGATCTATTAGGTTATTCAGATGCTGACTTTGCAGCATGTAAGATAAGCAGAAAGAGCACAAGTGGTACTTGTCAGTTCCTTGGAACCCGGCTTGTATCATGGTCCAGCAAGAAACAAGCATCGGTTTCAGTCTCAACCGCTGAAGCTGAATATATTGCGGCTGGAAGCTGTTGCTCTCAAATTCTCTGGATGAAACAGCAGTTGGAAGACTATGAAGTATTTGAGAAGAACTGCCCTATCTATTGTGATAGTACTGCAGCAATATCAATCTCCAACAATCCAGTACAACACTCAAAAACCAAGCACATTGACATAAGATATCATTTCCTCAAAGATCATGTTGAAAAGAAGAACATTTTCCTAGCAAAGGTGGGAACCGACGATCAAATTGCAGATATTCTCACCAAACCGCTCGAAAATTCTAGGTTCTTTCATTTACGAGGAGAAATGGGTATGCTGGAACTTACTTAATATAATTCATGCCTATTTATTCTTGTTCTAATAATATTTGTTAAGTATTTTGGCTCTATTAAGAAAATGCAAATAGTTTGCGGTTCAATAGACAAAACCGCAACAAGATGGTTCGGCTAAAGATTCCACTCAAACCGAAGAGTCAAGTAGAACAATTTCAGTTTTATCCAAACCGAATTGTCAAAGCAAGGTTTCGGTTTTCTCTACTGAAACCGAATATAGATCTGAAAGATATCGGTTTCACCAAAACCGATAATGAGGAAAAGGTAAGTCGGTTTACGCAAAACCGCTCAGGTATGAAATTGCATTTTAGTCCCTACTTTATGTCACTTCATTCATTAAGGACCTTTTTGCAATTATCTCTGCCGCATTAATTGCGAATCGACAGGTACACTGACGGTTGAGTTTCCTTCAGCCGTCATGCCCGCTCCACTACCCGAGGTGGTTAATTGAGTATAAAAGACAAACCATTTTTCAATTTATCTTTTTACCTTCTTACTCTTTTTAGCAAAAACCCTTCTCTCTCCTCTGTACGCATTCATCCCTCTCTCTCTCTGTTCTCACTAAATTTTCTTACTTAAACAATATTTTCAATGGCACCAAAGAAATCAATTGATCTCGCTTCTTCTTCTACATCGTCCAAACCATCGAAGCCTGATATGGTATGAAATTCTGAACCCTAACTCAGTATACTTTATTTATCCGCCATTGTTGAAGCTTAAAAGCTTGTTCATCTTCCTTTGATCATTTTATGCTTTTTCTTCAATTTCTTGGTTGGTTTGTGTTCGCATTTACTTATATACACTGTTTGATTACTTTGTTTTAAGATTTGTGTTCAATTTTGAGCAAAATCAATTTTGGGGTTATTTGGTGTTCTTGCGAAAATTTGCAGATTCTGGGTTCATATGTTGTTATTTGTCTTAGTCTATTTAGAACTTTGTTAGAATCTACTCTCTGTGATCATTTTGATATAATTTTTCCATATTTTGGTTAAGATTTTGTTTTGCATATTCATACTCTGTTCTTAGTGTTCTTCATACATTCAAACTCTTTTTCAAAATTTTCCCTCTTTGATCTGTTTTGCCTTCACTGTTCCTTCATTATTTGTTTTTACATTTTTACCCTTACTCTCCTTGAACCGCATGTTTTCATTGTTAGGATTCCTTGTTATAGTTTGTAGTACTTAATCAAACCGCGGTTTGCTTAAGGATTCAAACTATCATTCTTTAAATTATTTCTAACTAAGAATATTTTTCAGGATCCCTCAAACTTTGTTCCCGGCTCTAGGATTCTTGAGAATGAACTTAAACAAGATGCAGTTGGAAGGAAGCTCCTCAAACTGTTGAATGATGCTAAACTGCTACCTCTGTTTCTTATGGATGAACCGCAGTTTGTTACTATTATCTGCGTCGAATTCTTTGAGAATGGGATCTCCACTAAGGCTGAATTACTAGATGTAAGAGGAGAACCGATAAGAGATCTGGAATCCGGAGAAATAAAATTTGAAGATGCTATCAAGTCCACCGTCTGTGGCAAAGAAGTGATCCTAACCGCTTCCAAGATTGCAGTTCTAGCTGGTCTTGAGAACTCTGGTGTTATGGGGATAAAACCGGAACTTCTAAGCAATACTACAATGGAGCTGATTGGAGTTAACTCTTTCTCCACCAAGAATTCCTCCAAAAAGGACTTTGGAGAGGTGATGGCTCATCTTTGTGAACTGGTAGATTCTGGAGTCATGTGCAAGAATGGAAACCACAACAACTTTACAAGTGAACAGTATGCTTACTGTGTGGCCATTCTTAAAGGGAAGAAACTGCACTGGCCCAAGGTTGTGATGAAGGAGATTATAAATGCTCTAAACCGCCTCCATGCTGCTAAAGCCGCTGGAAAATCCAAGGTCAGAACTCATTGCAGGTTGCTGACAAAGTTCTTGCATCAAGATACTGCCATTTTCAAGTTCTCTACTGAACACAAGGACTATTGGTTGGATCCAAGTGAAAAATCTATCTTTGGATTGTCAAGACTTGATACATTCAGAACAACCTTTGGATGGCGGTATGCTCAAACTGTTTGGAATGAGGACCCTCTTCCTGAAGCTGAACGTGGCCCATTTCCTGAGGCTCGGCTCAACAAATCAGGGAAACCGTATGCTGGTGCCATTGCTGATCAGGCCCATGCTACGATGCTAAGAAATGAAGGTCAAACTGCCACTCTAAACCGACTGGGGTTAAGTCATTTAGCTCAAACCGCGGTACAGGCTGAGGGGGAGCCTGCGGTTGAGGGGGAGCCTGCAGCTCGGTCTATACCTGCGGCTCGTCCCAAGGAAACCGCTGCTCCAAGGAAAAGAAAGGGAACTGCTCAAATCCCTTCGGTTATTACAAAAGCAAACCTATCCAAACCGCCTTCCAAACCCTTATCCAAACCATCATCTAAACCTTCATCTTCTTCAACCTCTTTTCCCCCTATCAGACTATCTCCTACTCTTTCAAAACCTATCTCTTCAAAACCTTCTATTCCCAAACCTCAAGTTAAACCCCTCTCTCCATTACATCAAAATGTGGAGAAATCCTTAAATTTTGCTAAGGATGCCTCCTCTCTTAAAGCCGCCAAGGCAAAATCCATTCCAGAACTTATCCCTTCACTTCATCTTTTTCTTCCTATCCCTTCTCCTCCTAAACCTTCCACTTCTAAACCGCCCTCTGTTCAATTCTCTGAAGAACAGTTGGCTGAAATTTTCAAAGCCTTCCCAAACCTTAAACCTTCATCTCAAACCGATCCTGAGCAGACCGAAGTGTCTGAGGAAGCGGTTCTAGTTGAACAAACCGCTGTATCTACCATTATGGTTCAGCCTGAGCAAACCGATGAGTTTGAGGCTGCAGCATTGCCTGAGCAGACTGATATGTCTGAGGCACTTGGTGAACCTGAGCAAGATGTTGAAGTTCTTGAGGTTCAACCGCCAAAGAAGAGGAGGAAGTTGGTGAAGAAAAGTGATTATGTGGAGCATTGGCAGTCAAGGCCACCAGGAGCTATAGACTTCAGTGAGGCTGACTTCAAAAGAGATCACTCACCTCTTGAAGGAGCTTTTGCAAGAGAGCTAAGAGAAAGAGCTGAGATGAGGAAGGCAGGTATTGACCCAATGATGGTTGAGGTCTCTCCTCCTTCACTTAAAAGGAAGTTGGACTTTGATTCACCAGAACACACTCCATCTTCATCTCCTGATTTACCTTATGCTCCAACTCTGGTTTTGGCATCTACTTCTGTGTCGGTTCAACCACTGCCTCTTCCTTCAGTTCATCCGCTGGCTATTACTCAAGCTCAACCTCTCTCTCAGCCGCCAGTTCAGCTATCTCCACAGACATCGGTTTCATTCATTAAACCGAAGACAAAGAAACGAAAGAATGCTGCTGACTTAGCAAAATATTTGAAGCGGTTCAAAACTGAAACCTCTAGGGAAAGAAGGGCTGGAGCCCATGCTCGTGCCGCCGCCAAAGCCGAAGCTAGATTCTTGAAGGCTGGCCGCCCTAACCCTTTTGCTATCTTTCCCAAGGATGAGATGGAAGCCGCAGTTGAACACTTAATCCTTTCAGTTGCAGACAAAGTGATGGGTGAGATTGCCGATCAGGTACTCATGGATCCCACTCTTGCTAGTCAATTCTTTCTAAAGTTAACTGCTAGAGCCTATCCTCCTATGTTGAATTGGAGATTTGTGCCTTCCCCTTCCATTCTTCTAAATGCTGATTATTTGAGATTTCCTCTTCTTCCTTCTTCACCTCCTCAAACTGCAATTATCCCTATTCATTCTTTTCCTCTCTTTGATCCCATTGAGCTTGAAACCGCTCTTAGGATCTCTATGGGTGAAACCTTAGAAGAAGCTCACATTCTTTTGAAGGGCAAAGCCAAAATGCCTTCCTCCTCCCATCAATCTGATGATGCCATCCAAATTTCTGATGATGATAATTCCAGTAATGAGCATATCCCTCCCTATACTCCTTCTGATGAACCGCCCTCTTCAATTCCTTCCTATCCTATTCTACCTCTTCATGCTACAACCGCCGACTTAATAGATGCGGTTAGGAACATTCAAGTTCATCAACAAACCGCCACTTGTCGGTTTGACACTCATCTCCTTACTATTCAATCTGATCTTGATGCCATTAAAGGGGAGAGAGTGAATGAGAGGTTTGAAGATAGGTCAAGCCAACAACAGCTAGATGAGAGACTGAACTTAATCTTGGAAAATCAACTGGCCCTTCAAGATCTTGTCAGAACCAACAATGATCTTTGCAACTTAAAGTTTCAAGCCGTTGATGCATCACTTCAATCTGTTGTTGAGAAACTGGACATTCTAGCTCAGCATGCACTTGATTCTTCAGAACTTATCTTGCATAGAACCGGGAAACTTGTCAAACAAACCGCTGCAATTGAATTGAAGATTGATGAACCGACTGAAGTTCGGCTTCGTGCAGCTGACTTTGTTTTTGAAGCCACCCGTGGATCCGGTTCTAGAAATGTTGATCAAACCGCCCCCGCTGTTAATGTTCAAGTTGCAGAAGAACAAGCTGCTCAAGATGCTCAAACCGTTCAGAACCAAACCGCAGATGATGCTGCTGCTGCAAGGGGTTCTGTTGCAGATGAAGTAGATTAGATTTCTTTTCTTAGTCTTTGTTTTTGATGTCTCTTGTAATTCATACATTGTAAGTTACTATCCTTTATGATTGAATTATAATGAGAATGACTGCATAGCATTCTGTTTCCAAAACTTTGTTTATTCAAACTGCTTGTTTGTGAAACAATGCTTGTATTTCTTAAAACCTCATGCACTACATTCATCATGAAAATACTTTTAAGTGCATTGTGTTTTAAACATTCAGTTTAAACATGCATTTCTGATCCTCAAAATCATATCATTCTTTATGCATCTGAATGTATTTCTTTTCTATCTCTTATTCATTTCCTTTATTTTTGATAGATTAGGAATCTATGATCTAGCATAGTGTGTGCATTGACTTGGGACATGCAATTTCATGAAATTTATTTCTGACATGTTCTTACCAAGTACAATGTTTTGCTATTATCATAGTGTGGTAATGGCATCAATCAAATAGGGGGAGATTGTTAGGATTCATTGTTAGTACACCCACCTTAATTTGATTGATCCATTCCACGTGTCTTTTTATGGACTTTAGGACCGCATGTAATGAAGTTCTACTTCAATTTTTAGATAAGTCCATTTCTAGATTTTTCATTTTCTAGGCTGAGTATAGTTCGGTTCTATCATTAGCGGTTTAGTGCTTCAAGCCGTCATCTTGAGACCGCCAGCATGGAGCTCTTCAGTTTCATCAAACTGCAGTTTGCATGTTTGATGAAACCGCACATCAAGATCATTCTTCAAACCGCCCCTATGCTTGGTGAAACCGCAGAGCAGTTATTGAAGAATTAAAGAGATGTCATTTATTCCTTAGACAAACATTCCCTTTTTGACCGTAAAAGGATGTTGTTATGTCATGTCAAAATAACTCTAAGTTAACTTGGAGTTTCTGCAAGGAATGTCGGTTTGTCCATCAGTTTGAATTGTTTACCGTTAGTCCTTTCTGCAACAAAGGACAATTGTCAGGTAGTGGTGCAACAACTACCTAGGACTACAAGACAAAACCAAGGACGAAAATGACAGCTCAACCAATGGGATTTCGACAGCACTGTACCCTTCAGATTTGATTCAAATCTTTACCCAACGGTCACAAGGGTGCTCTGCCTATAAATAGCCTTCATTATTCAACAATGAAGGTTGCTGAGCTTCAAGAGATTCATTCCCAAGTATTCAAGTTTGCTTTGAAGATTTAAACCCAGATATTCATATCTTCAACCATCTCCATTGCAAACCCAGTTCTTCATCAAAGCTTCAAGCCTAACAACCATTCATACTTAGCCTTTACACCGAAAGAATTCTATTTGCTCAACCATCATTTAGATACTTAGAGTATTTGATTTCTTTTCACACACACACCCGATTTATATGATCACATAGATTATATACTTCGAAAACACCGGTTGTTATTATAGCTTAGGTTAGACTTATTGTTTAGAGTTTAGATTTATCTTGTAAAACCTCCTCTAAATTAATACAAGTCTTATAGTTATTAGAAAATCCTAGACTAACCATCTAGGTAGAGGACGTAGTTCATTTAAGAACGAACCTCTTCAATTTGTGTGTTTGATCTTTACTTTCTGTCTTGATATTTATCTTTCTTGTTTGTGGTCTTGAACTTGCTTCCATACACGAAATGACTTGAAAGATGAATTGTGTTTTCCTTTAAACTTTAAGTTTAACTATTCTGTTGCATCATAGTGTTTTCTCAACCCGAGTCAAACTTCCCAACTCTTTAACTAACCTATTTGGCCAAACCGCAAACTCCGCTGTGCATTTTATCAGTTCGGTTCTTGTGCCTTGAACCGCAGTTGGCCAAACTGATAAGTACTCGGTTGATTTTAAGGGTATTTCGAAAAAGTTTCGGACCGCTATTCAACCCCCCCCCCCTCTAGCGGTTCTATACCCTTGTTGCCCTCTGGGACCAACACATACGACTTTGCAGCTAGCTGATATTCTTACAAAGGCATTGGGCAGTCAACAGTTTCTACATCTTCTAGGCAAGTTGGACGTCTGTGATCTACACGCTCCAACTTGAGGGGGTGTTGAGATAGCCGAGATCCTTGGGAATCTCTCGGCATATCTCCTTTCCATATTGTGCGTATCCTTAATTAGTTTGTTACCTATTTGATAAGAATGTAAATAGGTAGGATATATTTTACTTAGCTAAATTATAGGGATTAGAATTAGTCTCCAATAAAGAGTCTATATATATATATTGTTTGTACTCGGCATAGTTGATCAAGGGAAATAAACTGACTTTATTTTTCCCATATTATTTCTTTCGGTTTTAACTCTTTATTTAACATCTGCAAACTACAACGGCCAGAACAAGCATGCATATTGCAAATAACCAGGGCCTATTATCTGAATTCACCTAAATGAAGCAAAGTACATTAGAACATACATACTACAGAGAGAATTGGTTTTGTTCATGTAGAGCGGTACATAATTGGTCACAACCTCCTGTCGGTGGGCAAACAAGGATAATGAATTTGGTATGTGTGGGAACCACACTAAGTGTTTGGTAGCATTAAACACTTGATACTTGATGTTTAATACAGTTCAGGATGATTTGGAGGTAGGTTGCATTTGATAACATTCACAAAGATACATCAATTATAAAGCCAAAAACAATTTGAAAAAAAGATGTACATATACTATGTAACAAATAACGGAAAATAAAAGAACACATTAAAGTTGATCACATTCTTCAACTACATAATTCATATATGTTGGGATTGGAGTCAAAACCAAGAAAGGAGAACAAGCATAAATCGGACTGCAGAAGGAGTGAGCGGCCGCATAAGGAGGAGATGGGCGACCGCCCACTCAATTTGGAAGGGGCCGTGAATGTGGAGTCGTGCGTAGAGTCAAAGTTGGAAAAGAATTAGTTTCCTAATTCCATGGAACGTGGATGAGAAGAAAGGAATTTGTTTCCTTAGTAATTTGGTCTACTTATTAGTTAAGGAGTTATACTCCTTTCGTCTCTGGGACTCCGGGGTAATTAGGTTTTAATCAAGATCAGGTTTTGTATCCCTAGAAATTTATTGTGACAGCCACCATAATATTTGGTACTTAATTTGTGTTAGGAGAGAAAGTTAGGATATCAAGAGAGAGCCACAAAATAGTGTCAATGAGGGGGACGGGGTCCTAGGAGAGTCATGGAGGGAAATCCTACAACCCGGTCATGACCGTGTTGTGTGTGTTCTTGGGAGAGGTAAGATAATAATATATAAGTGAGAGAGATTTTTTTGGAGAGTAGTCATGTTTAGATCTTAGTGATTGCATGTGCAACTTTGTAACGATATTCATATATTATTATAGTGATATCCTGACTTGGTGCCCCAGATGTGAATTGAGTTATCAAATCTTTGTGTTATGTTCTTTCATATTATTTCATGTGTTGAATTATTTTCTCTTATTTTAGGATTGCTAGTATGGCCAGGCGGATGTAGAGATCCCCCAAATCCCCTACAATATAGGAAGCTAGGATTTTTCACATAACTCAGAGTGACAAACAGTTAGCAGATGAGGACCAAAACAAAACAATACTCCCTCCATCCCACTCGGATTAGGATTGTTGGGTTGGGCACGGGAAATAAGGAAAAAGTGCTAGTAGAGTAATTGTTAATGATTATGAAAAATGAAGTAAGAGAGAGAAAGTGAGGTAGAGAATAATGAGTGGAAAGTTGATGTGAGTGTGAATGTGGGTCCCATTAAATAGAACACTTCCATTTTTTGGGTTGTCCTAATTCGAATGGAACATCCGAAATGGAAATTTGTCATAATTTGAGTGGGACGGAGGGAGTATTATTTAGGATTTGATAAATAAACAGTAACAGTGAGATGCCGAGAGAGAAATAGAGAGTTACATACCAAAAAAATAGGTGATGAAGAATCGCCGTGGACTGCCCTTCACGTATTGCTGGTGGCTGAGGAGAAAATGCTCCCAGAGTGGAGACTGAGACGGGCGGGGGAAAGTAATTTCTTTTTCTTTGAATTATTCTAGGAGGTTTGTAACTCCTATCTCACCCTCACTCACAAAGAAAGTAAATTTCTCTTTACCCAAAAAAGAAAGGAAATAAAAGGGAAAAAAAAGAAGGGAACAATGGAAAGAAAGGAAGATATATTTCATCCCTTTTTATTCGCGGAGTCAATATAAATGTTCTTTTTTTATGGTTTTTTTTTTTTTTTTACAAAGACTAAAAAAATAAAAAATTAGTCCAGGTAGAATTTAATGCAAAGGCCACAAAGGTTACTTTGAAATATAAATTACTGAACGGTATAAACCGAACATAGCTTTGGGTTGGGTAATGCCCAAACAATGCCCACCAGAACTAAGGAAATGGGCCCGTCAAATCTTGGACTCATAAAGAAAACTTTGAAGATCTGGGACATGGGCCAAGCCCACTCAGTGTATTTTCTCCTCGGCATATATACATGTCGACCAAGCAATAAAGATCCACATACCTTCTTCGGCCTTACCAAGACCGATCACGGGGAAGCATAATGACCAGTCAACCACCGCCAATGGAGCCTAAGTCCCAAGTGCCATTACTACCCTCCTCGGCTTTTCCTACTCGTTCATTAGGAGGCGTAGGTCGACCAAGGCCACTTGCCTTACGTGACTTGGTCAGCACTCCAAGCCATGCAGAACCGTAATCAAATAAGTAATACGCATGCAGTCAAATATCCTTAACAATACGGATTCACCTCCGATTTAGGAGGCCTTCTCCAATATGGAAACTACCTAATACCAATCTAATCATGATTCTACTTTCCTAAATTAATTCATATCCTATTGGATTCCAGACTTTCTTTCCAATCAAGAACTTTCTTTCCAATCAAGGACACTATTCCATATACCTCTATAAATACATGACATAATTCACGGGTAACTAGTAACGAATCTCTTGACTCTGAACTCTTGTCAATTAGTTTATCTCTCTCAAAAACCATATTTTTACTCACGCCGGAGGGATTTCGCCGGAGAAGGCCCGGCTTAGTTTACGTTTGTTCATTGTTTTTCAGGCTATTCAAGGACTCGCTGGGATTATCTGAACCGCTGGATTAGGGCTGATTCGAACGTTTTTTGCATCATCAATTACTTAGGGGCTGGCTAGTTTGTCGCACTTGGTGATTGTTGGCTTAATACTAATAACTGCTGAAAATTGATGCATGGTGACTAAAATAAATAACTTGACATAAATTATTGGTCAAAAATTTGAATGTTACAACTAAATTTAACTATTTTTTTTTTTTTTTGCAAACTCTTGGGTAAAACGTGTTTTACGCAAGCTCCGGGAAAAATGTTTTTTCGGTGGCATTTTTGAAAATATGTGGAACTTCTTTAAAACAACGCGCGGTGGCATTTTTTTAAATAATCGAAACTTTCATCGGTTTTGGATATCAATAACAAGCCTTCTGGATATGATTTTAAAGCACATTTAAAGAAGGCCATGGCCAATAAACTTTCTGGATATCAAGCTCAAGAGGTTCTGGATATAGATAGTATAGTCTTCTGGATATAATTTATGAAGCATCTCCAGTGAGAAGAAAAAAAACTGAAAATAACCTTTTAAGACTAATATCCAGAACCTTTGAGACTTATAGCCAGAACCTTTGAAAGTGATAGCCGAAAAGTTTTTTTTGAAAAAACAAATTGAAGAGCAGTTGATGTGTTAATATATAGCCAGTGACAGTGTTTAGGATGACCAGTTGATGTGTTATGAAGGTCCAGCGAGTGTGTTGAGGAGCGCTAGATAATTATGAAAAACACGTTTTTCCTAATCACTACGAAAAACGTGTTTTACATGAGACTAACTCATTTTTTTTTAGACATGAGCTCGTCTCCTGTGCGGCCGCCGCACGGCTCGCACTCGAGCCGAGATTTTTTTTTTTGCCCCCCATCTATTATTTTCCTCGCCAACAAAAGTAACACTTTTTATAACGAAATGTAACACTTTTTTTTTTCAAATGTAACACTTTTTTTTTCAAAATGTACCACAATTTTGCTGCAATAGATTAAAGAAATCACAAGATTGGCAACTAAACTAATGTCACATTTTATAATAAATGAATGTAACATTTTTTATAAAGGAATTTAACACTATTTTTTTCAAATGTAACACTTATAAAAAAAAAAACATAACATTGACAAAAGTAAAATAATGTTACATTTTATAATAAATGAATGTAACATTTTTTTCTCAATTGTAACAATTTATATTCTTAAATATAACATTATATCTGAAATATAACAATTTTTATTGCGAATGTAACAATTGAGATGCAAACCAGATTATTTACATGAGTTTTTACTCTTTTTTAAAGAAAAAAAAGTACTACCTCTGTCCTTAAATGAGTGTCCAAATTTCATTTTAAGGGACACTGAAAATCTCAACTTTGTGAACAATTTGGTAACAACGATTCATATATAATCTTGTAATCTCCTTTCCAAACCTTTAGTTTTGCACGTATAAAGAAACCGGTGAAAAAATTTTCGAAAAAAAAAGGGGAGAAAGTTATGTTAAAAAAAGACACTCATTTAGGGACAAATATTTTTTGAAAATGGACACTCATTTAGGGACAGAGGGAGTAACATTTACTAAATAAAAATGTTACAATCATCTATATAGAAAATATAATCATATATGCACTTTGTTACACTTCAAATATTACTTTTTCTAACCACAAAAACTATCAAACTATTTAAATTTTCTTGCAAAACTGCTGTTACATTTGACAGTAAAAAGTGTTACTTTTTGAAGATGAAACTGTTACTTTTATTAGAACAGAGTGTTACATCTCAGGTGACGAGCAGCTCAAACTTTGTATGTGTTAAAAAGTATATTTAAAAAAAAAAAATCATATCATGACCTATCTAGTTTGATTCGTCTCGTCGAGACGAAATCAACGGTATTTTTTTTAAAAAAAAGTCCGAGTTATAAATCTTAAGATATACTCCCTCCGTTTCACGTAACTTGAGACTTTTGGTCAACTTAATATCGTTTTGACGAAGACTTTATAGAAAATTTTATGATCCTAATAAAAATTTAAAAATTATAAAATGATTCACCATAAAAACACACTCTCTATCACATTTTCTAAATTTTTATTAAGATCATTAAATTTTCAATAAAGTCTTCGTCAAAATAATATCAAGTTGACCAAAAGTCTCAAGTGACGTGAAACGAATGGAGTAGCATTTTAAGGTTATTGGGGTTTCTTTGTTTAAAAAAAAAAAAAGAAATGACACGTGTCGCGATCTGGGAAGGGAAGAATGATGGAGCGGGCGGGTTCGGCCCACGGGTTGGCCAGGTGCGACGGTTGTATACGAGAATTCGTCTTTTGACAAAGGGGACATATGTTATTCAAATTGAGTTGCGATGCTAAAGATACATAAAATGTTTACAAAATTTAAGTCACAAATTTGATGTCTATTTTTACTATTTTCTATCACACTTTAGCTTGCGGGCTTGACCGGACGGCCATGGACTTCAGTCCATACTGCCCATCATTTTTAAACAAAATTACACAAACTAAAGAATCTATAAATTATCCATCAAAAATTTCTAAAATTACCATTTTTTTTCTATCATATTAAATGCAAGAGGAAGGGAAAATATACGAGAATAAACGATTAACAAACTGAAAAGGAGGGACTAGTATATATTTCATAACATTTAAAACTTCATTTACTATATTTGTTTTAAAGTATTTGTCACAATTGATATGTCAACTTATTTCAAAACTATACTTTATTTATTTGTACAATGCATTAACAATGATAAAATTATTTTCTAATTTAGAAATACAATATTATTTTGAGACAATGAAAATGAAAAAATAATGACATTTATAACAAAAAGAAAGAGTATTTCTTTGTATATTTGAGTGTCTCATTAAAAAGTTTATTTCCTAAACTGTTTTTATTTCTTTTTCTTTTACTACTACCTCAATCCCTAAATGAGTGTCCAAATTTCATTTTGAGGGACATAACTTTTGGTACAATTTGGTGGCAAAATTCATATCTAATTTTGTAATCCTCTTTACAAACAGTTAGTTTTTGCAAGTATAAAGAGACCGGTGAAATGTTTTTCGAAAAAAAAAACATTTAGGGACAAAGTTAGGATATATCAAAATGGACACTCATTTTGGGACAAAAAAATCATGAAAATGGACACTCATTTAGGGACAGAGGGAGTACTTGTTATATCCATGCATTTAAATTTTTGATTTACTTATAAATCTAGAAAATTCTATGTGTTTATGCATTTAAATTTTCGATTTACTTATAAATCTAGAAAATTCTATGTGTTTTGAATTAGAATGTGGCGGGTCAACTATCGATGTAACAAAGAAATATCACCAGTACATTTGTATCCTTCATTTTGTAAACTTCTTTTGTTCTGTAAACATAGCATTGCCCTGGAGATAGTGGGAGAGGGATGAGGTCTCATTTATATTATTGTATACTATTAGAATATGGATCATGAGGGAAAGGTGGTGTTATGAGAATACTTATATTATTGTATACTATTAGAATATGGATCATGAGGGAAACGTGGTGTTATGAGAATTCTTTTTGTTAGTAAATCAGACCCAAGAGATAGCAAATTATAATGAACGCAAATAAACAAGTAAGAACACAAATTTTACGTGGTTCACCAACAACCTATTGGCTACGTTCACGGGCAAAGGAAAACAGATATTATTATGGCGGAGAAACAATTACAAGAAGATGATCACACTAATCTATGTTTGCATGAACTTTGATCACAAAGTTCTTAGCTATGCAAAACCCTAGATCTAGAATTATTGATCTCTCTCTCTATGTCATTGAATCACACGCAGAAAAATACTAGTCTATGGCTAGTATTTATAGCACTAGAGACCTAAACCAGAAGACAGAAGGAGTCCTAAATTAAATCCCAAAAGGACTTTAATTTACTTTCTACGCAAGCCAAAATATCGCAAAACCAAGCCAAACCCGGAATCAGATGGTCCAACCGGGTCAATGACCTAGTCCGGCCGGACCTCACCATGTCCGACCGGATCACCCAAGCTACCCGGCCGGATCTTGCCTCTGCTGCACTTCTTCAAAATCATCTTTCTCTAACAATCTCCACCTTGATTTTGAATCTCCCCTAATAATTCAGATGCACGAGCTACCGACATAGACTCCACCTTGAGCCACATCCCTCGTACCAGAAACAGATTTCTCCACCTTTGCCTCAGTCTGTCTTTCGTCAAAGACACTAGATTTGTCCTCCGGACAACCAGATTTTTCGCTAGCCATGTATCTTCAAGACACTCAGAATTTGCCTCACCAGACAAACAACTTTGTCCTCTGGACAATCAGATATTCTGCATGCATGTATCCCACCGGACACCCAGACGTTCACTCAGAATCACCCCAACGGGTGACTAACAGTCATTCAGATGTGGCACATCCAGTCGACATTGGATCTTGCCAACCATGACTGATAAAACTGGTATATGTTGATCTTCTAGCCATGGCTTGCCCAGTTCACTCCCGCCTAGAGTAAAACGCTGCTCCACCTGCTCGTCAACACCCTCACCAATCTCAGAACCTTGGAGGATAAACAAGGAACATTTTCTTTCACCCTTTAGAATCACATCTGAACCTTCGTAGACATCCAAAACTCCACCTTCACCTTTGAAACTGTATCCCTTCTTGTCCAACCGACTAAGTGATACCAGATTCTTTGCTACTTGTGGAACATGTCTCACCTTGTTCAATGTGAGATATTTATCACCAGAAGTTCTCACCTTTATGGATCCCATGCCAACTACCTCGCATACTGATCCATTAGCCATATAAATATGGTCTCCATATTTCTGCTCGTACGTTGTAAACTGCTCCTTACGCGAACACATGCGATAAAAAACTCTCGAATCTAGAACTCATGCAACTTCCTTGCACGCTTCTTCTTTAGTCACTATGGCATAATCATCATCCTCATTCAGATTGTCACTGCTCGCCATCGCTGCAGCCGACTCAGGATTCTTCAGATGCGGAGTCAGATGTACAACTCTGAAATCTAACCAAATTTATTGCCTCGGGCAACACAGATTTTGTATCTACTTCTAGATCACTAGAATAGACTACATAAGATGTTAGATCTTCAGTTTATACCAGATGGCTAAAAAATTTATCACAAAACCCTAGCTTCAGATCTCCGTCTTCAGATGCAGATACCAGACACCGAAACATTCCAGATGCGTTCTTGGATCACCAACGAACACCAGACGAACTTTCAGATTCAGATCTACCAGATTTTCTATTGCTAGCATAGATGAACAATCACTGACTGCTCTCAGATTTATTGATTCTCGATCCTCTACAGTGAAAGAGCTTCAGAATAACCAGGAAAATTCCAAACTCAAATATGTGAGAGGCAACAGAATAAAATACCAGATGTGTCCAACTTAGACACCCAGATTTCTGCACGGACACTACACGCGGACTGCACGTGCGCTGCACAAAAACTGCACGCGATCTGCACCAAAAACTGCAAGCGACCTGCACCAAGACTGCACGCGAACTGCACGTTTTTTGCACGCGATCTGCACTTTTTCTGCCCTCGATCTGCACGCCCAATGCATAATCTTCTACCATAAAATAAATATGTTCTTCCCGTCAGACTTGTCGATTTTCTGGTCCATCCCGGAATCCATCTCTTCTTTTGCAGCGTAATGCCCTAATCGTTCTTAACTAACCAGGCTCTGGTGCCACTTGTTAGTAAATCAGACCCAAGAGATAGCAAATTATAATGAACGCAAATCAACAAGTAAGAACACAAATTTTGCGTGGTTCACCAACAACCTATTGGCTACGTCCACGGGTAAAGGGAAACAAATAGTATTATGGCGGAGAAACAATTACAAGAAGATGATCACACTAATCTATGTTTGCATGAACTTTGATCACAAAGTTCCTAGCTATGCAAAACCCTAGATTTAGAATTATTGATATCTCTCTCTATGTCATTAATCAAGTGCAGAAAAATATTAGTCTATGACTAGTATTTATAGCACTAAAGACCTTAACCAGAAGACAGAAAGTGTTAGGCCCAATTGGTAGGAAAATAGGCTAGAGTGGGGGGGGTGAATAGCATTTTTAAAACTTTTCGAAGAAACACTTTTAAATGCAAAGTCACTTATCAGTTTGCAAACTATTATCAGTAAGCGCAGCGGGTAAAATATGACTTAGTTTAACTCAGACAAAATCAGTGTATAAAAGGTTTTCAGAGCTTGGTTTAAACACAAAGTTGTTTCCAAAAGTTCAATGCAGTTTCAAGAGATTGATCCAAGGAAATAATGATGAATCAGCAAGAACAATGCAATCTGCCGGTGATAGAGTTCCAACCGGCAGGGAGAATGTAAATAACAGGGGACACAAGTATTTGGAGAGGTTCACAGTGTAAATACTGCTACGTCCTCTACCAAGTTTGGTCAGAACTTGGATTTAGGTTAAGAACACTATTAAATATCCCTAGTCTATTACAAGCATGGCTTTGCCGGATACAAAGACTAAATTCTAGAGATAAATAATGAATCGTAAAACAAATCTGACCAAGTGTTTTTGAGCGGCAAGTTCAAAAGAACTTATCTCAATCAGGTGGGTGTGTGAATAACTTAAACAACGTATTCCTTAAATGATCTAGTTCGGGAATACTAACAATGTTGTTTGAGTTGGTGCACAAGTGTATGTCCTATTAAATGATCTAATGATTATCTGGACACAGAATGTTTGAGTCTTTAATGAATACTCAAAAACATTCAACTCTCTTCAATGCTCTATTTTCACCAACCTTCTTCAATGCTCCAAGTCCACTATTTATAAGAAGAGTGAGAGTCTTGAGTCTTGTAGAAGAAGGCTTGCAATTTGAATATCCAGCTGGGTGGTTGAGGAGCAATAAATGCAGTATCCTTGGCATTAATGGCGAAGATACGCATGCCTGAAAAGTCTGATGGGTAAAGACCCCTTTGTCTCAACTGGTTACCTGCAAAAGCAAGTAGAGACAGAGTATAGCTAAAAGTAGCTATGTGTCAGACGGCGCAGTAATCACTACAGAGCAGGTAAACTACTTTTTGACAAAACAGTATGAAAGGACAGGGACAATCAGCAAGGTTGACTTTAAGATGGAACGATGTAACTTGACTGACAGTACAGATTGTCTTTCTTTATCGGCATGTTGAGAATGGAGTTGATCGGCAACTTTGTGTAGCAAGTTGATCGGCAACTTGTGTAGCAAGTTGATCAGCAACTTGTCGCATGCTAAGAATAGAGTTGATCGGCAACTTGTTTACTGGTCTGCTGATTTGCTTCCTCTTGCTGGTTTGCCTTGTATGAAGAGATGTAATACACCTGTGCAGGTCACAAAGAATCCTAAGGGTACCTAAATAGGTTCTAATAAAATTGGGGGATCCTAAGTGTAGACATGATTGGGATTAAGTAATTCTATGATCTATGAATCTATTTGAACAACAATCTCCTCCTAATTACTTAAGTCCAATCACCCTTAAGACTAAGGACATCTCTTATCTTAGGGAAATGTTTTCTGCAGATGTTTAGGTGAAATCATTTCCTAAGGCAAGTCACACTAAATGTCTAAAGTAAAAGGTGGATTCACCAAAATAAATGGTGAAGCCGGTTCGGCGAATCGGCAAGAGTGATGATATGCATAAAAGATTAACATGGAATAATGCAGATAACACAATTATAAGAAATAACATATTAGCACAATCAAAATATCATTAGGCAAAGAATTTGTCTATGGAGGTCTTCATAAGATATCTACATCATAGGCTATGTTGACTCAAGAATCAGCAGCTGGATCTGTAGTCTTGGGATCTTCTGCTGGAGTCGATTCCTTTATAGTAGATTCAGTCTTCTTTCTTTTCTTCTTTGCTCTTTCCTCCTTCTTTTCTGCTTTCCTTTTTGCTTTGCTCTGTCTTCTTTGAGCACTCTCCAATCTTTCAGATAACATCTTGTTGTTCGCCTCGAGTTCAGCAATCTTTAACTTGGCTTGAAGGAGTTCATTCTGAATATCAGCAAGTTTCTCTGTTGAGGCTTCAAGTTTGCTGCGGGTATCATTGTGCTCGGCAGGTAGAATGTTCTGTTGAGTGACAAGAGAGCCATTTATCTCTGACAGATTAAATACGCGTTCAGTTCTATCTTGTAGCAGATTTTTCATGTCATTGTAAACAGATGTCCTGATTCTGATAACATCCTCCTCCTGATTGGACTTATGAATCTGCTTGGTAAGCTCGTTGGTGGATTGCTTGAACAAGTCCATAATAGAATGAGAGAAATCAACCAAATCACCACGACTAGCAGCTTCTTTCTGATTATAGTCTAACCCTTCTTCAAACAAATGAAAGTCATAAATGCTATTGAAGATGATAGGCTTGTCAACGTAAATCGGTGCAGCAAAGACTTTGGGATTTTTGAGAAACAGAGAAGAGTCAAAATCTACATTCTTTAAGTCAGCATCCTCGATCTGTACATCATCAACAACGATCGGCAACTCATCATCAGAAATAATTATCGGCAACGGAGAAGATGGAACAGGAGCTGGAGGTGGAGGTAAGGAAAGAACTTGATGGAGTACAGGATCCTCATCGGCAACAACAATAGCATCGGCAGAGATAGCATCGGCAACAAAAAGATCAGCAGGGACAAAGGTTGAGACAATATCGGCAGGTCTAGGATAAACAATCTCCAGAGGATACTGGGGATGGACAATGATATCCCTATCTCCTGACAGATAAAATACGACGTTGTCTTCCATAGATAGCAATAGAGCTAGCTGAAACACCATGCAAGCAATGCCTTCCAATATCATAATCACCAATCTAGCATTCATCAGCCTAGATGTGTAAACCAGGTGATCGGTACGCTGACGAGGAAGAAACATCGGCATAGTAATGGCAAGTGCAGCAGATTTGACTAAGTGCACAAGGCCACGAGCGTTGATATGCCGATACTCCAGAATTTCTCGAAGCTCATCGTTGATCATAGAGCATCTCCTCATCCAACCACTTGAAGTGATGCAAACTTCTTTTGGAGATAGACCAGGGAGAACGGTCTTACCACCTATCTTCAGTTTACCCGGTAGTAGACATCGAGGTTCATAAACGATTTTCTGCTTCAGTCTAGAAATCCGAGGAGTCTTTCCCTTTGTACGAATACGGTCATCTTTGATCCATGGAAGGAATATTGGTCTGTCACTGGTTGATGCGCCAGAAAAGAATGGATGCTTGGTGAAATGAGGGTGGTCTTTGCCAAATGGAAGTGGACACCTTTGGAGAGTATATTTGAATGATATCCTCGGATGAACATTAAAGAGAGGCTGTCCAAAGCTGTTGGATGGAATAGAAGCATTGGTAGTGTACCAGTTGGAGCACATCATATCTTTCCCATTCTGAAAGTAATCATAGTTGGCAAGTGGAGAAGTATCAACAGCATCAGCATTCACGAAAGCTTGTTCTCCCACCTCCATATAATCAGCAGGATCAGTCTCATCGACATGATTTCCATTGGCACGAACAGCAGTTGGAGCAGGAAGAGGAAGGGGGACGGTAATCGGCAAGCTGATCAATGGTTGAATAAAAACTTCCTCAAATTGTAAGCTTGCAGCTATATCAGCATCAAGATCAGTAGACCTTTCATCAGTACCTTCTCCCAACTCAACAATCTCCTTGATTCCAGTAGGTTCAACAATTAGCAATTCAGGAGTTACCGTAACTAACTGAGTGTCTGTAGTTTGCTCAGCAAGATGAGTGTCGACAGTTTCCTCATCAGTCCTTTGTTCAGTATAAACTCCTCCTGAAACAGATACATTAACTACATCATCCA
Organism: Campanula takesimana; assembly: GCA_026119855.1. Taxonomy (NCBI): domain Eukaryota; kingdom Viridiplantae; phylum Streptophyta; class Magnoliopsida; order Asterales; family Campanulaceae; genus Campanula; species Campanula takesimana. Next base: position 2,359,210 of record JAOWBW010000136.1, on the reverse strand, counting down.
ATGGTTCCAAAGGTTGAGTGTCCATAGTTTCCTCAACAGGAGCAGGTTGGTCAGCAGATATTTCAATCAGAGGTTGAGTGTCAGAAGTTTTCTCAACTTGAAATTCCACAACCCCTTTAACAGGTTCATCGGCATGAACTTCAGTACTACTTTCACTCACCACTACAGAATCTGCAAAGAGTTCAGCAGAAGAGGGAGCTTTAGCCATGATAGATCTTATCGGCATCTTGTCACTATCGGTTGTTTGAGAAGTTGAAGGAGAGATATCGGCGTCTTTATGAGCACAAACCAATTCTCCAAGTAAGTCAGCACCATCATTGTCATCATAATCATCACTATCAGCAGAATCACTGCCGGCATCAGCATTAACATTTTTATCGGCAACATTTTCACCATCAGCATCAGACAGAGACCTGCTGCTGCTAGGCGAAGGAGCATGTGTAACTTGATCGGCAAGATCTTCGGCAGCCTGACGATCGGCATCTTGCTTCATCAGAAATTCATTTGACTGTTCAATTAAAGCCAAAGTGACCTTCTTTACTGATCTATGGAAATGAGCATTGAGAGGACTATCAGCAGGAGCCTCATCATCATTGTACGTCAGTAGGTCTTCATCATTTTCCAGTCTGCCAATCTGATAAGGATCAAATTCAGTGAATTGCGAGAGCTGATTGAAAGTTCTGGCATAAATGATCCACACATCTTGAACCATCAGGTCTTGTCTAATTCGATCTTGATAAAGATAGACTTGGTTCCAGTGAAGTGGTAGATAGTCAAAATAGCGACCAAAATTCAGCTTCAGTTCAGCTTCTTTCAACTGCTTGAACTTAGAGAGAGGGAAGAACTTCTCAATCCACATATCAGTGCGAATGTTCAAACTCTGGTAGTCAACATAATAAGAAGTTTTCCCAGATGGCACAGAATCCTTCATTTCTTCATAAAACTGAAGAAGACGACGAATGAAAGGAGGCAGATGATCAATCGGAAAGACCCATTTCTTGTTCAAGACCTTGTTGGTGAAGGACCAAGGGTTCCTGTAGAAGGTGTGGAAGGTGGGATTTCTGATGGGAGCACATTTCCTTAAAGTCTGAGACTTGAGCTTTTCAATGACATCTTCAATACTTTTGCCATCAGCAAAGTCATCGGTAAATTCTTCATCAGGAATTTCAACTTTGACAGAGGGATCGGCAGTGAGGGAAGCACCGGCAAGATGAGAAGGAGCAAATCTAATCAACTTTGCTCTAGGATCAGCAGAATCAATGGGAGCAGAAGGAACTTCGTCGGCAACAAGCTTTTGCTTCTTCATCGGCAAGGCCATCTTATCAGAAACTTGAGTAGACTTCTTCGTCGGCAAGTCTGATTCGTCGGCAACCTTTGCCTTTTTTGACTCCACTTTATCAGCAACCTTCACCAATTTCCTTTTCTTAGGAGCACCAGGAGTAGAATCGGCAAGAATTCTATCTTTTGAAGGAGCAGGAGTAGAGACTGCAGATTGTGAAGCAACTAAAGGAATAGTCTTAGCTATTTTCTTCTTTGGAGCGTCAGGATGTGCTGGTGCAGGTGCAACAACACTAGAAGCCTTCTTTTCAATTCTCTTCCAATCTTTAGCATCAAAAGATTTTAATCTGCCGAAGGCAATGCTGGAAGAAGAACGGTCTGCATTGACTATGATGGAATTTCTTCTCAAAATCATACTGATCAAGAGATAATGACATCCTTTCCCAGGATTGGGTTTGTTCTTCAGTCTATCAGAAGACCATTTGTCAGCAGCAGCAGCAATGATCCGGAATATGTAAGCACACCAGTTGAACTCAATCTGCAGAACAATGGCGGCCATGGCTTCAAACTGCACATTAGTTACATTGCTATGAGATCCAGATCGGCAAATGAGGCATCTATCCACTATCTCAGCAAGCGCATAGTATCGGCGAGGATAATGAATTTTCAGATGACTGGTACCACTGAGTCTTGGACCAGCTCCTCTCATAAGATTCCATGCCTTGTCCAATTCCTCATCATCAACAAGAGCACTCAAACCTTCATTCCCAAGAGAGGGAAAAACTTCAGAAATAGAAGAGGGAGTAAGAGAAATTTGCACGCCCAAGACTGTAGAATTGACGGAGACGATGATTGATGAGCTAACCGGAAAACGGACAACCGAGGAGTTGGAGAAGAACTCTTTAACCAGATCCACGAACACAAAATTAACTCCAGATGGAGTAACGAAAGAGTCGAGCAAAGACCCAATAAGCAGATTCTTCAAGAAAACCCCATCGGCTTCGTCATTGAAGTAGCCGGAGTCAACATAACCTCCGTAGATATCTTTTTCGCCGGACATTTTCTGCAAGATACTAAAAAATCTCACAATGTTAGAAACAAAGACAAATCAAAACAAGGATGATTAGAAATGAGCAGAGTATAAACATTAACAATTACCAGATTATGAAGATGAAGGCTGTTGGTCCCAAAGGGCAACAAGGGTATAGAACCGCTAGAGGGGGGGTGAATAGCGGTTTAAAATCTTTTTCGAAATACCCTTGAAAATCAACCAAGTACTTATCAGTTTGGTATATTGCGGTTTAAAGCACTAGAACCGTTCAGATAAAATGCACAGCGGAGTTTTGCGGTTTTGGCCAAACTGAATTATAAAGAGTAGGGCGGTTTAAGTGGTTGAAAATGGAATGATGCAACTGACAAGGCACAACTGAAGTATCACAAAAGTATGCAAATCATTTATCAAGTCATTTCACATAAAATTAAATAAAGCTCATAATCATAAATGTAAATGACAAGACAGAAAATAAAGATCAAGGACACACAATTTGAAGAGGTTCGTTCTTGAATGAACTACGTCCTCTACCTAGGTGGTTAGCCTAGGATTTTCTAATAGCTACTAGACTTGTATTGATTTAGAGGAGTTTTTACAAGATTACAAACGAATCCAAACTCTAAATAAACAATCTAACCTAACAATGCTATAATAACAACCTGTGTTTTCGAGGTATATAATCTATAAGAAAATATACTCCGGGTGTGTAGTGTGGAAAGATATCAAGAGGTCAAAATATCTAAGTGATGGTGAGCAAGTGATTACTTTCTGTGCAAGGCTGAGTTGTGATGGTATGAAGGCTTGAAGCTTTGATGAAGAACTCTGGGTTTGCTAAGGAGATGATGAAGATATGAATATCTGGATTTTCAATCTTCAAAGCAAACTTGAATACTTGGGATATTCTCTTTGAAGCTCAGCAACCTTTAATATTGAGAAATGAAGGCTATTTATAGTGAAGGCATTAGTGACCGTTGGACAATGAGGTGAGTCATTGTATGGCGGTTTTATGCGTTGTCACAATCCCATTGGTTGACATGTCACTGTCGTCCTTTGCTTTTGCTTTGTGGCAGGAAGTTGTTGGATCACTACCTGACATTGTCCTTTTAGTTGTTGGAAAAGTACAACGGTAACTTTTCAAAAAGCGAGACAAACCGACATTCCAAGAATAACTGAACCATGACTTGAAGTTTAAGGACAAGTCACCAGTCATTCATTTACGGTTAAAAAGCGAATGTTTGTCTTCAAGGAGTAAATGACAGCAATAACTTCTTCAATATCTTGGTCGGTGGTTCCACCAGATGTATGTGCGGTTTCATGAGCGAACTTGAAGTGCGGTTTCATCAAAGACACAAACTGCGGTTTGATGAAGGACTTAAGGCATCATGCTGGCGGTTTTAAAGATGGCGGCTTGAGGGACACTAAACTGCTATGAATAAACCGATCATAACTCAGCCTAACTACTAAACATCTAGAAATGGACTTGTCTAAAAATTGAAGTATAACTTCATTACATGTAAACCTAAGTCCATAAAAAGACACGTGGAATGGGTCAATCAAATCAGGTGGGTGTACTAACAATGAATCCTAACAATCTCCCCCTATTTGATTGATGCCATTACCACACTATGATAAAGCAAACATTTTACTTGGTAAGAACATGCTCAAATGAGTATGTATTGAAACTACATGTCCCAAGTCAAATGCACACACAATGCTATACCATAGATTTCTAATCTATCAAAAACAAGGGAAATGAAAAAACAGATAGATAAGAAATATATTCAGATGCATATAAAGAAATGTGATTATAAAAATCAGATATGCATGTTTAAACTGAATGTTTAAAACACATACACTTAGAAAATGTTTTCATGATGAATTAAAGTGCATAGGTTTTGAAAATGCATTGTTCCACAAACAAGTAGTTTGAATAAACAAGGTTTTTGGAATAAGATGCAATGCATTCGTTTTCATTATAATCCTTTAAAGGTTTTGGAAGTTACAAAATTACAAGGAAAATAATGAAAGGCAAAAACTGATTACAAAAGGATAGAAAGAATTCTAATCAGTTCTATCAGGAACCCTGGCGGCGGCTTGGACAGCATTAGAAGGCTCAACTAGACTGGCGGTTTCAAACACATATTCAGCTGACTTGAGACGAAGATGGGTCGGTTCATTTACCTTCTCTAAGATTCTTTCAGAAAGCTTCTTCAGGTCGTTGGCATACTGAACTAAGTAGTCAATTGATGAAACCGTTAGATCAGCTAGTTGGTCTAACTTCTTCTCCAGAGCCTCATTCATTTCTTGGGCCGCTTTAAGTCTGAGAGAAGTCAGCTCATTCAGAGTTTCAAGCTTCTGTTCTAATTTGAGCTGGTTCTCCATAAGGGTTTCAATCTTGAATTCCATTCTCCCAATCTGAGGGTCAATAGCATTCTCCCTCTTAATGGCATCAACAAGGAAGGGCAGAGAGGAAAGAAATGCAGATTGGGCAAAAAATGAATCCAGAACAAACTGAATCTTGACTGGACCAGTTTCAAAAAGGGAGGAAGGGAAAGGAATGATAGAAAATGAAGTGTAGGGAAGATAAGGGGAAATGGAAAGAAGTTGGGTTTTGGAGAGAGGAATGGAAGAATAAGGAGAGAACTGCCATCTATAAAGATAAGGAAAAACAATGCAGTTTATCCTAAAGAAAAATTGAGTGCAGAGAGAAAAAATGAACTCAACTGCCAGATCTTCAATGATTTGATCAAGAGTTGAAGCAATGAGTTGATCTGAAGCAGCCTGAGATTCATCGGCTGGAAAAATTGCGAAAGGATTTGGACGACCAGACTTGAGTCGTTGCTCTTCATGTTTGTTGGCGGCTCTGATGATGTCTCCATGGCGGTTGGCTTTGGAAGTAGTAGCTCTAAACCTCTTTAGGTAATACGCAATGTCTTGTGCACACTTCCTTTTCAAACCACGCGGTTTGGGAGACCTAACTTCAACTTTGAACTCAGGCAAAACCGAAGGGGCAGAGATATTGATCAGTTGCAGTTGAGCCGACGGAGGAACTGATGGAGCAAAAGGCAGTGTAGGGATCCAGAAGGTGAAGGAGTGTGCTCTGGTGAGTCAAACTCTAGCTTTCGTTTTAATGAAGGAGGAGCGGTTTCAACCAACATGGGGTCTATTCGGCCTTTCTCATTTCAGCTCTTTCTCTCAACTCCTTTGCAAAGGGGCCTTCAATGGGTGAGTGATCCTTCTTGTCATGAGCTTCAGTGAAGTCCACTGCACCAGGTGGCCTTGATTGCCAGTGCTCCACAAAGTCATATTTCTTTACTAATCTTCTCTTCTTCCTCAGCGGTTGAACCTCAAGATTCTCATCATCTTGCTCAGGTTCATCTTGAACTGCCTCAGACACATCAGTCTGCTCAGGCAATACTGCAGCCTCAAACTCATCGGTTTGCTCAGGCTGAACCGCACTTGTAGATACCTCGGTTTGTTCAACTGGAACCGCAGCCTCAGACACTTCGGTCTGCTCAGGCTCGGTTTGAGTGGAGGGTTTGAGGTTGGGAAGGGTAGAAAAGATTAGCTGCAACTGTTCTTCAGTGAATTGAACAGTTGGCAGTTTGAGAGGGGATTTTAGAGGTGAGATTGGTTTAGGTTTAGGTTCAGAGGAGGAGGCTTTCAGTTTTCTCAAGAGATTTACATCTTGTGCGAAATTCAAGGATTTTTTCAACATTTGGCTTGATTGGGGAAAGGGGTTTTATCTAAAGGTTTAGAAGAGGTAGGAGGGGTTGATTTCGTGAAGGGAATAGGTTTAGATGAAGGTTGAAGCGATTCAGAAGAGGGATTGGATAGAATAAGGAAGGATTTTCGTAAGGACGGTTTTGGAGGAAGAATGGATGAGGGTTTTGAAGTGTCAGAAACTTTGGCTTTCTTCTTTCTTGAGCCGCGGTTTCCCTGGGTTGAGCCGCAGGGATTGCAGGCTCCCCCTCAACCGTAGACTCCCTCTCAACTTGAGCCTCAGTTCCATCCAGGCTAACTCCTAGCCTATTCAAGGTGGCAGTTTGAGCAGCTTCTCTAGGTCTAGTAGCTGCGGCTTGATCTGCTATGGCACCGGCATAAGGTTTGCCTGACTTATTGAGCCGAGCCTCAGGAAAGGGTCCTCTCTGTTCTTCAGGCAGAGGATCAGCATTCCATACCGCTTGTGCAAACCGCCATCCAAACCCGGTTCTGAAAGCATCAAGCTTTGAAGCACCAAATAAGGTCTTCTCATTCGGTTGCACCCACTCAGCTTCATTTGCCACAGAAGCCTTAAAGATCACAGAATCCTGATGAAGGAATTTTGTTAAGAGTCTGCAGTGAGTTCTGATCTTTGTTTTACCAGCGACTTTGGCAGAAGTATGGCGGCTGAGGGCATTGATCATTTCTTGCATGATGATCCTTGGCCAGTGCAGCTTTTTCCCTTTGTAGATAGCCACGCAGTAGTTGTACTGCTCAGAAGTGAAATTGTTGTGATTGCCATTCTTGCACATCACTCCAGTATCTACCAAATCACACAACATTACCATTATTTCTCCAAACTCCTTCTTAGGGGTGGACTTAGTGTTGAAGACAGAAACCCCTAAAAGCTCCTCAGTAGTTCGGCTGACTAACTCTGGTTTGATGGAAAGAATTCCGGAGTTTTCTAAACCAGCCAGAATAGCCACTTTTGAAGCAGATAGAACTACATCCTTTGTTCTGACAGTGGACTTGATAGCATTTTCAGTCTTCACTTCCCCAGACTCTAAGCCTCTGATTTCTTCACCTTTACCATTCAACAGGGGTACCACACAGACAATCCCATTGTCAAAGAATTCTGCACAAAGCCTTTTGTCAAACTTCGGTTCATCTAATTGGAATAGGGGCAGCAGTTTTGATGATTCAAGTAGGGCAAGCAGTTTTCTTCCAACTGCATCAGCTTCAAATTCGGCTTTAATGATCTGAGATCCATGTACAAAGTTGGATTCATCCTAAAAATAATCAAAGTTAGTAAGAGTTTGGTGCAAGCAGTTTGATAAACCAAGCATTCAAATTGCTACAAGGAATTCTAACAATGAAATAGGCGGTTGAAGCAAAACAGAGGTAAAATGGTAAACACCCAAAACTAGACATGAAAAGAATTTGAAAAATGATTTGAATGCATGAAGAACATGATGAACAGGGGATAAACATGCAAAACAAAATTTAACCAAAACATGAAAGAAGTATACCAAAAGACTCGAAAATAGCAGATACTAACAAAGTTCTAAAAGAACAAGTTTAAATAACAAACCCAGAACATAGTATCAAGAGAAATACGAAAGAACACCCGAAAAACCCAAAAATCAAAATTGCTCAGAATTGAACAAAAGACATGAAATAAACATCAAACCCAGCATATATGAACATATGTAAGCAATAATCAACCAAAAATTGAACGAAAAAGCAAGAAAATAATTAGAATATGAAGAAGCTTTTTACGAACAACAATGGCGGAAAAATATGAAATGCTAGAGTGAAGGGTTCAAGAAATCATACCATATCGCCTTTGGATGTTTTAGATGTAGATGGAGCAGAAGGGTCGCAGAAGGGTCGGATGATTCTTAGGTGCCATTAGGATTTCGAAAAGAGTAAGAGAAATTTTGGAAGTAGAAAGCAGGTTGCAGAAAAGAGAGATAAATGATGAAGAAGGTAAAAGGTAAAAAGAAATAACTTTGTCTTTTATACTCAAATACTGTTCCTCGGGTAATGGAACGACGAGAACGGCGCACGATTATCTACAGTTGGCGTCCCACGTCACATAGAATTTAATGCGGCAGAGAAAATTGCCAAAAAGGTCCTATTAATTGATATGACATAAAGTAGGGACTAAAATGCAATTTCATACCTGAGCAGTTTGATTGAGCAAACCGACTTACCTTACGTCTTCAGCGGTTTTCATGAAACTGATGTCTCTCTAATCTAATGGCGGTTTATATGTGTTAAACCGAATGACTTTGCTTTCTGTCAGTTTTGAAAGAACCGATTTCATTCATTTTGACTCGTCAGTTTGATGGAGTATCTTGTACCGAACATTTATTGATGCGGTTTCAATGATGACAGAACCGCACACTAGATGACTTTTCTAAGCATAGCCAAAACACTTAAACAAAGATATTAAAATAATATATATAGATATGATATTCTTAAGTTAGTTCTACATACCCATTCTCCTCGTAAATGATAGAACCTGGAATTTTCAAGCGGTTGGTAAGGATATCAGCAATTTGATCATCTGTTCCCACCTTTGCTAGAAAAATGTTTTTCTTTTAACATGGTCTTTGAGGAAATGATATCTAATGTCAATGTGCTTGGTTTTTGAGTGCTGAACTGGATTGTTGGAGATGGATATTGCAGCAGTGCTATCACAGTAGATAGGGCAGTTTTGTTCAAATATCCCGTAGTCCTCCAACTGTTGTTTCATCCAGAGAATTGAGAGCAACAGCTTCCAGCCGCTATATATTCAGCTTCAGCGGTTGAGACTGAAACCGACGCTTGTTTCTTGCTGGACCATGACACAAGCCGCGTTCCAAGGAACTGACAAGTACCACTTGTGCTTTTTCTGCTTATCTTACATGCTGCAAAGTCAGCATCTGAATAACCTAATAGATCAAATGAAGATTATTTGGAGTACCAAAGTCCAAGGTTAACAGATCCACTTAAATATCTAATAATACGTTTTAACAGCAATAAGATGAGATTCTCTAGGGTCAGCTTGAAATCTAGCACAAACACAAACACTGAACATGATATCTGGCATACTAGCAGTTAAGTAAAGTAGAGAGCCGATCATACCTCGGTAGAGAGTTTGATCAACTTTCTTACCATGTTTATCTCGATCCAAACTGCAGGCCTTAGGCATTAGAGTATCAACTGGTTTAGCGGTTTCAAGCCCGAACTTCTTTATCAAATCTTTAGAGTATTTGGCTTGGTTGATAAAGATCCCATCATGTCATTGCTTGACTTGGAGTCCAAGAAAGAATGTCAACTCTCCCATCATACTCATTTCAAATTTACTCTTCATTAGCTTCTCAACTAACACACATAGTTTCATTAGTAGAACCGAAAATAATATCATCAACATATATTTGAACTAATAATGAATGACTTTTGTGTTAGCTATAAATAGAGTTGTATCAATTTTACCTCGAGAGAAGCCTTGTTCAATAAGAAATTTACATAGAGTGTCATACCATACTCTTGGAGCTTGTTTGAGTCCATACAATGCTTTCTTGAGTTTGAAGACATGATTTGGAAGTTTGTTGTCTTCAAATCCTGGCGGTTGGGCTACATAAACTTCTTCTTGTAGTTCACCATTCAGAAAAGCACTCTTCATATCCATTTGATATAACTTGAATTTCTTGAAGGATGCATAGGCCAGGAACAATCTTATGGCTTCAAGTCTGGCTACAGGGGCAAAGGTTTCATCATAGTCAATCCCTTCTTCTTGGCTATAACATTGAGCAACCAACCTAGCTTTGTTTCTAGTTATAGCACCACTTTCATCCATCTTGTTTCTATATACCCATTTTGTTCCAATTACAGTGTGATCTCTGGGCTTTGGAACTAGAGTCCAAACTTTGCATCTTTCAAACTGATTAAGCTCTTCTTGCATTGCAATTACCCAACTTGGATCACTTAGAGCTTCATCTACCTTGTTCGGTTCCATCTGAGATAACAGAGCAGTTGAGAACAAACTGTGATCATCTCTGTGAGTCAAACTCCCTCTGGTTCGGACACCAGTACTGATAGGACCAATAACGTTGGTAGTTGGATGGTCTCTATGCTCATTAATTTCAGGAGGGAGGTTGTCTTGAACCACTATTTCTTAAAGATTTTCTAGAGGAGGATCATCTTGATAATCATTGAAATCTTCATTGAAGGTTAGATTTGGAACTGGTTCAACAGTTTGATTGGGATCAGAAGACAGCGGTTCAACAGTTACACCATCAGCGGTTTGAGTAGGTGCGGCTGAAGAACTGGATGTTGCGGTTTCAGTAGGATGGTTGTCAGTTGCTCTATGTCTAATGCCTGTCTCAAAATCACTAAAATCATTAGCAACATTTGGAGCCATATGTGGCTCAAGGAGAGCATGTTCATCAAATGTAACATGGACTGACTCTACAATTTTTAAAGATGTCTTATTGAAACAACGAAAAGCTTTGGAATGTTTAGAATAACCAACAAAAATACCTTCATCGGTCTTAGCATCAAATTTACCTCGATGCTCTTTGCCATTGTACAAGATGTAGCACTTGCATCCAAATATCTTGAAGAAGGCAATGTTGGGTGATCTGCCTCTCCACAATTCATAAGGAGTCTTGTTGTGAACTTTGATGATGAGGGAGCGGTTCTGGGTGAAACATGCGGTATTGACAGCTTCGGCCCAGAAGTACTTGGGAAGCTTGGCTTCTGCAATCATAGTCTTTCCTGCTTCAATCAAAGTTCTATTCTTTCTTTCCACTACTCCATTCTGTTGTGGGACTCCAGCGGCAGAGAAATTATGATCAATTCCATGATCATCACAATATTGGGCAACACCATTGTTTGTAAATTCGGTTCCATTATCTGAACGCACGGCAACAATGTCATCCAATTTCTGAGTTTGGAGCTGTCTAAAGAGAGCGGTTACGATGCCATAAGTATCATCTTTAGAGGCCATCATTTCCACCCATGTATATCTTGAATAATCATCAACCACCACAAGTGTATAGCGGTTTCCTCCTATACTGGCGGTTGGAACAGGTCCAAATAAATCCATGTGCACCAGTTGCAAACAGCGGTTCGTTGAAGGCGCGGTTTTACTAGGAAATGACTGTTTGGGCTGCTTTCCAAGCTGGCATGCTTTACACTTTTCATCATGATGGTCAGCCACTTTGGGTAGTCCTTTTACTAGACCATCCCTGTGCAGTTTTGCTAGATACTTGAAGTTCAAGTGACTGAGCCGCTTATGCCATAACCAGCTTCTTTCACTTATATTTTTGGCTACAAAACAGAGGTCAGCAATAGAAACAATATTGCTTAAATCTATTATATAAACATCACCTATTCTGTTACCAGTCAGTAGAGTGACTCCAGAGGAAGCATCTTTGATATAACAGCTAGTTGAGGTGAAGATGCAGTTCATTCCTTTGTCACAAAACTGAGATATGGAGAGAAGGTTGTGCTTGAGTCCTTCTACTAGTGACACATTTTCAATAGTCACCTTTCCTCGTTTGATTGCTCCATATCCTACTGTTTCTCCTTTCTTGTTGTTACCAACACTACTGGGGGACCTTTCATTTGGATGAAACTGCAGAGTAGTTCTAAATCTCCAGTCATGTGTCGTGAGCATCCACTATCCAAATACCAGAGATCCTTCTTCTTCTTAGCGGTTCCACCCATAAAACATGAAATCTGAAAAATAAACATGAAAGGTTTGGTCCCCCTTATTCCTTGGGTCCTAGGGTTAGCAGCTTTTTGGGACCCACACCTGTTTGACCTTAGGATTTTTACGTCCCTTGGCATTAGGTGTGAATCTTAAAAGACAATGACCAGCACTATGACCAAAGTCGGCACAAATAGAACAATGAATTAAGCCAGGTTGTGGTTGCGGTTTTACAAACCCATTACTGACCTTCGGTTTCTCATGTTTTACTGGGTCAGCGGTTTTGGCTTTAACAAAGTTAACCTTCTTGAGTTCAACCTTTCTCTTATGTGCGGCTTTAGGAAATATAACAGGATATTCCTTAAACCGACTAGGAGCGGTTTCATCACTCAATACTTCCTTGGTTGCCTCAGTCGCTGTGGATTTCTCTTTCCACTTTGGATCTCTCCCAGTCTGGTTTTTAGGATACTCATAGAAATAATTTTGCTTTTTAATTTCTTGTGTTGAGCCCTTTTTACCAGCATGATTCACCTTGGGAATTTCTTTGGTTTGTTCGGTTGGTTTCACACCACCTTCAGCACAGAGACAAGGACACTTACACCCATCATCAGTTTTAAATCCCAATCCACTTTTCTCCTTAGAGAGAATTTCTGAATTAACGATTTGTTCCATGGTGACACCAGACTTAGTCCACACATCGGTCACTTTTTGAAGCTCATCCCTTTGTGCAGTAAGATCATGGATTCGGGTGTTAAGTACCTCGGTTCTGTCCTTAAGGTAGCGGTTTTCTTCCACAACAGAAGCTATCCCAACAATTTGGAGCTTGAGTTTTTCAATCTCCTCCTTATGGGACTTGCATTCTTTTTGGGAATATTCAAGTTCCGCAGCCATTAATTTATATGCCTTTTTAAGCACAGTGTGTTGTTGACAAATGACATTAGCACGTTCAAGTACCTGGTCATCATGGCTTTGTTCGGTTTGATCCTCAGGAGATTAGTTTGGTGAAGTAGGAGTTTTAGCTTCAGGAGTTCTTGGTGAAACTGACTTCATTTGATGGAGTGGCAGTGGAAGGCTTTCGTCAATTTCAACCTTTTCTTCAAATCCCATTAGGCAAAGATTTGCAACTCCTTCATCTTCATCACTATCATCTGTATCAGAACCCATCCATGTTAATGGTTGTTCTCCTTGTTCAGCAGCCATTCCTCTTCTTTTGAAAAACTTTTTGTTGAACGGTTTCTTGGCAGGAGCGGCTTCATAGCGCGGTTTGGGACAACTGGAGGGAAAATGACCTGGTTGTCTGCAGTTGTAACAAACAAGATCATCCCTTTTCTTAGCATCAGCTGCTTTGTTGAATCTGGTTGGAGGGACAAACTTTGCAGGGCCGCCTGATTGAAATTGAGCTCTGTTCTTTCTGAACTTGGTGTAGTTTTTCACATAGAGAGCAAACTCGTCATCATCCATGTCATCAAAGTCAACTTGAGTAGAAATGGATGCTACACTTTGGGAATTTTGAGTTGGAGTGTAGGATTGATGAGATTGCTGAGGTTGAGAATAGGGTTGATGATGTTGAGGGTAAGGTTGATGAGGCGGTTGGTAATACTCTGGAGGTGCGGTTGAGAAATATATCTTGGAATATTTGGATCAAAAGAAGCGGTTTGTAAATGAGTATTGGATGTGGTTTGATGGTGATCTGGATTGTAAACTGGAGATGTGGCATTATTGAAAGCGGCAAGAGAAAGAGACTTGAATCTGTTTTCGGTTTCATGAGCTTCCTCAAGCTTGAATTCAAATACCCTTAGCATGGCATAAAGATGACGAAGATCAAGAGCTTCCAGATCTTTGTTGTCTTCAATGTTGGTAGTTTTGATCAGCCATTTGCTACCAAGAGATTGCATGAATCTCATGTTCAGGTCAGTATTGGAATACTTGTGCCCTAGAGAGAAACATACATTGACAATTTCCACGAACCGCTCATAGCATTGGCGAAGAGATTCCTTTGGGTCTTTGATAAAGTAATCAAAGAGCCTTCTCTGTTGGTAGAGGCGGTTCTTCTTGGTGTCGGCATCTCCTTCCAGAAAGTCAATGATGCCATCCCATGTTTCTTTTGCGGTATTGCAATCTAGAACCTTTGAGTGAGTTCTTAGATCAATAGCTGATACAAGCATGGACATGGCTCTACCATCAAAGTCCACATTCCATTGATCAGTTTCGGTCCATTCAGCTTCCGGCTTCTTGATTTCCGCAGTTTGTCCAGCAGTACCTGCATCAGGGTTAGCCTTCATCGGGACATAGGGTCCATTAACAATTGCAGTCCATAATCTGCGATCCTCAGATATCATGTGCTTCTTCATCCTATCTTTCCAGAAGATGAAATTATCTTCATTAAGAATAGGTAAGTGATTAGAGTTGGATGTCTGCATCATATGGGAGTTTATGTTTGCCATTGGATCAGCACCCAAGCGGTTAAGCTTGTAAAATAATTTTTGGTGGATAAGCTCTGATACCACTTATTGGTCCCAAAGGGCAACAAGGGTATAGAACTGCTAGAGGGGGGGGTGAATAGCGGTTTAAAATCTTTTTCGAAATACCCTTGAAAATCAACCAAGTACTTATCAGTTTGGTCTATTGCGGTTTAAAGCACTAGAACCGCTCAGATAAAATGCACAGCGGAGTTTTGCGGTTTTGGCCAAACTGAATTATAAAGAGTAGGGCGGTTTAAGTGGTTGAAAATGGAATGATGCAACTAACAAGGCACAACTGAAGTATCACAAAAGTATGCAAATCATTTATCAAGTCATTTCACATAAAAGTAAATAAAGCTCATAATCATAAATGTAAATGACAATACAGAAAATAAAGATCAAGGACACACAATTTGAAGAGGTTCGTTCTTGAATGAATTACGTCCTCTACCTAGGTGGTTAGCCTAGGATTTTCTAATAGCTACTAGACTTGTATTGATTTAGAGGAGTTTTTACAAGATTACAAACGAATCCAAACTCTAAATAAACAATCTAACCTAACAATGCTATAATAACAACCTGTGTTTTCGAGGTATATAATCTATAAGAAAATATACTCCGGGTGTGTAGTGTGGAAAGAAATCAAGAGGTCAAAATATCTAAGTGATGGTGAGCAAGTGATTACTTTCTGTGCAATGCTGAGTTGTGATGGTATGAAGGCTTGAAGCTTTGATGAAGAACTCTGGGTTTGCTAAGGAGATGATGAAGATATGAATATCTGGATTTTCAATCTTCAAAGCAAACTTGAATACTTGGGATATTCTCTTTGAAGCTCAGCAACCTTCAATGTTGAGAAATGAAGGCTATTTATAGTGAAGGCATTAGTGACCGTTGGACAATGAGGTGAGTCATTGTATGGCGGTTTTATGCGTTGTCACAATCCCATTGGTTGACCTGTCACTGTCGTCCTTTGCTTTTTCTTTGTGGCAGGAAGTTGTTGGATCACTACCTGACATTGTCCTTTTAGTTGTTGGAAAAGTACAACGGTAACTTTTCAAAAAGCGAGACAAACCGACATTCCAAGAATAACTGAACCATGACTTGAAATTTAAGGACAAGTCACCAGTGATTCATTTACGAATGAAAAGCGAATGTTTGTCTTCAAGGAGTAAATGACAGCAATAACTTCTTCAATATCTTGTCGGCGGTTCCACCAGATGTATGTGCGGTTTCATGAGCGAACTTGAAGTGCGGTTTCATCAAAGACACAAACTGCGGTTTGATGAAGGACTTAAGGCATCATGCTGGCGGTTTTAAAGATGGCGACTTGAGGGACACTAAACCGCTATGAATAAACCGATCATAACTCAGCCTAACTACTAAACATCTAAAAATGGACTTGTCTAAAAATTTAAGTATAACTTCATTACATGTAAACCTAAAGTCCATAAAAAGACACGTGGAATGGGTCAATCAAATCAGGTGGGTGTACTAACAATGAATCCTAACAAAGGCAAATAGGAATTGAATCTAAGTAATCGGTAGGAGGAGTGAGAGAGAAAGAGAGAGCAGTAAAAATGGCGGAGAAAGCTTGAAAGATTTTGAAAGGGCGTTATATATGTTATGGGGGAGAGAGAGAATATGAGAAGGGGTAAATTAGTCAAAAAATAAAAAGGTGATGATGACCAGTTACCTTGCTGATGTATCGCATTAAATGGAATACATCATGACACGATTTTGGGTAAGAAAGGTACACACACGTGTCAGGGAGTTGGTGTGACTGATGTACCTTTTATTTGATTGCTAACTTCATGTGTCAGGAATCTTATCTTTTTGCAGAGACGTGTTGATTTGATATTTTAAATATCGGCAAGATAGTTTGGTCGGCAAGATAATTTAGTCGGCAAGATATGATGATCGGCATGTTGTTGTCAGCAATATTTTGTCGGCAATATCATTTGGTCGGCACGAATTTCACACTTGCCGATGAGATCGGCAAAATAATTTGCCCGGCAAGATTTTCATACTTGCTGATGAGATCGGCAAGGCTAGCACAATCGGCAGAGTTAGCACAGTTTTAACCATAGAAATCAATCATACCTAGTTCACCTCTTAGGAATTCAAATCTTTTCTGGTCTAAAGGCTTTGTCAGTATGTCTGCTCTTTGGTAATCGGTATGAACTTTGAGCAGCACCACGTTTCCCTTTTCAACATGTTCCTTCAGAAAGTGATACTTGATGTCTATGTGCTTGGTTTTGGAATGCATGACCGGGTTATTTAAAACTGAGATAGCAGATTGATTGTCACAATAGATGGGACAAATTTGAGATGGAACTTCATAGTCAACAAGCTGCTGCTTCATCCAAAGGATTTGTGAACAGCAACTGCCGGCAGCTATGTACTCAGCTTCAGTAGTAGAAGTGGAAATTGATGCTTGCTTCTTACAGGACCAAGACACCAGTCTATCACCAAGAAATTGGCAAGTTCCACTAGTACTCTTTCTTGTTACCCTGCAAGCTGCAAAGTCTGCATCTGAATAACCTATTAGATTAAAGGATGAATCTCTAGCATACCATAATCCAAGGTTAGCAGTGTCACAAAGATATTTAATGATACGTTTAACAGCTTGCAGATGAGATTCCCTAGGGTCAGCTTGAAACCTGGCACAAACACAAACAGCAAACATAATATCTGGTCTACTGGCAGTAAGATAGAGGAGTGAGCCGATCATACCTCGGTAGACAGTCATATCTACTTTCTTACCAGACTCATCCTTATCTAAGTGAATGTTAGTGCCCATAGGTGTGCTTTGAGAGTGAGCATTTTCAAAGCCAAACTTCTTGATTAATTCTTTTGCGTACTTGGCTTGACTGATGAATATTCCCTCATTGGATTGCTTGACTTTAAGTCCAAGGAAATATGTTAGTTCACCCATCATGCTCATCTCGAACTTGCTCTGCATTAGCTTCTCAAATCTCTTGCAAAGTGATTCATTAGTAGAACCAAAAATAATATCATCGACATATATTTGAACAAACAATGAATGACCCTTGTGCTTGGCAACAAATAAAGTAGTATCGATTTTACCTCGAGTGAAACCTAAGCCATCACTAAGTAAGAACTTAGAAAGGGTTTCATACCATGCCCTTGGAGCTTGCTTTAAGCCATAGAGAGCTTTCTTCAATCGGTAGACATGATTAGGCTTCTTAGAGTCTTCAAAACCTGGTGGTTGTTCAACATACACAAGTTCTTGGAGTTCTCCATTCAGGAAGGCACTTTTCATGTCCATTTGATACAGTTTGAATTCTTTGAAGGCGGCATAGGCTAAGAAAAGTCTTATAGCTTCCAATCTTTCAACAGGAGCAAATGTCTCATCGTAGTCAATCCCTTTTTCTTGTCGGTATCCTTTAGCCACTAACCTTGCTTTATTCCTTATGATCTTCCCTGCTTCATCCAATTTGTTCCTGTAGACCCATTTTGTACCAATCACTTTTTGAGATGATGGTCTTGGCACTAGTTCCCACACATTGCATCTTTCAAACTGATTTAGCTCCTCCTGCATAGCTTCCACCCAGCCAGGATCAGCAAGAGCTTCTTCAGTCTTCTTTGGTTCTATATTGGAAACCATAGCAGATGAGAAGAGACTCTCGGCGAATGCTCTACTAAGGTTTCTTGTCAATCTTGGTCCAAAGACATCACCAATCACATTTTCTAATGGATGATCACGAACTATTCTAACTTCTCTTGGTACATCTTGTCTGACTGTATCTTGTTGTAAAGATTCGAGAGGAGGGTCAAGATCAGCAGGTGGAGTAGAAGAATTAGAGTTTTGGGTGAGAGGTGGATTATATTGAGAGCTTGTTGGGAAGGGCCTTATAACAGAAATTGGTTGAGGGCTAGATCTGTTTTCAGTATGATCAGCAGAATTTTCATCGGCAAATGGATTGTGAAATTCATCAGCAGATTTTAGTTCTACCGATGAAGGGAAGTATTGAGCTTCGGTTGATTCTTCTACTGATATAACTGGATCAGCAGCTGGAACTTGTCCTACATGGTTAGTATTGCTGGATTCACCTGTCTCATGAGCACTAGATTCATTAGTACTATTTGGAGCCTTGTCAGACTCTAGCAAATCAAATTCATCAAAGGTTACATGAACAGATTCAACAATTTTCAAAAGTTTCTTATTAAAAACTCGAAAGGGCTTACTGTGTTTAGCGTATCTAACAAAGATTCCTTCATCAGCTTTCTCATCAAATTTACCTCTGTGCTCTTTACCGTTGTAAAGCACGTAACACTTGCAGCCAAATATTTTGAAGAATCCAATGTTGGGAATTCTGCCTCTCCAGAGTTCATAAGGAGTCTTGTTATAGAATTTGTTGATGAGAGATCTGTTCTGAGTGAAGCAGGCGGTATTGATGGCTTCAGCCCAAAAATATTTCGGCAGCCTGGCTTCAGCAATCATGGTCTTACCAGCTTCAATGAGAGTTCTGTTCTTTCTCTCAACAACACCGTTTTGTTGTGGTGTTCCGGCAGCTGAGAAGTTGTGGTCTATGCCATGATCATCACAGTACTGAGCAATACCATAGTTCTTGAATTCAGTGCCGTTGTCTGATCTCATACTGATGATATCGCTTTCTTTCTGTGTTTGTAGTAGTCTGAACAACTTGGTAGCAACGGCATAGGTGTCATCTTTGTGACTGAAGGTTTCTACCCAAGTATATCTAGAGAAATCATCTACTACAACCAAAGTGTATCTACTTCCCCTAATACTTGCTGTAGTTGTGGGGCCAAATAGATCCATATGTAGCATTTGGAGGCACTTAGAAGTTGACATGCAGGGCTTGCTTCGGAAAGATGACTTATGTTGTTTTCCAAGCTGGCAGGCCTTGCATTTCTTTCCATGATCAGCAGACACTTGAGGCAGACCGGTTACCAGATTTGAACCGGCAAGCTTGGATAGATATTTGAAGTTCAAGTGACTGAGTCTCTTGTGCCATAGCCATGAGTTCTCACTGATGTTCTTAGCTACAAAACAAACATTAGTAACACCAGTAATAGCACTTAAGTCTACTGCATAAATGTTACCTTTTCTTTTGGCAGTGAGAAGAGTTTCATTGGAAGCAATGTCTTTCACATAGCAACTGGAAGTAGTAAATACACATTGCATTCCTTTATCACAGAATTGTGATATTGATAGAAGGTTGTGTTTTAGACCATCCACTAGAGAGACCTTCTATACAATGACTGCACCTCTCTTGATGGTACCAATACCGATGATTTTTCCTTTGGCATTATCACCGAAAACCACTGGGGGACCTGATGCTTCTGAGATATCGGCAAGTAGATCTGCAAATCCTGTCATGTGTCTTGAACAGCCACTATCTAGAATCCACAAATCCTTGCTTGCACTAGTTGCGGCCATGAAGCATTCCTGAAATAAAACGGTATGCTTATGGTCCCCCTTATTCTTGGGTCCGAGGGTTAGTTCCTCTTTGGCAACCACATCTGGCCACCACTAGAGGATGCAACCTCAGTGGGTCCAGATAGGTGCTTCAAGAGGCATTCATGAGCTTTGTGACCATAATCAGAACAATTAGAACATCTCACTTGACTGATAGGCTGTGGAGTAGGTAGAACATCATTCTGTTTAGTCAGTGCATCGGCAGAACTAGAGAATTGAGCAGGCACAAACTTAGTAGGTTTAAAGGTGCTAGTGTTGCCTTTCTTTCCATTCTGTTTGCCTTTGGTAGTTACCTTTTTAGGTGCTTGTCCATCGGCGGCAGAGGAGGTTAGATCGGCAGCACTTGCTCTGCTGATGTATTCACCAAGAATACCGTTATCGGCAGACTCAGTATCAGCAACCTTAACATATCTTTGTTTGTGCTTATCATTCTTTTTGTTCTGGTTCTTAGGATACTTCATTTCCACAGCACTGTATATTAGCTTAGCATCCTTATGCACTGAGTTAACAGGACTACATTCAACTTTCTCATCCTTTTTCTCGGTCGCACAAGTTTCAGTAGAGCTACTGCTGCTGGAATCAAATCCTAACCCAGATTGGTCCTTATATGACATTTGGGTCTGTAGGATTGTTTCAACAGCAACTCTAGATTTTGTGTAAGAATCAACAATCCTTGAAAGATGATTGTTTCTTTTCACAAGATCTTCGATCTGAGCTATCAATACTGCTACTTGGCATTTGAGATCCAGGTTTTCTTTCTTTAGATAAATAGACTCAAGCTCGTTTCCTTTGAGAACTGAGAGTTCAGACATAAGCGAGCTATTCTCGTTAGAAATTCTTTTGAAATCAGCAGCCATCACTTTATGAACGCTACTCAGCTTCTCATAATCAATAAAAAGTTCATCCATTGTCTCTACCATCTCAACCTTAGATAATTCTGGAAGAGGGTCAGCTGAGTCTTTGGGAGTAGAGAGAATGGGTTCAGGTGAGAAGTCAGGTAGGGAAGAGATGGGTTTCGAAAGGCTTTTGGCAATATTGGGATGTTCGGTGAATGAGAATTTTCTTGTCATCGGCAAGGGTTTTGTTTTAGAAGCATTGAAGTGAGAAGAGTTACACTGTCCATAGAGTGAAGTTCCCACTTGATGAACCATGTATCCTATTGGGTTTTCTGCTTTGATGATTACTTCCTTGAAGTATGGTTGAGCTCTTCCAGTTGGTACTTCTTTGACTGGAGTCTTTGGCGGCGAGGGATCTCGGTAGATTGGAGTCGGCAAGGATGAAAGATCGGCATCATCTGAATCTAATGCAACGAAACTTACATCGGCATCTGCATCTTCATCGGCATCTTCGTCTGAATCAGTTTCACACCAGACCGGCAAGGCTTTTTCTGTGCTATCATCGGCAACATAACTTCAAGACTTTGGGTATCTCTTGTATACTGATTTCCTCACGTATTCATACTTTGGCTGAGGACATTTTGAGGCAAAGTGACCAGGTTTTATGCAGTTGAAGCAGACAAGATCACCTTTGCTGTTTTTGCCATCGGTAGCACTGGTACTTGGTTTGTTGTAGCTTGCTGATTTTTGAAATGGTGGTGTAAAAGATTTTTGTTGCTGGTGACTTTCTTTTTGCATCCTTTTGAAGTTTTTAAACCTCTTGTAGTTTCTGGCGAAGGCGGCAAATTCGTCTTCTTCCATTGTTTGTTCTGAAGGTGTTTCTGAGGTTTTTGAATAGCAGGGTGTTTGATGGGGATCTATAGGAGGGAATTTGGTTGAAGGAAAGGATACCTGAGATTGAGCTGATAGAGACAAGTTTTTGAAATTTTTATCGAGAACGTTAAGTTTTTACAGTTCTCTCTCATACAAGAACAGACTAGACACAAGATTCTGAATAGAGGTCTTGTTTAAGTCTCTAACTTCTCTAACAGCAGTGACCTTAGTATGATACTCATTTCCTAAAGAGTTTAGAAAACGAATATTAAGATCTTTCATAGTATACACTTTACCTAATGAAGCACATAAATTACTTACCTCGCAGAATCTGTCGTAGGCACTTCTGAGTGATTCACCATCTAGTTTCTTGAAAAATTCAAACTCAGCAATGCAATCGTAGAGTCTGTTGTCTTTCACCTGCTCATCTCCTTTGAAGTATGCAAGGAGTTTGTTCCAGCATTGTTGAACCGTGGAGCACAAGTCAATCAGTTTATATTGCTTGTCGTCCAATCCACATGAGATAATGTGGCACGCCTTTCCATCTAGAGCAACTGAAAGTTTGTCTTCATCAGTCCATTCTTCTCTAGGCTTTTCAATCAAGGTTTCATCAACTTGAACATGCGTTTCTTGTTCAGTGTCTTGATCAGCATGAGCAGTCAGCGGAGTGGAGGGAATTGGTCGGTAGGTGGTTGAGACCTTTAGAGGAATGATTGGACCACCTTCTATTACTTGCATTAACCGGTCATCGATTGAGTTCATATACTTTATCATACGAGATTTCCAGACACCAAACTCATTGACGTTCAACAACGGAATAGTAGTGATGTTGAACGACTGCATGATTTTTCCTGCCATGGTATCGGCAATACAAGCTGCAAAGCTTGGAACTTTCTTTCAAAATTCCAAGCTCTGATACCAATTGTTAGGCCCAATTGGTAGGAAAATAGGCTAGAGGGGGGGTGAATAGCCTTTTTAAAACTTTTCGAAGAAACACTTTTAAATGCAAAGTCACTTATCAGTTTGCAAACTATTATCAGTAAGCGCAGCGGGTAAAATATGACTTAGTTTAACTCACACAAAATCAGTGTATAAAAGGTTTTGAGAGCTTGGTTTAAACACAAAGTTGTTTCCAAAAGTTCAATGCAGTTTCAAGAGATTGATCCAAGGAAATAATGAGGAATCAGCAAGAACAATGTGTGAGAGCCCGCGCCCGTACCCGCGTAAGGATCCGTGCGAAACGCGGCTGGAATCCGCTCGGTTTCTCAAAATGGGTACCCTACTTTGGTTTTGAAAAGAAGAGTCGCCACCTCATTTTATTTAGGAAAATAGAGATAAAACCTTTTTGATTGAAAAGTGGGTTCGGGGGCTATGTTACGAGAGGAGAAGGTGTTAGGCACTCCGCTCGCCCTTTCGGTCTCTAGCATGCTTCCGCCTACGCTTCACTTTAGTTTGCCTTTTTAAAATGTATTTTATATCCTAACGTTGAGAAAAATGTGTTTTGTATGTACAAGGAGTCTTCCTAGTCTAGGTCGATTTACTTGATCGCAACCGGGAATCGGTTTGGGTGGATTCCCGATTGGTTTTCGAAAAGGGTTTTGAATCAAATAGACAAGCAAGACAATTAAAGGGGAAAGGGGGAATATTGTACAAATAATACATGTATATGAAAAGAATGGGATAAATCCCATGAAAGAATAAATGTCCACACCGCGGTTTCGACCATTGGATACGACGCCATTCTCCATCCCCGAGCTTATGTACCTGGCTTAGACTTATTCAAATCCAAAACTAGAAATTGGGATTTACTCCCAGATTGTTAGAGATCATTGATTAGTTCTTTGAGCTCAAATGATAATAAGAACAATAATCACAAAAAGCATTCAGCACAGGAAAGTCATGACCTTCATACATTCAGAACCAATTTACTGCATCGAGACTCAGGAATCTTGGAAAACACAAAGAATGAAAGTTGAACACCACATTCGATACATGAAGTAACCCAAATATTAGGTTCAGATGATGAGTTTAAGTGGTTCAAATAATCTCTGACATTTTTGTGTCAGAAGCTGGGAATGCCAATTCTGGAATTTGGAAGTCTGAAGGAGGGACGAAAAAGGGGACTTTTGGAGATCTAAAAAATATGTAAAAATATGTACACTTTTCTGGGTTCGTTGGGAACAAAATTTGTGTTTTGACGTAAGCCAAAAAACCAGGTTTTGACAGAGTTTTAGATGCAAGAACACAATATGGTACAAAGAAATACACGCTGGACAGCATGTCTGGGACTCAAATATTACCATGAAAACATATTCTAAACATGTAATATGAACATGAAACTTCACAAGAATGTACTTTAACACATTATGAACAACCTTTGTGTTTTGATCTAGATATATAAACAAAGTTATGATAGAGAAAACAGCACATCAAAATCCTTGGTTGAAACTAAACATGCTGGACAGATTATATATGGCATGAAGATGGAGGTCAAAACGTGGCATAAACTTGGAACAAACCCATGGAACTTAGGGAACTTGTTTATTGATGTATTATAAACATTATCATAGGTCTATTTATGTACAAACATCAACAAAAATGAGAATAAATAAGAAAGAAGGGGAAGGGGACAGATTGTATACATGCTGGGTATATGATCTATAACTAGTTGGGATTTATGACTTGGAGCATGAAATCAACACCAAAATGAACTCAACACATATGTACACATGCTAGGACTGAATCATGGACATTTAGAATATATAGAACATGTTTATTTACAAAGTAAAAACATAGATTACATAGATAATAAGGGGAATCTAGTCACTAGTTGACTAGATTTCCGAACAACTCATTTAGACTTACATTTTATCAAATCTATGATATATAAAAAGGAAACTTACCTAGATTGAGAGAGGGTGGTGTGCTTCCTTTGTCTCCAAGGGAAGACTTTTTTTTTTTGTTTGATTGAAGTTGTTGTTGTGGTTGTGGTTGTTGTTGTTGTTGTTGCTTGTTGTTGCTTGAGATTTGAAGGGGTTGTTTAAGGTGTTTGGGTGGTGGTTTAGTAGTGGAGATGTGGTGGAGGAGTGGTGGTAGTGGTGGTGGAATGGTGGTAGTAAGAGCAAGAGTGAAAGTGTATGGAGGGAGTGTGTAGTGTAATGTGTGTGTTGAATGAGTCCCCCTTTCTTGGATCAACATGGGAAGTATAAGGAGGAGGGAGGTAAGTTTTCTTGGACCAAAATGCCCCTAGAGTAGGGGTAGTATGGGGGTGGTGGTTGCTTGCCCGGATGGCCTTGATGGAGGTGGCCATAATGCCATCATTTTTTGCTTGAAAATCCAAGAGAAAATTAGGGAGAAAAGCTTTCTTTTCCTTTTTGATTTTTTTTTCTTTTCTCTTGCCACGTGGCGTGCCTTGATTGGTTCCTCCAACATGACTCACCCCATTTGTTGAATTCCCACATAGCCAGCAAGCATGGGTCATTGACGTGCTTGTGTGGCTTTCATTTCGGCTTCGTCTTTCCGCTCCGCAACTGCTCCGTCGTGCGTGCTTCGGTGTCCCGGCTGTCCGCGGGCCCAACATGAAAGTTGCTCGATATATTTTTCTAGTCACGTCGGTATATCTAAAATTTGTTAATAAGCAAAGAATATCATAATATAATTTTAAATGCACAAGATGACCGGTAAAAGGCTTTTTATGGTGCGGGACCTACTCCGAAGTCTGCGCGCGCTATTTTTTTAGAATGTGCCTGTTTACTCGGTTTTGAGCCCTGATCATGAATCCGGACATGGTTTTTCCATCCGATGCACCGATAAAGCGTACGGTAATCCCGAACTGCCAAATCTGGGGTTTTAGGTCAATTATTGCACTTAGACCAATTTAAGGGTTTGGTTTTAGGGGTGTGAGATCGGGGTGTCTACACAATGCGATCTTCCGGTGATAGAGTTCCAACCGGCAAGGAGAATGTAAATAACAGGGGACACAAGTATTTGGAGAGGTTCACAGTGTAAATACTGCTACGTCCTCTACCAAGTTTGGTCAGAACTTGGATTTGGGTTAAGAGCACTATTAAATATCCCTAGTCTATTACAAGCACGGCTTTGCCGGATACAAAGACTAAATTCTAGAGATAAATAATGAATCGTAAAACAAATCTGACCAAGTGTTTTTGAGCGGCAAGTTCAAAAGAACTTATCTCACTCAGGTGGGTGTGTGAATAACTTAAACAACGTATTCCTTAAATGATCTAGTTCGGGAATACTAACAATGTTGTTTGAGTTGGTGCACAAGTGTATGTCCTATTAAATGATATAATGATTATCTGGACACAGAATGTTTGAGTCTTTAATGAATACTCAAAAACATTCAACTCTCTTCAATGCTCTATTTTCACCAACCTTCTTCAATGCTCCAAGTGCACTATTTATAAGAGGAGTGAGAGTCTTGAGTCTTGTAGAAGAAGGCTTGCAATTTGAATATCCAGCTGGGTGGTTGAGGAGAAATAAATGCAGTATCCTTGGCATTAATGGCGAAGATACCCATGCCTGAAAAGTCTGATGGGTAAAGACCACTTTGTCTCAACCGGTTACCTGCAAAAGCAAGTAGAGACAGAGTATAGCTAAAAGTAGCTATGTGTCAGACGGCGCAGTAATCACTACAGAGCAGGTAAACTACTTTTTGACAAAACAGTATGAAAGGACAGGGACAATCAGCAAGGTTGACTTTAAGATGGAACGATGTAACCTGACTGACAATACAGACTGTCTTTCTTTATCGGCATGTTGAGAATGGAGTTGATCGGCAACTTGTGTAGCAAGTTGATCAGCAACTTGTCGCATGCTAAGAATAGAGTTGATCGGCAACTTGTTTACTGGTCTGCTGATTTGCTTCCTCTTGCTGGTTTGCCTTGTATGAAGAGATGTAATACACATGTGCAGGTCACAAAGAATCCTAAGGGTACTTAAATAGGTTCTAATAAAATTGGGGGATCCTAAGTGTAGACATGATTGGGATTAAGTAATTCTATGATCTAGGAATCTATTTGAACAACAGAAAGAGTCCTAAATTAAATCCCAAAAGGACTTTAATTTACTTTCTACGCAAGCCAGAATATTGCAAAACCAAGCCAAACCCGGAATCAGATGGTCCGACCGGGTCAAGGACCTAGTCCGGCCGGACCTCACCATGTCCGATTGGATCAGCCAAGCTACTCGCCGGATCTTGCCTCTGCTGCACTTCTTCTTCAAAATCATCTTTCTCTAACACTTTTCTTTCTCTCTCTGTTATTAAGCAAAGCAAAATGTTAGATGATGGTTGTATTAATGACATGCGCCTCCTGTATGCTAACTGTTTGATAAAATGCCTTACCCAAAACATTCATTGAACATCAACGACGAGATCACAACAATCCTTAACCAGAGTCTCTGATTTGAAATATCCGACCACCCGGCGGCAAGTTCAAGAGATTACCGAGTATCTTTAAGGGGTTGTAATAGCCCAACAAAATGGATGGGTCTTCTGGTCTTTTCACAATTAACAAGTGAGGGTAGATTTGACAATTAGAACATGGTCACGTGCGGAGCCTGTGAGATAGTTAACAATGCATTTTGCAGGAGGGGAATTCGTTGTGAATATATATACTTGGGCAGAGAAGAAAGAGGCGTGGATTGATATTGTTATTTCTCGTTTTATCGTTTTATCGTTTCGTAGGAGTAGCCCTAATTTAGCTTATTTTTCTTAGTTCAATTCCTAGTTGTTGTCATTCTGTAATTTTGGGACTTCAATTGAATAGCATTTCCAGTTTAATCCTTGAACTGAGTGTTGGCTAAGTACTTGAAGTTTCATTGTTGTTTATTGTCCAATACATTTACATTTATATCCATGGAGAATTGGTCGTCTGTTACAAGTGGTATCAGAGCGGGTCTTTCCACGGACTCGCTTTTGTATCCATCCATGGAGAACAGGACTAGGTCAGCGGAGTTTGGACCGGAAGGTTGGAATAACTGTCAAGGTCAAATTGGATCCAAATCAGCCATAGAAGGAGGAATGGAAGGTCTGAATATTGATGGTTCACCCAGGTACTATTCATACATTCCTCCTCAAACCCTAGCCTACACTGCTGCAATTTATTCCATACCGACCACACACAATGATCAATTTTACACCAATACACATTATCCACACACATCAGAAATCAACCTAAACCTTCATAATCCAAATTCTCATCTCCATGGCATGAACACTCAATACTCACAATACAACGTCTCATCTCATAATCAAATTGCAAATCCATACATGTATCACTCTTCATCCACTGATGCTTCACAAACACATTTTCCCTGCCTTGCAAATCCTCAATTTCCAGTTCAGACTGTTAATTCCCAATCCTTCATAAACCATGATAATCAGTTTGTTCATAATTCTTCTCAAAATGGGCCATGTTATATTCCATACATGTCTTCAAACCCAAATATGATGGGGGATGATGGTAATGGTTGGGGTAATCTAAAGGAAGAAATTACTACCAGTCATAGTACTAGGAATCAAAGCTATTGTGGCTGGAGTTTCCAGTCATTTCAGCAAGGACAACATGGTTTAAATCATTTACAGGTAGCAAGTTTATCAGCAAGCCTCGCTGAAGCGAATAGAGTTGGGGAAACTAGAGTTGGAGCTTTGACAGATCTCCCCTTACCTGATGTTCGTAAATTGGGAATTTCGGAGCCGCAAAATGGTAAGGTAAGAGCAGAACGGAGTTTGATTCAAGGTGATGAAAACAATACATCGCAGTCCGATAATGAAACGACAACAGCTGTAAAGATGATGGAGTATGAGGCCTTCGTCGATGGCTATTTTCGGTTGGGAGTCGATCCACAAGCCCTACTTGAACTACCTAAAGACAGAGATGAACTAGAGCTGTATGCTTCAGCATTTCTTGAGAGAGTTGTTCAAACAAATTCTCTTGAGGACTACTTTGATGAATTTCAGATAGTTCGGGCTCAATTGGAGGGTGTAGCTTTGTATATGGGCAAGGAAATTGAGGTAAGCTTTTTCCTAAACCTATTTATTGATGGATTGGAGGAAGAAAGTAGGTCCTATGTAAAATGGTTGAGTCCACAGACTGTTAATGATGCTCGGACATTCGCAGAATATCATAGAATGAAGCCACGTGAAAACTATTATCAAGAGGCTAAAGTTGATGAAAAAGATGAGATGGATTTTGGGAAAAGGCTAGGGCAGCTAGTGAAGAATGAGAATGATTCTAATAATGATTTTAATGAATTTGTTGTTCCTGGTGTTGTCAAATTCGATGATATGAGTGTTGTTTTTAATGATTTGGCAGCTCAATATGAGAGCATCACAGTTGTTGGTGTTGTTGCAATAAATGATGTTGTTGGTGTTGATGAGGTTAAAGAGGAGCTTTTGTTATTGGAGAATGTTACAAAAATGATGTATGATAATAGTAGTGGGTATCAGTTGCTTGTTGCTTGTGTACAGAAGGAAAGGGGTGGAGCATTATATTTGGGAAAGATAAAGGTTAAATGGAAAGGGGATTCTATGAAACAAGCTTGCAGGTACATTGGGCTGCACAATCTTGTTTGTGTTGTAAGGTGTGAAACTCAGTTGTGCCAGACATGGCTATGTAATTCAAGGGCTGACGATGATTATTGGTTAATTGTATCTAAGTCCTCTTGGGAGGTAAATTCTTGGAGCTGTTTGATGGGTGTGTATGTGAAGAAGAAAAGCTTATGTGCTGCGAGGAATCTATTTGTTAAAATGCCATTGAGAAATGAAGTTTTATGGAATACGTTGTTTCCTAGTTATGCTCTGAATGGAGACTTGTTTGAAGTGCAGAGGCTGTTTGATAAGTTTTCGATTCGATATGTCACTACATGGACAGTCGTAATGTTCAACTCTGTGCAATGGTCGAAACTTCATAGCAATAAGATGGAGACTTTAATTTTAGGAAAGAAGAAGGTGAAAATGAAAAGGGATTTTAGTGAGCATGCTAACAAGTACTGTAAGGTGCATAGTATAGCTTGTTTAGTGAGGTTTAATGCTTCTTCATGCTGGAAATGGTTCTGTAAATTGAGGGGAAACACTTATGGCTCATACAGTAGTAATTACTTGGCTCAAGCGAAAGTATTATGTCTCATTTCTGCCAAGACAGTAAGTGTGGTTATTCTGCAGGTGCAGTCAGATAAGCGTTGGAAGACGAATAATGATGCAACCATGAGGGTTCATGAGATGTATGATGTTGGTTACGAACCTGAGCTAGTAACCTTGAAGTATGAAGATGCCTGTCAACACCAAAATGTGTTAACGCAAGTGGAGAGCTCTTCAAATGGAGCGACAAAGTGGAGGATTTTCTTGTTTTCACCATCTATGCTTGATTTTTCTGATATGGTACAATTTAGTGATTTACAAAATAGTGGGTGGATATATGATGACGCATGCTGGGACATTTTTGTTTATGGAGTTGTTCTGTTTCCATTTATTGTTGGTCCAATGCTCCCATTCTCTTACAACTCGTCTGGATGGGACTTCTTTAGGGAAGTCATCAATCATGTTGGCCATTTAATCAAAGGAGAAAAGACGAAGCAGGCATCCCTGCCTGTTGTTGGAGGTCTTGATTGGAAACTTGACGAAGCCTCTGATAATTTGATGCTTAGTACCACTGCATCCAAAGTGGTATCTTCTGAACTTACGATCTAAGTCAGATCTGCAGAGACCTCTGAGCAGTTAAAGCAACATTGTTCAGGAAATGTCTGGCCACATGTATATCCAGCACAAACTGAAGAAATCATTGATGTTACTTCAGATTTGTGGGCGTACAAGGTACAACTTTCTGAGAAGTTGATGAGTATGGTGCTATTTAAGAAGCCTGATGAATATGATGTTGCATGGGTTGATGCTGAAGCAGGGAAGATAGAGTGTCGTATGATGGCTACATTTCTTCTTTCGAATTATGCTCCACCTCATCAATCGATATTCGTGGAGGACATAAAGATGACAGATTTCAAGCTGCTTATTCTAAACAATGTTATTGTTTTTACTACTTTGCCACAGGCTGGTCCTAAAGGTCACATGCTACTGCAACCTGATGAATTCTAGAAAGGCGATTGATAAAAAAGGGAATTATTGGAAAGGGTATATATACATTTCCTTTTGATAGAGGGAAACTAGCCATTTTTACCAAAAGAAGTCTGTCAGTTAGTTCACTGTGTGATACATTACAGTTGGTGGAATCCGTGATGTTGTGAGTTGCAAAGATTTTGCACATTGCCAGTGTAGCTGCAGTACTAGCTTGTTTTGCCCAGTTTGGTGGAGGAAAGTGTTTTTGGGAGCATGCAGCGAGTTTGATTGAAGTTCATGGATTTATAGCCTTGAGGACAAGACTAATTTAAAGAGGGTGGTATTGTAATAGCCCAACAAAATGGATGGGTCTTCTGGTCTTTTCACAGTTAATAAGTGAGGGTAGATTTGACAATTAGCACATGGTCACATGCGGAGCCCGTGAGATAGTTAACAATACGTTTTGCATGAGGGGAATTCTTCATGAATATATATACCTGGGCAGAGAAGAAAGAGGCGTGGATTGATATTGTTATTTCTCGTTTTATCGTTTTATCGCTTTCGTAGGAGTACCCTAATTTAGCTTAGTTTTCTTAGTTCAATTCCTAGTTGTTGTCATTCTGTAATTTTGGGACTTCAATTGAATTGCATTTCCAGTTTTATCCTTGAACTGAGTGTTGGCTAAGTACTTGAAGTTTCATTGTTGTTGATTGTCCAATACATTTACATTTATATCCATGGAGAATTGGTCGTCTGTTACAGGGTGTGTCGTGTTGTTGTTCTACTGCTAATTGTCATGGAGGTGGAGTTGGGGATTGTGTTGTTGTTAAGGTTGGCTTTGTTGGCTGCGATTTTTCCGATTCTCGTTGCGTGTATTCCTTTATCTCGACTTAATTTCGTTCATGGAGCTATTTTGGGGTTTGCTAAGAGAGGCAAGATTATGCAGCCGTCGGCAAAGGTAATAATTTTTTTGTGAAAATATCTTGTTTTTCATTTTGATTTGTCCAGAAAAGTTAGTCTCATTGCTTTTAGTTTAAGAGATACTCTTTAGATTTGCGAGAGAGTGGTTAGAGTAAATTTAGGATACTCAATCCTTCCCAAAATAAATGTGGGCAGTTGACTTGTCAACGTTTTTAAGAAACATGAAGCGTATTTATTTTTACATTGTAGTTTACGTATTTGTACATTGCATGTATAATGGTAAAATTACACTCAGACTCTTTCCTAATTTAGAGATGTGACATTTATTTTACAACGGATCCAAATGAAAAGTGTGCATTTATTTTGGGACGGAGGGTGTATTAAAAAGTTTTTATTTTTCTAGTGAGACTGCTGAAGGAGTGATTCATTTAATTCGAGGTTATGGTTGCTTTCTGAAATAATTGCTATGTCATTGCGACTTGTGAGGTTCTTGGTAGACTCATGAGGTTTGGTTTGAATTTGACTTTGTCAATTTTCAAGAACTGGCTTATACACACCTTCAACCTTGAAACAAAATAATTTATCTTATAGAACCATCCTTCGTGTGCTGGTATAGTAGTCCTATGCCGCATAGGACTACTATATAAGCACGAATACGCATAGGCTATGCATATTCATGTATAATGGCATACATGAATACACATAGCCTATACGTATTCATGCATGTTGTCCATGTATTAAATAAAATGTATTATTTCATTGTCCCATTTTGATGAAAAGCTCGAGGATCTTATGTATGAACTTTGAGTCCTGGTTGCAGTGGCGGATCTAGGATTTTTTGACAACGGGTGCACATTTTACACTACAAAACTTCAAACCAGATTTTTTTTTAAGATGCGATTAGATTATA
This sequence comes from Campanula takesimana, assembly GCA_026119855.1. Taxonomy (NCBI): domain Eukaryota; kingdom Viridiplantae; phylum Streptophyta; class Magnoliopsida; order Asterales; family Campanulaceae; genus Campanula; species Campanula takesimana. The sequence goes on along the minus strand of JAOWBW010000136.1, from coordinate 2,326,939 downwards.
ATACATCACACCACCAAATATTCAAATTATATGTTGGATACAAAATTAAAATGTAGACTAACAAAGAGATTTTTAGAAAATTATTAAAATGAAATAAAAAATAGACTTGAACTGTTAGACTTGATAATTAGATTGACTAGAGATCATTTTAACAAGTTGAAAATATAACAATTAGTTTTTAGTTACTTGAAAATAATCATAAAAAATATATTTGATTAGTATTAATTAATTAATAATGAAGAAATCCTAAATTTAACTAATTAAATTTGGAATAATTGGAAGAAACCCAAAGTTGCCTAATTATGTAAACTTGTAAAGAATGAGAGAGAGTTAAAAGTTGTAGAAAATGAGAGTGAGAAGACAGATTTGAACCCGGGATGTTCCACCAAAACCACCTTTCAAAAAGTACTTTAACCATTTGGCCATACATACATTCATGTTCATTATGTCAGGGTTTATTAATATACTTACTGCGGGTGCACTTAGCCAAGATTCAAAAGAAAAAAACAAATAACTATAAATTGCAGTTGACCGGGTGCACTTGCACCCCCGGCTACAACACAAGATCCGCCCCTGCCTGGTTGACGTGTGTGATTGGCGGATAAGTACGGAGTAACATCACATAACAGTGTAATTATTAAAATGAAAAAGTTGTATTCCAGTACCTTTATTATCGATTTTAAACATATAATACTCCCTCCTCCCAAATAAGTTCCCATTTTCGACAAACAAAAAACTGTCATAATGAGTGTCCAAACATTTTAATCTCAAGTAGCCATTCAAGATGTGGCATACATATGTGTAAAAATCCTCACACGAGTAAGAGCTTATGTGTTGGTCTGCACAAATACAAATCGATAAGGTTGATTGACTATGCTCCAGCTTATAACCTTTAACCTTTCTTCCTTCCAATGTAAAACTTTTACTCCCTCCGTCCCAAAATGAATGTCAAAAAAAAAAAAATCATTTTTGCTCTTGATCAAGAGCAAACATTCATTTGGAACCAAAGGGGTTAAGTTCTAACATCTAAAGCATCATTCTTGTGCATTTCAGAGATTTACTGTTCCTCAGAGATTCTTCTGTCACTTCTACATCTTGGCTGTTGTCTGGACAACATTTTTGCTTGTCATGACTTGGTTTTATGCATATAAGATGGTGCCATCTTTCTGAGCCATCACTTAATTCAACTATTGCCAGCCACTTGACCGGAGGAGGTGCACATATATTTTCACTGAATAGATCTCGGTCAACAAAGGAACATGCAAACAATGTCTGGTCTTCTGTGTTTCTTCTTTTGTTAATGGAAGCTCAAGTCTTGAGACGGTCCTTGAGACAATATTTGTATTTAAGTATAGTCCATCAGCTCGGTTGCACGTTTTCGGCTATCTTACAGGTTTTTTGTGAGTATCTTATCTTACATGACTTATTAGAGCTCCCCCCCCCCCCCTCTCTCTCTCTCTCTCTCTCTCTCTCTGTGCACCGATAATTGATAGCTTGAACGTTATTTATGTACAAATGATAAATACTCCCTCCGTCCCCAATAATAGTCTTATTTCATTTTTAATGTTCAATACAAGTGAACTTTGACCAAATATTAATGTCAATCTAATCATCGTAATGGAATTCTAAAACTTGTTATTGATAAAATCGTTAAATGATTTAGCAATAACAATTTTTACGTTTTCATTGGGATGATTAGATTGACATTAATGTTTACTTAAAGCTCACTTGTGTGTTGACCATCAAAAACCAAATGGGACTACCTTTCCGGGACAGACGTTGTATTGTACTTTGTCGTGCATAGAAATTGAAGATGAACTCTTGAGTTTTAACCCTTTGCTCAGTGTGACTGGAATGATAAAAACTCTAGTTATTGCATATGTCTGCATTCTTTTGAAGGGATATTTTTCTAATTTCTTCCATCTTTTCTGAATTTAGTTTCTATGCAGCGGCTCCACTGTCTTTATGCTGTACTTTTGTACCTGAAGGCTGAAGTGTTCGGATTTGTAGAGCAGCTGGTACTGGAATTCATTGTAAAGGGAAAGTTTCGAATGCCTCCCCCCCGAATTTGAATTTTGGGCATTTGTGACTCCTATCATCAGCGTTAGATGGTATATGTGGATTGGTGCGGCTATCTTCCTTTGGGGTTGGATACATCAACGACGTTGTCATCAAATACTTGTAAGATTTTGTCTCTTCATGCTCTTTACGTGTTTTTGATGATAACTTCTTGTGCTAGTTCCCCCCCCCCTGTTCAGTGGCGAAGCCAAAAATATTCAGAAAGGGGGCCAAGATTGTTTTGGTTAAATACTATAGTTACGGTATTCAAATTTAGCATAAAATGGGTCAAAATAATAATTTAATGCAAAATCTACCCAAAATCAAGAGGGTCAGAATATATAAATTCATTAATTTTAGTACTAAAAAGGACATTTTTTTAAAAAAATCTTGAAGGTGGTAAAATTGACACGTTCCAAAATTGAAAGGGGTCGAGCGACCCCCTTCTCCATAACGTGGCTTTGCCACTGCCTCTGTTCAGATTCTTGTAGTCCAGCAAGGTCGCACTTGTTGATAATCCCTCTTTTCGAAAGGGTCCATATTCGAAATTGAAACTTTCTTGGGCAAAAGTTATTAGTTGACCTGAAAAAAATGAAGTGAACTCATCTCTGACATGAATAGGGTCATTGGTTCTGTTGTGTGGATATATGCCTATATTATGTGCAACAACTCTTGCCTTTTATCAAATAACAACTATATTGTGTACGTAGGGCTCTTTGCGGAAGAACACTGAGCAAGTTGAAGCGTATGTAATTCCTTATGGCGATTGGTTTGAATATGTATCATCTCCCCACTACTTGGCTGAGATTGTAATTCTCCCCTCCCCCTCTCTCTCTCTCTCTCTCTCTCACTCACACACACGCACGCACACAGTGATTGCATCAAACATGCTTCATCTTACACTATGAAATTTATTTGATTCTTGCTTGATTTGTCTGGTGATGAAGGTTATATATGTTGGCATTGTAATTGCTAGCGGAGGTACAGATCTCACGATTTGGCTACTTTTTGGATTTGTGGTACGTTTTCATTTTCTCACGCGATAAGTTTACGCCTTGTACTTGCATTTGATGTTTCCCACTTCATATATCATCTTGATTCGTTAAGTTTGACCGGGTTACTTGTACTTCAGGTGGCAAATCTTGCGTTTGCAGCAGCAGAAACACAGAGGTGGTATCTTCAGAAATTTGACGACTACCCTAAAACCCGGTTTGCCATTGTTCCATTTGTTTATTAGTACTTGTTTGACATTTGTATTTACAACTATCTTTCTGGTGAATGGATAGAATTCTTGTACACACTGTTGAATTGGGGTCAAGCCGGAATGCATATATAGCAGTTTGGTACACAAACGGTTCAGATTCCATCTTCCACAAATGGATAGTACCTTTTGGTGGGAAGTGTTAGGATTGGAGTCCTAAACTACGAGGAAGAAAAGGAGTCTAAGTCGGGGGAGTTGGTGGAGATCAAGAAGGATTCAAACCGGAGGATAATTCCTGGGCGGAGAAGCTGGCGGGCGCCTAGTCCATACCAGGCGGGCGCCGGTCTCAACAGCGGGAATCAGTTTCTGGAATAAGGAGTGAGCGGGCGCCTGGTGGCCTACAGGCGGGCGCCTGGTATGTCGGCCAGAAATTGTTTGTTTCCTATTTTGATGCAATCTCTACCAAATCGACCTAGGACTTCCTTGTACTGCTATATAAGCATAGATACGACCTAGAACACATTGTAGCAACATATTAGAAGGTGTCTAATAATATATTGACTTGGCAATTGCCCCCGGACGTAGTTCATGTGTTGAACGAACCGGGTAAACAATTCTTGTGTTATTGTGTGTGTGATTCTCTCATAATTGTGCTTGTGGGTTTATTGTGTTCTTTAGATTGCAACGGGGTACCACTAAATTCCCAACAACTGGTATCAAGAGCTTTGGTTAGGAGGATTCAAAGTTTCATTAGTTGATTAATTTTGAATAACGTTCTTGGGGACTTTGTGAAGCAATCAAGATGAAGAACTCAATCGAGAAATTCAACTGTGTGAATTTCACGTTTTGGAGGACAAGGGTTGAAGATTACCTTTATTGTAAGGATTTTCATAAACCCTTAGGTGCAAAACCCGAAGACATGTCACAAGGGGATTGGGAGACGTTAGATCGGAAGGCGTTAGGAGCGGTGAGGAGCGCTCTAACCGACGACGTTGCACGGAACGCGATGGAGGCCAAGACAACGGTGGGGTTGCTACAGATGCTGTCAGACATGTATGAGAAGCCTTCGAATATCAATAAGGTGCATTTGATAAAGAGGTTTGCGAATACGAAGATGTCGGAGGGGCAGACAGCAGCAAGTCATATCGGCAGTTTCAAAGGTATGGTGGACCAATTGAAAAGTGTTGATATTACTTTCTCCGATGAAGTGTTAGCATGCTTTCTACTAAAATCGTTGCCTGATAGTTGTAACTGTCACAACGATCAGTACGTCGAAAACACCATTAGTGTATACGGAGGTTCGAGATCTCATCCTTCAAGAGGAGTTGAGAAGGAAAGAGAAAAGGGGAGAATCTTCCGCAGATGGGGCTGCACTTAGGGTGGAGAGAAATAGGGGAAGGGGTGGACCAAAAAAGGGGAAAAAGCCGGTCAAGTGCTACAATTGTGGCACGATGGGTCATATCAGTTATGACTGTCCGGATAAGGATGGCGATGCACACGTGATGGATGATGGGGATGTATTAATCCTAGGAGAGGAGCAGTCAGGTGAAGATTGGGTGTTGGATTCTGGAGCTTCATGTCATGCTAGTGGGGATGCAGAAACAATGGAGCGGTATAAAACTGGAGATTTTGGGGTTGTCTATCTTGGTGATGATCAACCATTGAAGATCAAAGGTAAGGGGGATGTGTTGATGAAGACACCTAACGGGGCTGTTTTACAATTGCACGATGTGATGCATGTTCCGGACTTGAGGAGGAGGGTGATTTCTGTTGGACAACTTGATGATGAAGGGTATGGTGTGACCTTCACTGGTGGGTCTTGGGAAGTCACAAAAGGAGCTAAGGTGATAGCTCATGGGGTTAAGGAGAAGATGTTGTACTCTACCTACAATGTCGACATTCGCTCGGGTGGGAGCAAGAGGCTAAAGAACCGGCCTATTGGTGTAGAAAGGAGAGACATCAAGAAACGGTATGTTAGGGGGGAGAAGGACACAAAGTTGATCAACGCGGTGTGGAAGTCCAAGTGCCCTAACAGAGAGCGTGTTCAGACCAAGAGAAGACGGTGCAAGAAACAAGGTGTGTCCAAGTTTCAAGGGGAAGCATTGCGAGGAAGGTGGGTCTGGAGGGAGAAGGTGAAGTTAGACTTGCGGAGAGAAATCAAGGTAGAAGCTGATTTGGGGAGGCAAGAACTATCTAACACGGAGAGGTTGAAACGTCGCTTGGTTTCAACTCGCCTTAGTACTTGAGCGGGAGGCTCGGTAATGTCAAGTCAATATGGGAGTAAAATGTGTTCGAAGGTGTTCACTCCGTGGTGGGAGTTGTGGATGTTTCTGTGCTTACTAGTTTAGTCTACGGTGTGGGATTGTTAGGATTGGAGTCCTAAACTACGAGAAAGAAAAGGAGTCTAAGTCGGGGGAGTTGGTGGAGATCAAGAAGGATTCAAACCGGAGGAGAATTCCTGGGCGGAGAAGCAGGCGGGCACCTAGTCCATACCAGGCGGGCGCCCGGTCTCAAACAGCGGGAATCAGTTTCTGGAATAAGGAGTGAGCGGGCGCCTGGTGGCCTACAGGCGGGCGCCTGGTATGTCGGCCATAAATTGTTTGTTTCCTATTTTGATGCAATCTCTACCAAATCGACCTAGGACTTCCTTGTACTGCTATATAAGCATAGATACGACCTAGAACACATTGTAGCAACATATTAGAAGGTGTCTAATAATATATTGACTTGGCAATTGCCCCCGGACGTAGTTCATGTGTTGAACGAACCGGATAAACAATTCTTGTGTTCTTGTGTGTGTGATTCTCTCATAATTGTGCTTGTGGGTTTATTGTGTTCTTTAGATTGCAACGGGGTACCACTAAATTCCCAACAGGAAGGCGGGTCAAAAGACGATCCTAACTTTAAAATGAAGCTCAAATGGCTAGTTATGAACTAACTGCACAAGCCCAGGTTTTTTGTACTACGGTAATGAAGTAGTGCAAAAGTAAACACCCATAAGCTGAAAAGCAAATGTTTTTGTTTTTACTACAGCGATTTCTCATTACATTGAAAACATTCTCCCTTTCCATTGAATTATACAAAGTCCATTATGATGTCCAAGCTTTTGATCACGTCCATGTCCTCTTTGGTCAACTCAAAGTCAAAAACTTGGTAACTCTCTTCTACGTCACTTTACGTTTATACTCACAACAACAATCAACTTATTATTCTCTACCTCACCTTCTCTCTCTCTCTTAGCTCACTTTTCATACTCTCAATACTTACGTCCTTTCAACAATTTCTTAATTTCTGTGCAAATGGGAAGATGAACACTTATTCTGAGACGGAGAGTATTATTTTAAACTTTTCACAAGCTTAAAAAGAAAATCATCATTTATTTAATGAAGAAACTTCTAAATTTACCTTCATTAAATGTTCTTTTTACCAACATTAATTCACACAATAAAATAATTAATGCAATGCCACAAGTACCAAAGTAAAGGTAAAAATGGAATTTGAAATCGTTTCAATAAAAAAGTGGCATTTGTTTTGGACTAAACAGTTTCCAAAAATAACAAAACAGTTATGAAAGCAAAATCTTAAATACCACTCCTGCAACTCCTCATTCTCTGAGTCGAGATCACATGTACCACTTTTGTGTGCCACTTCATGTACCACTTGCAATCAATAATACTCATCTCAATAACCGTGAGCCATTAGATCACTTGTGACACATAAAGTGGTACACAAAGTGGCACAGAGGATTTGAACTCTCATTCTCCACCCATGGTTTGACAACAAATATGGCAAACTTTGATTACGGGAGAATGGGGATTTGTACCCCAGAACTTAGGGTTTACATGCAGATATGCCCTTAGACCAGTTTATAGGCAATTATGCCCCTATACTCGACTTTTGGATCCGCAAATACGACCTCCGTTACATTTTTGTTAAAAAATTAACGGAATTGTTAACTGGGAATCCTAATTGGCAAAATTACTTATACACGTGGACCATTTAACCAAACGAAGTTGTTTGGTTGAATAAAGGAACGACCTCACCTTGTGTTAAGTGGCCTCGTTTCACCTAAGTGTTGGTATCTATTCTTCAATTCATCTTTCTGCTTCGACCAAGCTAATATGTAACAAATTAGGTCTCTTTTCTCTTTAAAAGCACCAATAAAAGATAGAACGCACTTAATTTCTAGATGTATAAATTTCAGTTAATCCATCATGGTTATGAATTTAAAATTGGTAATATAAAATAAGTTTACGTAATTAATTCTATTCTGTTAGTTTCAAATTCAACAAATCAAAAGAACATGCAATTAATTAATTTATTAATAATTTTTATTAGTATATTTTATGCTTCAAAATATTAATTTAAACTCAATTGAAATTTGAAGATTTTAATAAAAAAAATTATACTAATAAAATTAAAATTATTATTGGTAATATTTTTGTAATAAACTAAGAATTTGTGATATCTTAATTACATTTATTGAAATTTTATTAAAATAATCACTAATTAGTTAAAATTCACTTATATTAAATGTAAAAAAAATTGAGCAATTATCTGTAAGAAATTAAACAGAATAAGTTGATATTACTATGATAAAAAATAGTATAATTGTCTCACGACAAGAGTATGGAGAAATTTATGTTATACAACCCATTATATTTAAATATGTAGTATACCGTGTTAGTGGAAGCAGAAAGGGCGTGCTAATACGTTTACGTATCAAGTGACAATGGTGTGCCATTACTAATTAAAGTGAAATAAATTAATAATTCCGTTAAAATGCAATAAATTTCTGATTAAAAGCATAAAAAAAAATCGACACATCATTTTGCGAGTTTTTTTTTTTGTGACTTTATATTTACCCTTTAAAATGCTATAAATTTCTGGATGCTCAGTTAACAATTTCGTTAAATTTTGAACGAAAATATAACGAAAGTTGTATTTACGGATCCAATAATTGAGTATAAGGGCATAATTACCAATAAACTGGTCTAAAAGCATATCTGCATGTAAACTCTAAGGACTGGGGTACAAATCCCCATTCTCTAGGGGTGGCAAATTGTACTCAACCGTACCAACCAACCCGTATGCCAACCGTACCAATTATAATTGGTATAAAAAATCGGTATACCGAATTTTTTGGTAGGTAGTACCGTACCATTTTTGTCTAATTGGTTGGTACACGTATACAATATCGACTTTGGTTGGTTTACCATGTACCAACTTTATATATATATATATATATATATATATATATATATATATATATATATATATATATATATGAGCAATGTTAGGGACACAAAATAAGGTCACAAAATCATGCAAACAAAATGAGGTGGCGATATTTTATTGGTTGCATCAATAATGGACCCGCCACACTCTAATTAAAAAACACCAATAAAATTATTACACCTAGGATTTTGTGAGAAAGATTTTGTGAATTTTTTGTGCCCCTAGTATTATTCTATATATATATATATATATATATATATATATATCCCTCCGTCCCAAAATGATCTTCTCATTTGGCATTTTTCATTGTCCCAAAAAATTCTTCACATTTCTATAACCTAAGCTTAGAAGTGCCCAAACAAAACATGACTAGTTAATCAAGTGTTCATATCATTTAAAAATTTGAATAGTCAAACGTGAAGATCATTTTGGGACGGAGGGAGTATATAGGTAGGTGCTCAAATGAGAACCTAAATATCGTGAGAACTTGGATACATTAGGTAAGAACCTAATGTATCCAAGTAATGTATCCAATGTATCCAAGAGAACCATTAGATACATTAGTTTTTACCTAATGTATCCAAGTAATGTATCCAAGTGAACCATTGGATACATTAGGTGGTAAAAACCTAATGTATCCAAGTTCTCACGGTTCTCACGATAGTTAGGTTCTCACATGAGCACGACCCTATATATATAAAAACACACGCACACACGCATATATAATACTCCGTCTAATTGTCTAGGTACTTGAAATATTTGAAGGGTAGTTTGGTCTATTTGATATTTATTGATTTTTTTAATACGTGTTTTAAAACTACAAGTATTTTGGGACGAATGGAGTATCAAACATTAATTTCCTTTTTCTAACCTTAAGTTACTTTATTACGATGAAAAAAAAATTCAAACTGCCTTATTGTAATCTTTTGGTTTTGGGGTCGTGGTGAATATTATTTAGAGTCACTGATTGTTTAGTTTGCAAGACTTCGATTGTTCTACTTTTCTTTAGTTTCAAGACTTTAAAATTTGTATTTGAGATCTATTTTTATGTTATAATGTGTTTTTTTATACTAGACAAGAAAATGTAACAAAAAAAATGCAATTTTTTTTTTGTCTTCATTTACATTTGGTATATATCGAGTACCAACCGAATACCAACCATACCAATAAACTTGGTATACCGACTTTTGCGGTTGATACTGGTACATATTTTTATGTACCAAATCATACTTAGTTGGTACACGGTACAAGCAAAATACACTCGGTATACCTAGCGATCCACCCCTACCATTATCCCCTTTGATTACTAAAGGGACCAAAAAAAGGAAAGTTGTAAAATTGAGGTCCTAAACTTCCACCCAAACTCCAATAGAAATATGGGCAAATTGCAATTTAGTTACCTGAGTTTGTCGTCAAGTTTCAATTAGTTACCCAGTTTGTGTTTCGGTCAATTTAGTTATCGAATATGTCTTTTTGTTACAATCAGTGTAAAATTTGTTAGCCCATTAGAAAACTAATGAAAATGGATGAAAAATGTAACAAAGTTCTTTCAAAATTGCAATGATCAACCCTAAAGTTTAAATTATTCCATTACACCCCCAAACTAACGAATGTTAAAAGCTATCTTCTTTCTCAAAACCCGGTCATCACCACCACCCAAATCCGGCCACTACCATAACCACCTATCTTCTTTCCAGCGGCGATCCTTCCCCTGCACACCATATTTTCCGGCAATTGTCCATATTTTCCGGCGAAAAAAAAATCAAAAAATCGGACCAGAAAAAATATGATTCCTGCTTCGTTAACCGTTGGATCGTCTTCAAACTTCTGGGGAATGTTCGCATCACCTAGGCGCACCTTTTCACCGTTGGGATCTGCCAAAAAATCACCGGAGCGGGAGATAAGTTCGCCGGAAAAAATCTGGCGAAAATCTCCCAAAAATCGCCTTTCTCTCGCTCCGGCGGACTTATCTCCCTCTCCGGCGATTTTTTGGTAGATCCCAACGGTGAAAAAGTGCGCCTAGGTAATGCGAACATTCTCCAGAAGTTTGAAGACGATCCAACGGTTAACGAAGCAGGAATCGTATTTTTTCTGGTCCGATTTTTTGCTTTTTTTTTTTCGCCGGAAAATATGGACAATTGCCGGAAAATATGGTGTGCAGGGGAAGGATCGCCGCTGGAAAGAAGATAGGTGGTTATGGTAGTGGCCGGATTTGGGTGGTGGTGATGACCGGGTTTTGAGAAAGAAGATAGCTTTTAACATTCGTTAGTTTGGGGGTGTAATGGAATAATTTAAACTTTAGGGTTGATCATTGCAATTTTGAAAGAACTTTGTTACATTTTTCATCCATTTTCATTAGTTTTCTAATGGGCTAACAAATTTTACACTGATTGTAACAAAAAGACATATTCGATAACTAAATTGACCGAAACACAAACTAGGTAACTAATTGAAACTTGACGACAAACTCAGGTAACCAAATTGCAATTTGCCCTAGAAATATCATCTCGTAATCGGTGATCCAAAATTATGTGGGCCACGTGTCCCTGATCCCAATTAAACCAATCCTCCACATCTCAAAGAAAGGAGAGAGAGAAACACATTTTAGAGAGAGAAAGCGGGAGAGATCTGATTGAACAAGCATATTCAGATCCAAAACTAAACAAAAAATTTCAACATCTCCATCAATCAATCAATTGAAAATGTCTTCAACCTTCAGCGGCGATGAAACTGCTCCTTTCTTCGGCTTCCTCGGCGCTGCTGCCGCACTCGTCTTCTCCTGTACGTTACTCAAATCCCTAATCCTAATTTCTAGATCGATAATCAATTTGTTCACTTATTTTCGTGTTTTTTACTGTCAAAATGTTTAGCTTCTGTCTGTAGATGAAAGTTTTGTGTCAATTTGCTTGTGTTTTGAGCTTTTGTAGTTATGATTTATAGATTTTAGTTATTTTTTTATTTTTTTTTATCTTTATGTATAACATGTGGAAATTATTATGGGACTAAGGCTTTGCTGTTGTTGTAGTTGTGCAAAAATATGATTTTGTATGTTTGTATGAGCAGATTGATGTTGAATATCTATTCAAATTAGTCTAATTGGATTTCGATTAGGGAAATGGTACTATAAGTAGTTTGAATATTGAACTACCAAAGGTCTGATCTTATCTCCAAGGATTTTGTTGTTGTAGATTTTGAATCTCAGCTTAGGATTTCTTTGTTTCTTATGAAATTGGCACTAATTTGAATTCCACTATAAGTAGTTTGAATATTGAATTACCAAAGTTCTGATCCTTTGTGAAGGCATTGCTGGAGTAGATTCCGTAATCTTAGTTTTTGAATGTTATGTGTCATGGCGGATTTTTGAGAATGAAACCTGCGCTAAGAATTGAAACTTGAGCAAGCTTGGTTTTAACCATTGAACATCAGTTTTAACCTTTGAAAGCATTGCTGGAGTAGATCTCGAATCTGAATTTTTATTATATGCAGGTATGGGAGCAGCTTATGGTACAGCCAAGAGTGGTGTAGGTGTGGCCTCAATGGGAGTGATGAGGCCAGAGCTGGTGATGAAGTCGATTGTTCCAGTTGTTATGGCTGGTGTGCTTGGTATCTATGGTCTGATTATTGCTGTTATCATTAGTACTGGAATTAACCCTAAGGCCAAGTCATACTATCTTTTCGATGGGTATGCTCACCTCTCTTCGGGTTTAGCTTGTGGTCTTGCTGGTTTGTCTGCTGGAATGGCCATTGGAATTGTTGGTGATGCCGGTGTTAGGTAATGTGCTTACTTGAAAGCTATCATATTTGTTTTTTTATTTTTTTTCATTTTGATATGTTATGTATGTTATTGCTGGTACTAGTGCTAGTTTGCGACTTTGAAGCGGACATCATTATACTCGAAGCTATATCACCTCGTCCCTTCATTTTTGCCGAAGTACCCATGTCCATAGGACACAACATGGATGTGACTGTTTTACAACATATCTGGTGTAATATCATAAGGTTTTGGCAGATCCGACACCCGGTTATGTACCCGTAACAAACCCTCCTAGGCGAGTTCAAGTAACATAGCCTTATAGTTAGGTGTGAACAATATGTCACTTTTGTTAAAAACTTTAAGATTAACTTTGTTCTCTTGTTAACTCTTTAAAGGCTGAAATTAGCTTTGCTGGAAATGTTCCCGGGCTGAGAAGTTTTTTAGCTAATTTGATAGAGTATTATACTCCCTCTGGTTCTGCCCAATGTGTCACTCTCTCCTTTCTGAAATGTTTCACTTCCAAAAATTTATACTTGAAATTCACGCGTTCTAACTTTACCCATTATGTTTTAAATTGTGTACTTCGTCCAATGGTTCTACATTTGACTTTTCATGTGAGGAGTCTTTGAAATATAGCTAGTACAACGAAGGAAATTTTGTTAAATCGGCTTAATGAACCGAAGATAGATCTAGATTATTGCAGGAGGTATGTTGTTCCATGTCGAGAATTAGAAGCACGTACTTACTGATATAGCACTAAGTAGATGATGCATCATGCCAAGCAAAGTATAAATTACTTTGCGACCTTGATAAACTTCATGTTAAGTTGGAACCAGCTTCCAGTTGACAAAAGAGTGGCTACTAACTAATAGCTAAGTGTTACTCCCTCCGTCCCAGAGTAAGAGTCCTACTTTCTTTTTTTGTACGTCCTAGTGTAAGAGCCATAGTTGTTAAAGGCGAAAGTAGAGAGGCGGGCGAGAGGTTCCCAGAAAAGGCGAAAGGCGAGGCAGTTGAAAGGCGGTCGAAAGGCGAGCAAGGCGGTAATATAGAACAAAAAAAAAAATAGTATAATAATATATACTCCCTCCGTCCCAGCTCACTTGACACTTATTTCCATTTTGGTCTGTCACAGCTCACTTGACACTTCCTAAAATAGTCTACTTTATATAATTTTATATTCACTCTACCCCACCACTCACTCTCTCTCTCTTCATTTTCCACCACTCAATTTATTCAACCAACACTACTATTTACCCCACTCATTCTCTCTCTTCATTTTCTACCACACACATGTTCCTTATTCTATTCTTTTTCCTTAGTTATTGTGCCCACCTCTTAGGTGTCAAGTGAGGTGGGACGGAGGGAGTATGTAACATATATTAAACAAAGCTTAAATATGTTAAGAACATGAATTTTGCATTACAAAACGTCACGATTCCACACGTAATAGCAACTTAAGACAACTAAAACCCCAAAAAATAATGTTGTAAGGCAAAAGACACATTTGATGTTCAAATTAGTAAACAAGTAGTCGTTTAAAAGCTCGAAAATAAATTTCAAAGCATGTTACAAAAGAGATAATATATGAAATTAAGCTAATATATAACTTCAAACATATAAAGCGAGCTATGGGTGATGTTTTTGTCACTTTGTCGCCGTTCTAATTCGTAGTTTATCCAACTTATTTTCGTTCAATCACACAAGATAAATTAGGGCTATTTTTTGTTCTTTCGCAAACCACAAGTTATCTTTACCCCATGTTTTTCTAAAACAAAACATTTTAAGTTAAAATTTTAAAATCAAAATTACAAAAAATGACACAGTTTACCAGTACACATACGCCTAGTATGTCTTTTGATAAAGGCGGATGCCTCATGCCTCTTGCCATAACCAAGAAATGCGCACAACAGCCCGCCATAAAACCAAAAGGCTGTCGACCCCTAAAGGCGTCAAAATGGCGAGGCGGGCGAGGAAGGCGCTAGCCTTTCGCAACTATGGTAAGAGCCCCATTCCCAAAATGACAAATGTTGAATAGTGTTTTGGAGAACTTTGTCCTTCTAATGCTTCTATAATTAGAAAAAAACCAATACTTACTTTTGCCCACTCGCACCATGATTAGTGTTTTGGACATATATCCTCAACCCTCTAGCAATGTTTACCCATTTTCTATTGTTTCCTTAATAAGAGTGCACAACCAAGGTAGGACTCTTACTATGGGACGGAGGGAGTACATTTTTATCGTTCACTGGTATCCTTAATATACTCCCTCCTGTCCAAAATAACTATCACTTTTGGACCAAAATTTTGGTCCAAAATAATTGTCACTTTTGAGCTAAATGTCTCTTTTATCCTTGCATTGAAACTTGTTCTCTTTTATTAATTATCTTAGTGTGAGACATTAATGTAAGGAAGTTGCACACTTAATAGGGGTAAAGTTGGAACTTTTGTCACTAAGTCATGATAATTATTACATTTCTTAAGAGTTGTACAAAAAAAAAAAATTTCACTAGTGTCTTTATACTTGCAAAACTAAATGTTTGAAAAGAGGATTACATGATTATATATGATTCTTTGCCACTATATTGTATAAATAGCATATATTTCCATATGTCCCTTGAAATGAAATTTGAACATTCATCTAAGGACGGAGGGAGTACAAGATCAATCACTCTCTTAGGAGCCTCAATTATACGCACCTATCACTCCGCAAGCATCTCTTCTCTTTCCCCACTTCAGTTGACACCCAAAATCTTTCCTTCCCCTCTCTCAAATTACGCAGAATCTAATGTGTTTTCCCTTCCTCCGCCACAGCCGCAGTACTAGACACCAACGCCACCACCAGCAAGGATATTAGTAGCATGGAATCCTTCCCTCTCTCAAATTACTGTTGGCACAATGATAAATGACAAATGGGAAGATCATTTTGGGACGGAGGGAGTATATCTTGAAATAGTTGAATCTTTTCTGCCTCAAAATATAGCACAAATCAAACAAACTTGCTATACTTGAACCACTGTATATTCTAGTCCCTGACAGTAATGGATGAGGGGTGAAACCATGAAATTGCCATGATGCCTATAGATGACGATGTCAGCAGATGATCTTTATAATCTATGATCAATTCTTTCCGACCGGATTGAAGCTATAAGTTGCATGTGATTAAAGATAAAGCCTTTTGTGTTGGCAGCCACATTTGATTGTTAAATTGTCTTTCAAAATCTTTTTTTTTTTTTTTATATATGTTACCGGATTAATTTTTTGTGGCACACCCTTTTTCTTGTTTCCTTGAAATTGTTCTCTGAATATATGGTTTTATTTTACAGAGCAAATGCCCAACAGCCAAAGCTTTTTGTTGGAATGATCCTTATCCTCATCTTTGCTGAAGCTCTCGCTCTATACGGCCTTATTGTTGGTATCATCTTGTCTTCCCGAGCTGGTCAATCCAGAGCCGACTAAAAAGGTCGATGCTTCTTCAAACTTCTCTTGTATTGCTTTTTTTCGTGTCTATGTGATGAACGGAATTATTTGTCGAACTTCTTGTTTTGAACAGAACATAATTTATTCTTTATGTAGGTAATTAATTATCCGCGGCGCATTCATTATAGTTTTTGAAAACTATATGTGACTGCAGAATAAAAGCCTGTAAAACAGTCCTAATGTTGTGTAGTTTTGCAGGTATACTCGAATGTTATTGTGAAATTATAGACCGTGTATGATTTTTACTGTATTATTTTGGTCGTGTATGAGCTTCTTTCCGCGATATGTATATCTCATTACTGATGAAGTTGCACTTGCTTTGTCTTTGTCTTTCCCTCTCTGTACATTCTTGGGTTCCCAGGCTTACGAGATTTTATGTTCTCTCCGTCCCAAAATGATTTTCACGGTTGACTATTCAAATTTTTAAGGGTGTGAACACTTGATTCACTAGCCATGTTGTGTGTATGCACATTTAAGCCTAAATTGTAAAAATGGGAAGAACTTTTTGAGACAATGAAAAATGGCAAATGAGAAGATCATTTTGGGACGGAGGGAGTATAATGTAAGAGTAATTTGAAGGTAGGATACGTGATTTTATTATTTGATTCAACATAAACATGCCCAACATGTTCTTAATCATTGAGAATCAAAATCCTTGCTTGACGAGTAAGAGCCTCACTCAACATCCAACATCTAGCGCCCAAAGTGATCAAATGCATCATAACTCTAAATTACCTTTATATTATAAGTATCAAGCGCTTGATGCTTCATACGCCAAACACCCCCAAGTGTTCACTCTTAAAATAGTGAAAGTGATGCAAGTGTTGTGGGTATGAAAAGTGATGTCGGAGAGAGAAGGTGGGGTAGGGAATAGTAAGTTGATTGGTGGTGTGAGTATAAAAAAAAAAAGTTGAAGAGAGAATGAGTGGGACAAATAATAAAATTTTGTTGTCATTTTAAGAAAAAAAACACTCTTGAAACAGGCTAAAAAAAGAAAAGTGGATACCAACATGGAGTTTATTACTAACTCCTATGAAGGTTATTAACTCCTATGATGTTATGAAACTAGGCTTGTGGAGACTTTGGGAAATAATAAAGTTACAAAAATGGCTACAAAATGTGGCTTACAAAATAAGTTGTCATAATTGTATTGGTGTTTTTAATTAGAGTGTGATGGGTCCACTATCGATGTAGCCAATAAAATATCGTCACCACATCTTGTATCCTTCATTTCGTAACCTTCTTTTGTAATGTAAGCCTAGCATTGCCCGAGACTTTAGGTGAGATGGGGATTGATCCTCCTGCCTCAAATATACAATTCATTGCAAAAAGTAATAAATGTAACAATATCAAAAATACTCACATTTTATCCCATTTCAAAAATAAAAGCATATTTACTGGACCTTTAATATGAAATATATTAATAACTATAACACATTTTTGTTATATAATCAAGCTGATTAAATTAATTTAATTAATTTTTTAATATATGTGAAAGAAGTTAGTTTTGCTTATAATTCTATTTCTGACCGAGTATATAAGGACGAAATAGTAAAGTAAGTGTTTGTTCATCGTATATTAAGGCCGTAAGATGAAAACAATGGAGGGTTCAGCCCTACTAGGGATAACTATTTGACCAAACCCGCTTCGAACATGAAGGTGACCCGTCCTGAAAAATTGAAAAATAAAGTTCGGATTGTAATTTTTATGGCCGAGCAGGTTTGGGTCCTGACGCTGGCCTGCTGTAATCCGACCGGCTCACACTCCAAGTACAAAACATATTATGAAAGCAAAATCATATTAAAATTGTAATTAAATTCATTTTTATAATTGTTTGTGTGGCTCTCAAACTTGGGTTTAAATATAGTTGCCCAAATAAATTTGGGCTTAGAAAATTAAATTTTGGTCACTCTGTCTTCGGATTGGGTTTGGGTTGATTTTTTTGCTGTTTGGGTCGGGTTATGTTATCTGAAAAACCCGCTCCGAACATGACCCTTCAAGCATGATCCCTAAGGATCAGCTTGGGTCTTACTGGATTGGCCTTAGTTCAGTGAAGCCAAAATCTTAATCCATCACAAAAAGAAAATGTCCACTTTAGTAGGGTATTGTAATCCATCACAAAAAAAGAATGTCCACTTAGGAAGGGTATAATAGGAAAATACTCTCTCCATTTCGAAATAGTTGTCGTTTTTGAGTCTTTTACCTATTAAGAAATGAAATAAACACATGTTTACCCTTCAAGTAATTCAATTTTCTAGGTGATTAAATGCATAATTAAGAGATGGTGTATAATCATTAATAAGGGTATAATTGAGATAAAATGATAAGAATGCCTTGAAAATAGTAAAGTGACAAATATTGTGAAACGGATGAGTAGGTTATTAGTTTGCGAGTTTCTATAGGTCTCAAATATAAATTACAAAAATATAATATTTAGGCTTGAAATTAAAGAAAATTCCATCAGTTTACAATACCCACTAAATATAATCGTATTTAATAACATTTTATCAAAACTACTCTTGATTGATTAATTAATTAATTAATTATTCTTTTTAAAAATAAGTGCCTATTTATTCGACATTTATTAGTAATTTGAACATTTTTGTTTTATAAAATTAAGAAATTAAACTATTTTAACTATAGTCTATAATCAATCGAGAAGATGAAAATCTCGAGAAAAACTTGTTTTTCACTCGTTTAATGTAAAACCTGTTCTCATCCCTTGATGTAAAACATGTTTCACATATCTCTTAGTGTAAAACAAGTTTTTTATAAGACTGACTCTCGAGAAGATAGTGCCATCTGGGCCTCATAAATTTGGTTGTTACTATATTTATTAAAGATACAAATTCCAATGGATTCCTCATCTCATCAAACCAGACCAACAACTACATTTAAATATAGAAACCCTATCTCTTTAGGAAACCCTAAAATGATAGTGTTGCCTTATACTTTAAACAAATTCAGGTCAGTGCATTCCAAATGTTGTGTATTTCTTGTGCAACAAAAACTATTGTTTAGAGATAAGGTAGTTTATCTTCTCTTCTCTATGTGTCATATATAATGTGTTTTTTTCGGAGCTAGAGAAACATCGAAGAAGCTCGCTCGTTCTCCCAACGCGCACACGACTCTCATTTTTCAATGAAATTTGAATCTACGTTCACATGCAGAGAGATAATGGGACATATATTTTATTAAATTGATTGAAATTATAATTAAACCAACATCATTCCAACGTTTTTAGTCTTGAACATTGGGTATATACCATCTTGCATATGCATACTACTTTTTAGGATAATTAAATCAAACCTAAAATCATTGCTCAAAGTTCCTTCGTAATAACGACAAAAAAATATAAAGACCATTCTGGGACGGAGTGAGTAACACAGAGTATGGTGGGGTATATACCATCTTGCATATGCATATACTACTTTTTGGGGATAGGTGTCAACTGAATACCTGAAAAAAAAAATTAGGTCATACTTCATGAAAGGATGTCATAATGGAGCTACCTCATGCTCCATGTTCCTCCCTTTTCCATCATTTGGTAACAAAGGGGCTATAGCCATAACATGGCTTGTTTTTTTCATAAATTAGGTCACATTCTTAGTACTGATTGACCTCACTGAAAATGCCATCCTTTGAGATTCATTTCTTGTCCTTTCCTTTTGCTTTTCCACTCTTTATGCTTCAATGTTTAACTTATTTGTGACTAATGAGACACCTTGGCTTTAAAAATGTTTTTGCTTATTTCCCTTTTTCTTTTCCTTTCCTCTTCCTCTCTCTATATGCTTCATTGTTTACACATTACCAAAAAATTGTACTCCCTCTGTCCCTAAATGAGTGTCCATTTTCAAGAAATCTTTGTCCCAAAATGAGTGTCTTTTTTGAACATAACTTTGTCCCTAAATGTTTTTTTTCGAAATTTTTTTCACCGGTCTCTTTATACGTGCAAAACTAAATGTTTGGAAAGTAGATTACAAGATTATATATGAATCTTTGCTACCAAATTGTACACAAAGTTGAGATTTTCAATGTCCCTTAAAATGAAATTTGGACACTCATTTAGGGACAGAGGTAGTATGTGGTTTTTATACTCTCTGTCCCGAAAAGTAAGTCCCTTTTTTCGTTGTTGTAATTATGAATGAATAATTTAAGCTACTTATTAGTTTTTGATTTTTTTTCAAAGCATTAGATTATGTATCGGGAGAGTATTATCCTGATGATAATTTATAACTAACTTATTATTGATACACTATTATAAATACTATCAGTACTAATTTGTAGATTCTCATTAAAATAATTAAAAATAGCTTAATTACTGGTCAAAGTCCATCCGTGATAACAATGAAAAAAGAAAGACTAACTTTTCGGGACAGAGTCGAAGATAGACTGTTATTTGTATTATTATTTTTAACAAATGGCTAAATACAGAGATCTTATTTTTATTACATTATAGATAGAATAGAAGATACAAATATATAAATGACTCTTGATCTGTAATCAAGGCAAGATAGTCCATGGTGGTCCCCCTGGACCACTCGGATCCCACGAGTGAATCGAAAGTTGGATCTCCATTGGATCTCACCTGAATCTGACACCGGAAAACGCAGCGGAAAGGAGAATAATGAAAAAATAGATAGAAACGGATAGTATGCTCA
Organism: Campanula takesimana; assembly: GCA_026119855.1. NCBI lineage: Eukaryota > Viridiplantae > Streptophyta > Magnoliopsida > Asterales > Campanulaceae > Campanula > Campanula takesimana. The sequence goes on along the minus strand of JAOWBW010000136.1, from coordinate 2,306,550 downwards.
CCACTCCAAAGAATCCACCTTGGAGATATAGGGCATAAACACTCACCACTCGACGGAATCCACCAAAGAGATACAAAGTGAAAGATGTTGTTCACAATTCAATGGAATCCACCAAATAATAACAACAAGCAAGAAGGCACAAAGCACAACTTATATTTTATTAAACTCAAAATTCAACTCTCAATATCTTTTACAATGCCATCTAGTAGAGTATTTATAGTTACTTGGAACATCCCTCCAAGTCTAGGAATACTAAAAATACTTAAAGGATAAATATAATAATTATTGTTGAGAGCCTAGAAATCTCAAAAGACATTGAGATGTTCCAAGTAACTATAATTATTGTTGGATCCTCATTTGAATACTAGTCAAATTTCGGATGCATTGGCTGTCAGACTATCCTCCACCAAAACTGTCATAACTCTCTCTAGAGAATTCCAAATGAGGATCCGACAAGAGCTGTAGAAACTACATCAACGATCTTTCTAATGATATTTTACTTGTAATTTTTGACCGAGTGAATTGATAGATACACTCTGTTGAAGTTGACTGAAATTCATGAGACTGTCAAGTAGCTCATGCGTCAGAATCGAAGCCCAATTCCTATTACATAAAGAAAGATAGAGATTGAGACAAATAACTCGCGCGCTCCAAAATCCAAGACATAAGACAGGACGAAATCCGACATAAGACGGGACGAAATCCGACAGCCAATTGCTGGCTCTGAATAACCAGCCCAGCAAGAAGCTCAATTCTTCCATCTTCACTTCCGCGCCATGCGCTTTGCTTCTCTTTATAGAAGAGAGAGCCTTGTCTTTAGAGTAAAAAGCAGCCCACTGGAACGCCGCCCATGGATTTTATCATCAACATGATGAATTAATTTCAAGATATAAGGCTCCCAATCCATATATTCGGAATCGCAATCAATATCGCACCTCAATTTTGAGGGCAATTTAGTCAATTATATTTATAAAATCGATAGATGCAAAGTCTAAAATAGATCATAGTAGGCTTAGTTGCTTAATATGATGAGTAGGGCTGTAAACGAGCCGAGCCGAGCTTTGGGGTGTCGAGCTCGAGCTCGTTTAAAACTTATCGAGCTCGAGCCCACTTGCTTGTTCGCTCGAGTCGAATCGAGCTCGCGAACAACTCGAGTCGATATCGAACTCGAGTTTTAACGAGCCGAGCTCGAGCTTAGACATTTTTTTAAAGAAAAATATGGTCTTAACGAGCTTATCGAGCTGAATTCGAGCTTATCGAGCCGTTCGAAAACAAAAATTCAATTTTAATGAGCTTATCGAGCCGAACTCGAGCTTTTAACGAGCTAAACGAGCCGAACACGGTCGACTCGATAACAAAAACGATCTTGACAATCGGTTCGAGCTCGACTCGAGCTACACCTCGAGCTCGAGCTATCACGAGCCGAGCCCAAGCCGAGCTCGAGCCAGCTTGGTTCGTATAACAGCCCTAAATTGATGAGGAGACCTTACGGGCATTATTCAAAAACCACATTAGGCTTTTCCGTAATTTGCTCTTGTTTAACTTATCAATGACTAATGAGACGCCTTAGCTGCAAAATATTTTTGTTTATTACCCTTTTTAGGATGACTAGACTGACCATACATTTTATGATAGGTTTTTTTTTTTTAATCGCAATCTAAACTTTCTCATCTTTTGTTTAGTTTTGTGGTGATTATGTGGTAACAATTCATTATTCAAAAATATTCTTTTAATAGTCTAATTTTTTCCTTTTTGTCTGTCTCAAAAAGTTAGTCTCATTTTTAAAATTAAAGCTTTAAAATCACTTAATTTTTAAAATTTATAATAGTGAAAATCTCAAAAAAAACTTATTTTACACTCGTTTTAATGTAAAACATGCTTTCATCCCTCAATGAAAAATAAAATCTCTTAATGTAAAACAGGTTTGCATAAGATTGACTCTTTATATAATATGACTTAATAAGATTTACTCTTTATATAATAATATAATATGACTTAAAATGGATGAAAAGTATGAAAATAAGATTTGACTCTTTATATAATATGACTTAATAAGATTGACTCTTTATATAATAATATAATATGACTTAAAATGGATGAAAAGTATGAAAATACCAATTTCAGGACGGAGGGATTATTCAAGTATGATAAGTTAAATAAGTTAAAAAATAAAGATGCATCATATTCATGACCTAAACTTTCTACGTGTACATATGTATGCATAAGAATACGCAACTTGGATTCTATTACTAATTAATTAGAGTGTTCTTTAGCATAAAGAATGAGGAAAAGATAATAAAAATGATTAAAAAAGACAATTACCTAATACAATTACGTAACCCCCTTACAAGTGATCCATGAATCATTTGTTCTTTTAGCAAATTGTGGATTATCTAAAGAGGATTATCCACACCATAAATTAATTAACTTGATGGAATCTATTTTGAGATTTCACTAGGCCATGTTTTGTACTTTTCCGTCCTTTTCAAAATAAGTGATATCCCTCCGTCCCCGAGTATATGTTCACACTCCCATTTACACGGGGATTAAGAAATTGTGGAAGTGATGTAAATGTTGTGAATATAAAATTAAAGTAGGAGCGAGAATGAGTGGGAGGGAATAGTAAGTTGATTGGTGTTATGAGTGTAAGAGAGAGTAACTCTTCAAGTCTATATACCGGTCCATGTTTCTCTCTTTAGAAGATGTGGGATAATTATATCTTACACGTCCCCTCACGTGTAGCCGGGCTTTGCCAAGGCTTACAACGTGGACTTGTTAGTCGGGTGGCGCGGAGCAGAATATGTAGAAGCAGGCCCAAGTGAGAGTGTGGGCTGGACTGGGCTGACAATAGACTATGTTGAAGGTTCCACCTTAAAACCAATTGGTGATAAGGGGAGTAACTCCTCAAATCTATATACCGGTCCATGTTTCTCTCTTTAGAAGATATGGGATAATTATCTCTTACAGTGAGTATAAAAGTAAAGTATGAGAGAGAATGAGTGGGAGGAATAGTAAAGATTCTTAGTCGTTTTTGGAAGTAGACATATACTCTGGGACGGACTAAAAAAGAAAGATGGACATATACTCTGGGACGGAGGGATTGTTTTTTGTTATTCCAAAATAAATATTTTGATTCTAAATAATAAAATAGTTTTAGTACAATTTTATGATATAAATACTACTCCATATAAATAATAATCTTCTGTGTCTAAATGTTTATTTCAAAATCTCAATATAAAGAAGATGGTTTTATGCACTTTTAATAGTGCATATACATGAATATCATTCTTAATCCTAAGGGTGACTATGAGATTGCTTCTGAATTTTTAAAGTAATTCGTTAAAAGAGATTATAGTATAGATGATTATTTTATCATTTATTTATTAATTATCAATATGTTTGGAAATTATATGTCCGAAATCGATTATGAAAGATAAATTCCAAAAAAATCCCTTACTCTATACTTATCAATATAGTAAATGCACATATAAAAAGAAAGATATCAATGTAAAAAAAAAAAAAAAAAACTTTTTAGAATCACTTTTGGCAAAAGTTGGGCCATAGTTGTCAAAACACAGTTTTCTGCGTTTTAATAGCTTAAAATCAGAATCAGTTTTGACATCCAAACGCCATGAAAGTGATTTTTGATATCTGAAAGTGATTATAAGTCTCAAAAACGCAGTCCCAAACTAACCCTAAATTCCTACTAACCAAATCACCTATAGTGTTAGAAGATTGAGAGATATTCTCAATTACATAGCATGAAACTTTGGGAGAAACTAGATCTTCCATAAGTTATAAAAAATCTTGTTCTTAAATACGGACTAAGTGTTATAAGGCCTAAATTATTCACTGTTTTAAGGCATAAACTCATTTTTTTTATTCTAGGTGTTTTAAAATCTAGACTCATTGGGTTTCAAAAAAAAAAAATCTAGACTCGTTGTTTTAATGCTAAACTTGTTATTCTATTTCTCTGTGTTTCAATGCCTATACTCGCTACTTTAAGGGTGAAACTATATTAAAATGGACTTCTAATAATTTATGAAAAAACAAGTTTCCCCCAAACCTACTCATTAAATAAAGTATGTAGCCGTAAGTTGATCTTTGGTATTGAGTCAACTTACGAAAGTTATTTATGTTATGGGTATTTTTAAATAGAAACAGATTCATGTTAGAAAAGAAAATTTGTTTTTTTTAGTAAACAACAATTCACAATAATAAAAAAAAGAGATGGCACTCCACAAAATCCAAAGGCTCACCCCATATGTTAAGAGTATTTCTATTTCTTACCCTATAAAAATGACACTTCCGGTCACATTTTTGAGACTTTCGGATTCCATTCCAAGTACAACTTGGACATAGCCTCAATGTGGCATTTAAGAAATCTCTCTTCAGATATTATTTCGCGTTGAACACATGATAAAAACGAGAATTCGGTTGACGAGGAAACGCACACCAGACATCCCAAAATTCAAGAAGCATTTTTGTGTAGTAAGAACAATGGCATCTTTTTCATTGTGAGACAATTGGAGATTGTCGCAGTTGCTAGATGAGAAAACAACACACAAACAAAAATACAAACATAGACTCTCAACTATGGAGAGAGAAGATAAACGGCTCTCAACTATCAAAGAGAAAACAAACAACTCTCAACGAATGAGAGAAATTTATTATAAAATAAATTAAATAAACACAAACAAAAACACAATTATTTATAATCTCCAAAAGTTAAGATCCCAAAAATTGTGGTGGTGAAAATTGGAATAAAAGAAAACAAAAACTTTTGGAGAACTACGAAAAATGAAGGAGAGAGAAGTTTCTTACAGTTTCTAGATGAAGGGTGAGCACGAGACTTTGGCAAGTGTAAAAGGGAAGGAAAAAAAAAAAGGAGAAGATTTGTTAGATTCCTAATAAATAGGACTCATATGGTTTGCTATATATATATGGAGGGGGTCTCCTATGCAACGGTTGCACCGTGCAACAGGAACCCCTTCCTCTTTTCTTTTTTTTTTTTTTTTTTTTAATTTTTTTGTTCAGCTGAGATTTTTTCCTTTTTTTTTTTTTGCCACCCCAATTTTTTTTCCTCCCAACAAAAGTAACACTTATTATAACGAAACGTAACACTTTTTTCTTTTCAAATGTAACACTTTTTTTTTAAATGTACCACAATTTTGCTGCAATAGATTAAAGATAACATAAAGATTGATAACTAAACTAATGTCACACTTTTTATAAAGGAATGTAACACTCTGTTTTTCAAATGTAAAACTTTTTTTTCAAAATTAACATAAGATTAACAAACTAAACTAATGTTATATTTTATAAAAAATAAATGTAACATTTTTATATCTCAATTATAACAGTTTATATTCTTAAATGTAACATTATATCTTAAATGTAACAATTTTTATTGAGAAAGTAACAATTGAAATGCAACTCGATTATATATATGAATTTCTATTCTTTTTTTAAAGAAGAAAAGTAACATTTACTAAATAAAAATGTTACATTCATCTATATAAAAAATTATAATTATATATTCACTTTGTTACACTTCAAATATTACTTTTTCTAACCACAAAAAACTATCAAAACAATTTAAATTTTCTTGTAAAATTGTTGTACATTTGACTGTAAAAGTGCTACTTTTTAAATATGAAACTGTTACTTTTATTAGAACAGAGTGTTACATCTCAGCTGACAAGCAACTCAAACTTTTTGTGTGTAAAAATATGTTTTTAAAAAAAAAAAAAAATCAAACCATATCATGACCTATGTAGTTTTATTCGTCTCGTCGAGACGAAGACAACGGTATTTTAAAAAAAAAAAACTGAGTTATAAATATCAAGATATAGCATTTTAAAGTTAATGGAGGTTTTTTCTTTTAAGCTTGCCACGTGTCGCGATTTGAGAGGGTGGGAGAGGCTGGGCTGGGCGGGTTAGGCGGGTCGGTGGGTGCAGCCCATGGGTTTGGCCCGTTGCATCATGGTGCAACGGTTGTATATGAGAATTTGTCATAAATATGAGACCTTTAGTTTATGTAAACTTTGAGAGAGTGAATAACAAAGAAATTTTATAATTCTTTCTCCATATTTTATCATGGTATCAGGGCGTGATTTTGATCTTGAAATCATGTCTCTATACTTTGAAAACGACGTAGCCAGAAGAGCAACATGTCACGTTGCACGAATAGAAACATGTCTGCGTTACGGGAAGAGCAACAGATAACTCACACTTATGAAGAATAGAATTTCACGAATAAAGACCTTTCGAACAACAGATAACTCACTTTCACATATATTTGCTCATATTCCCTCTAAACAAAACAACTGATAAATAAAAAAATAAAAAAAAATAAAACTAAACAACTGATAAATTAGAAAAAATAACTAAACAACTTTAAATCAAAATGACAACTAAACAATTGATAAACCAAAATAACAACTAATAAATAAATACTGTTAAAAGTTGATTCCAACAACTAAACAACTGATAAATCAAAATGTCAACTAAACAAGTGATGAATCAAAATAACAACTAATAAATCAAATCTATCAGAAGTTGATCCCAACCAGATCGAGGTAAAAAAAAAAAGTCAGATCTAGCTTGAAAATCCAACCAGACCCAGGTTTAAATAAAAAAAAAAAAAAAATCAGACCACCTCTATGGCAGAGAGGCGGTCGTGGTGGGAAGTCAAGTCAAGCGGGGGTAGTCAATTGGAGAAAAGAAATCGGAGAAGGTCGCCGGAGGACGAACTCCGACCATATCTAGAAACACTCCAACTAGATCCAAATCCAAATCCAGGTAAACAAACACACTTAGGCAAGATCTATGGCAGAGGGGAGGTCGCGGTGGGAAGGGAAATCAAGCGAGGTAGTCGTTTTGTAGAAGAGCCCATGAGAAGGTCGCCAAAGGTTGGAGAGAAGAGAGAGAAAGTGAGAGATAGAGAAGAGATGCGCCGAATATAGAGAAATAATGTGAGGCGATAGGAGAGTGGAGGTCGTAGTGGTTGTTGATCAGAGATGAGCGTTGAAATTAATCGAAAAAGGATGCCAGAGAAGCTGCCAGAGGTTAAAGAGTAGAGAGAGAAAGTATGTTGGGGAAGGGTGCTGCGTCTAGGATGGGGTGGATGGCAGGCTAGGGCTTGGAAAATTTTCACTCAACCAAACTCTCTAGTTAGCCGCAGTTTAAAGTCAAAATATTTCCCGAGGAAAGATTGTATCTCGTCTTGTCTCTCGAACAAAGCCTCATAGGTTTGGAGAAGTATTCATTGGGGAAAAACTCTTTTAGAACGTTATCTTTTCTGGTCTATTCGGAATGGAGAAAAATTTTGCGCCCTTAAAGACCCTTAGATCCCTTCAGAAGCAGTTTTCCAACCCCCTACAAAACAGTGGGAAACCTCCCTTTTAAAAACTCTCTTTCCTCAACATATCATTGATCAAATCCTTACTATCCACATTCCATCAGTAGGAGATGACAAATTATTGTGGAGACCTACAAAAAATGGAGACTGTACAGTCAAAACAAGATACTTCCTAGCCCTCAAAGACTACAAAGATACATCCGTTATTATTCAAAACTACTCTTTCTCAAACTCCCTTAAAAGCAATACATTATAGGAAGTGCTCTCCCACTACACTTTGTAACAGATGCGGTCTATTTGAAGAAGATGAAAAGTACCGTTTCCTCGTGTGCCAATTCTCAAAAATGCTTTGGAACAAAACCCAAACTAAAATCCCCGAACCTTCACCATTAAACTTAAATCAAAGTTTCTTCTACTGGTTCTCTGAATGGGTATCCAACCAAATTCCCAAAGATGACATTACCTATGTCCTTCCTATCTTCTGGAAATGTGGAAAAACAGGAATGAAATCATATTCAATCAAGCCTTCCCAACCACAGATAACATACTCTCTCTAGCCTCCTTAAATTTCACCAAAACAAAAACCACAAAATTCCTCAAAAACTCAACCTTCTATAAATCAACTCCCAACCTCCTAAACGAAACACTGAGCCTTGATTCTATGAATGGAAAGGCTCTTGAAGAATACCTCAAAAACTCAATTTTTGGTGACTCGAATGTATTAATCTCGGATGGATCTTGGAAAAAGAATACCCGATGGGCAGGTCTGGGATGGGAACTGTGGGACAAACACAAAGGGCGTCTAGCTGTTGGAAGTATCTATTGAAAAACACGTTCCCCTATTAAAACTGAATGTTTGGCTATCTGCAAAGGGATGGAATGGGCAATCCACAACAACTGCACTTATATCACAATTCTGACAGATTCAGCCCAAGCAAAAGAATACATCACAGACAATATCTACAAAGATTACACGATCGAAGGAATTATCAAGGATATTAAACTCTTTATATCCAAATGTAATAGTTTTAATATTTATAAAGTAGATAGGAAAGTGGTTAATTTTGCGCATAAAAATACGAACTTCGCTAGAAATATGTACCAACATTTTATTGGCCCTGAGCCAATTTTCTTATCGATATAAAGTAGTTTAATTTGTCAAAACAAAAATTGAATAAAAAAATCTTTAGGTGATTTTCGTCTTATTAATTTTTTTCAAATTTTACAAATGTTGCCTTGTATGTAAAATATGAGTATACTTGAATGAAAAAATAATTATATTTGATCAAGTTTCACACCCCATTAAAGATTAAAATAACTTTCTTCAAAAAAAAAAAAGATTAAAGTAGCTATTTGGGTGTTAAAGTTGAAACATTTTTCAAGATAGCTGGTTGTTGTCCCAAAGGAGTGACCCATTAGTAAAGTCAAGCCTCACCCTCGATGAGCGATAGGGTTCGATCCCTCTTCTCGTCTCTTTCTGGCGTGAACATTTTCAAAAAAACAAAATCCCTAGGTTTAAATATAGAATCAGGTTTTTATTTTATTTTAAATGTCAGTAAGGAAACGGGAGGGAAACCCAATTATTTAAAAGAATTTGGAGGGATTTTTTTTTTTTCAGGAGTATTTTACCAGAGGAGGAACTTTTGGAGTCCCAATTCCCAAAAAGGTTGGGAATAATCTCAAAAAAATTACTCCCTCTGTCCCTAAATGAGTGTCCATTTTCAAGAAATTTTTGTCCCTAAATGAGTGTCTTTTTTTAACATAACTTTCTCCCTAAACGTTTTTTTTCGAAAAATTTTTCACCGGTTTCTTTATACGTGCAAAACTAAAGGTTTGGAAAGGAGATTACAAGATTATATATGAATCGTTGTTACCAAATTGTTAACAAAGTTGAGATTTTCAGTGATCCCTTAAAATGAAATTTGGACACTCATTTAGGGACAGAGGTAGTAATACATTTGAAGCAAGTGAGTTTGTGTTGGGATTTGAATTAGATTCCAAAGTGTACAGATAAGTCAGTCTCAAACATTAATTTATAAGATTGATTTCTGACCACAAAATAAACGTTTTGTAGTACTCGTGGTATATACCGCCAGGTCCTCCACACATTATAGGCCACACATTAACACTATACTCCTTCCATAATTATTGAAAAGTTAATCTTAATGTGTTAGTAAATTTAAGAGAAAATCTATATTTATATATTTAAATTTGGTGAGGATGGTTAAGGTGTTGTCATGTGGATAAGTCATGGAAGAAACTTGAATTTGATGATGCCACATCAACAATATCCTCATAAATAAGTGACTTTTCATTTTATTTTTTTCTATTAGCTAATAGTATTAGCTAAGGATATGACCAAACACGGTTCCGGTTACGGATCCGGAAAAGCTTGAACCGTAACCGAACGTTTCTCTTCCGGTTACGGTTCGGAATCGCCGGTTCACGGTTCGGAACCGCCCGTCCAGAGTTTTTTTTTTTTTTAAAATACTTTTTTAACAGAAAAAAAATAATAATATTTTTATGGCCGATTTTTTTTACAAAAAAGTATGAATGTCCTTTTTTTTTAAAATAAAGAGGTTCGTCCCCTTTTCTTTAATAATATATGGCCGATTTTTTTTACAAAAAAGGTATAGAAAAAATGTTTAAAAAAATAAAGAGGTTCGTCCCTGTTTTCTTTTATATAATCAATAAATTTTATAATTTTATTCACTGAATTTTGCTAAAAAATCAGTCAAAACTCAACTTTTCTTGTCAATGTTCCGTTAGTAACGGTTAATTTTTATGCAACCGTTAGAAATCTAACGATTTTGACGGTTTTCTAACGGTTTTGATAACGGTTCCGGTTTGTTCTAGGCGGTTCGGAACCGCCGGTTCGCGGTTTTCAGAAGGGATGAACCGGAACCGGACCGTGTAACAAACGGTTCCGGTTCACACGGTTCCGGTTTTCGTCAAGGTTCAAGGCGGTTCCGGGCTTTTCGGTTCTGGTTCCGGTCTGGTTTGGCGGTTCCGGTTCGGTTTGGTCATCCCTAATATTAGTTACTATATAGGGTAACTATTATAGTTACTATTACTAATAATAGTACTCCCTCCGTCCCAAAATATATGTAGTTTAAGGGCTTGAAATTTGTTCCAAAATGTTTGTAGTTTTGCTTTTATCTAGACATCTTTGACATTGTTTGTCAAATATACCCTTATTTATGATGGTAGTTGTCATTGTAAAAGCATTTAATTGTCTTGGTACTTGAAATATTTCAAGGGCAATTTAGTCCATTAGACATGTATTGATTGCTTTCTTAATGTGCGTGAAAATCTTAAAACTACAAATATTTTGGGACGGAGAGAGTAATAGTTAACTATGGTAGTTAACTATTATAGTTAACTATTACTATTATTAGTAATAGGTAACTATAGTAGTTAACTATTATAATAGTTAACTATTACTATTATTAGTAATAGTTACGATAATAGTTACCTTTTATAGTAATTAATATTATTAGCTAATAATTTCTAACAAATAATAGTTGATTATTAATAGTTAAGTATTATTATAATTAATATTTATATTTAAATTTTATAATTAACTATTGAATAAATTAAAAATTACTATTAATAGTATTAGTTAATCATAATAGTTGCTATATATATATATTAATTATTACTATTAATAGTATAATTAGTTAATCACAATAGTTACTATATGAGTTAACTATCATTATTAATAGTATTAGTTAATCATTACTCCCTCCGTCCCGCCCAAAATAGGATTTTGGTAAACTTGACTTTACTTTGACCAAGTCTTTTGAAGAAAATATAATAATCCAAATAAAAATTTAAAAATTGTTATCGTATCACAATTAATAATACTCTTAATAGAAATTTTTTAATTAATATTAGGATAATTATTTTTTATTTAAATTACATGGTCAAAGTATAAAAAAAGCTACCAAAATCTTATTTCAGGCGGGAGAGAGGGAGTATACAATATATACTAATATTTATTATTAATAGTACTCACTCCATCTGAGAGTAAGAGTCCTATTTTCTATTTTTATATATCCCAGAGTAAGAGCCTCGTTCCTAAAATGGCAGATGATGAAAAAGAATGAATAGTATTTTGGACTATTATACCATCAACCCACTTGCAATAATTTCCAATTTTCTATTGTTTTTTAATAAGTGTGCACAAACAATGTATGACTCTTGCTATAGGACGGATGGAGTATTAATTAATCATAATAGTTACTCCATCTGTCCCTAAATGAGTGTCAATTTTCAAGAAATCTTTGTCCCTAAATGAGTGTCTTTTTTTAACATAACTTTTTCCCTAAACGTTTTTTTTCAAAAAAAATTCACCGGTTTCTTTATACGTGCAAAACTAAAGGTTTGGAAAGGAGATTACAAGATTATATATGAATCGTTGTTACCAAATTGTTCAAAAAGTTGAGATTTTCAGTGTCCCTTAAAATAAAATTTGGACACTCATTTAGGGACAGAGGTAGTACTATATAGGTTAATTATTACTATTAATATTATTAGTGAATAATAATAGTTATTATATATGTTAGTAAATATAATTAATAATATTAGGTCATTATAATAGTTATTTAAATTATTACTAATAATAGTATTAGTTAAGATGATGGATCCACTATTAGTTACTATAACTAGAAAAACTATTTATTTAAGACATAATAAAATTATTATTCTACTAACACATTAGATGTACATTATAAACTTTTATATTTACTAATCATAATGTGTATATATAAAATCATTCATTGGACAATAGCTAATATTATCAAGTCAATTATCTCTAAAATTAAAAGTTAATTCATAATAATAACTGTTCATCTTTATATTCAAATTTCAATTATCATAATTATTACAACAAAATCTTAGAAAATCAACACAATTTTCTTAAATTTGTAAGCAAACATTTTAATTCATATACAATATAATTATATTACAAAAATTTATTATGTTACTTTATTAAATAAAAACATAAAAAAATACAAAAAATAGTTAATTAGTTTCCCGTGCAAAGCACGGGTTGCCCACTAGTAGTTTAATATTCTTAGCAGAGCAAGTAATGAGTAGAGAAGGTATTCATTCCATCTCAATGTGAAAATCCTGAGAAAAAAAATTGTTTTACACTTGTTTTAAGGTAAATCATGTTTTCATTCTTTAATGTAAAATAAAATATCTTAATGTAAAACAGGCTTAACACATATCTTAGTGTAAAACATATTTTTCATAAGACTGACTCAATTTGTAGTGACGTTTTGAATTTACAATAAAATCAAAGACAACAAAAAATGGATAAACAAAACAGTGGCGGAGCTAAGATTTTGTTGAAAGGTGGGCAAATTTATAATATAGTGTTAATTTTTATTCATAATAAGGGGGGCACACAATTTTTAATGGTAAAAATCAAAGATGTCAAATTGCCTAGTACTAACTTGGCACAATTTAAAAAGTGAAGAGGGGCAATTGCCCCCTTAAACCAAAGGGTAGCTCCGCCTCTAAAGAAAAACAAGTTGAGGAACTCCCCGATTGAGCGGTTCGAAATCCGTAAGTTGAGGATATAAATAACTAATGCACTATTCATAACATAAGTACTCCCTCCATTCTAGAGTAAGTGTCCAATCTTCCATTTATACGAAAATTAAGAAATAGTGAAAGTGATGTAAGTGTTATGATTATGAAAAGTGATGTAAGAGAGAGAATGTGGGATAGTAAGTTGATTGAGTTGTAAGTATGACTCTCAATATGAAATTCATAAAATATATCTCTCTTCCACCTCACCTCCACATCATTTATCACCAATAATCACAACTCTAAATATTTTTACCTCTATCTATGTCAAATGTCATCACTTTTTCTTTAAATATTTTTTTTCTTAAAAATCATACAGAATGGATATCTATATATAGAGTATGAAAAAATATTCATATTGGTGATTTTTACTATTTTATGATATTTTATTATTTCTTATATGCCAATTGCGATTTTTGGATAGGACATGTGTCACCTAGGGCTGTAAACGAGCCAAGTCGAGCTTTAGAGTTTTGAGCTTGAGCTCGTTTACAAATTATCGAACTCGAGCTCGACTCGAATCGAGTTTCGAGCTGTTTGCGAGTTTTTTGCGATCCGCTCGAACTCGAGTTTTAACGAGCCGAGCTCAATAAAACTTTACATGTCAACGAGCTTATCGTGTCGAGCTCAAACGAGCCGAGCTCGAACAAAGCTCGTCGAACAAACGAGCCGAATACAAGCCGGCTCGATAACAAATCGAGCTTAAGAATTCGGTTCGAGCTCGAGAAGCACTTCGAGCTCATTCGAATCGAGCTTTGACGAGCCGAGCCCGAGTCAAGCTCGAACATGCTCGGTTCGTTTAACATCCCTAGTGTCACCTTCTTATTTCCTCACTTTCTCTTTGATTTTCCTTTTCTCTCTCCTTGCCCAAATGTCATATGGCAAACATGTTGGATATTATGCCCTAGGCCCTTGAGAAAGGCATATGTGTTATATCATAGCTTTATTGTTATAGAGATAACAAACCCGATTATTATATCTTTTGCATGTTTATTATAATAATCATTATACTCTAGAACTTATGAAGGGATAGTATGAGTTTAATGAATAATCATGTGATGATTATGGTGCAAGGATGCGGATTAAACTTGTGGGTACTTGTTGGAGAACAAAGTACTGGATAGACCCGTTATGAGATGTATATCATGGTCAAATGGCATAATTAAATCTCATAATAGTCATACCATTTGAATCTTTAGACCTGAGATTATCATGGTCATCCATATGATGAACATTATGTTTGACGTACTCAAACGCTACCCTTAACCGGGTGGTTATAAAGGCTACGATTGGCATAATCGGATTCTTGTAGGGAAGAATGATAAGTCAAGATGGGATTTATCCCTCTCTCAAGAGAGATATATGCTTGGCCACTCGATGAGTGATATTGATGATAGTGCATGTCCATGCCCAAATGAATTGATGTGTTCAATGTCATTTGCTCATATCAATCTACTCGGGATCGAGAAAGCATTGGACAACATAAGTTGACGTGGACCATGACTTATGTCCAATATGATATCGCGTGATAAGGGGATTGTGATATGTTCTATAAGGCAACCTTGGACTTTCAAAGTTACACTAATTGGGTGGTCATAATGGCTTGCTAGAGTCCGCTTATGACTTACGGGTTCTGAATGGTTCGGACTCGTTGCCAACTTAGTATAATCCTATTGGGTCACACAATAGAACGGATTAAAAAGGCTGAAAATATGGGATTTTCTGGGGCGTACGGCTCCATAGGAGCCGTACGGATTCTATGCTCGGCCCTGGTCAGTTTGTTCAGAATTCTTGACTGTCAAGGAATCTCGATCCTAAAAGGAACTAGGTCAAACTGATGGAAATTATGCCCTAGGCCCTTGAGAAAAGCCTTACGGTGCATCATGTTCTCATTTGTTATGGAGATAACAACTCTGGACTATTATATGTTTTACATGTTCATTATAATAATCCCCATCCCTAGTACTTATGAAGGACTAGTATAAGTTTAATCGATGATCATATGATGATTATGTGTATGTGATACAAATTAAATTTATGGGTACTTGTTGGAGAACAAGTACTGGACTTGACCCACCTATGAGATTTATATCATGGTCAGATGTCATAATTATATCTCATAATAGTTATATTATTTATCCTTAGACCTGAGATTATCATAGTCTTCCACATGATGAACATTATGTTTGACGTACTCAAACGCTACCCCTAACCGGGTGGTTATAAAGGATATGATTGGCATAATCGGATTCATGTAGGGAAGAATGATAAGTCAAGATGGGATTTGTCCCTCTCTCAAGAGAGATATCTGCTTAGCCTCTCGATGAGTGAGATTGATGATAGTGTATGGCCGTATCCAAATGAATTAAAGTGTTCAATGTCATTTTCTCATATCAATTCGGGATCGAGAAAGCATTGGACAACATAAGTTGACGTGGACCATGACTTATGTCCAATATGATATCGCGTGACAAAAGGATTGTGATATGTTCTATAAGGATGAACGAACGTCGTTAAGTTATATTAATTGGATAATCATGATGGCTTGCTAGAGTCCGCTCATGATTTATGAGTTTGACCTTGGTTGGACTCATTACCAACTTGATATAATCCTATGGAGTCACACATAAAAGAACGAATTGTTTAAATGGTTAAAATCAAGTTTCTGGTGGTGCTCGACCGAGCATGTGCAACAGAATGTTCTGGCACAAGGGTGCTCGGCTGAGCACCTTAAAGGACTCGGCCGAGCAGGCCCTGTTCAGGCCCATATTTCTGATTTCGTGTTTTGACGGGTTTTGACCTATTTCTCCTAAAGAGTTTAGGACTAATAAGTATAAACACCCTTCTTTTAACCCTAATCAGTAAGAGTTGATATTGTATCATTATTGGTAGCCTCCATGTGTTTGAGAAACACATTCTTGAGTTTAGATTGAGAATCAAAAGCTCAAGAACACCAATAAATTCATATATCCTTTGAAAATTAGAAAAGTGTGTTTTCTAATGGGTCTAGCAATCCAGGTCTAGAATGGTTCTAGATATTCATTCGCGTGTGGATACACATAGAGGATGCTTGCTTTAGCATCTCAAGTTCGTGTTCCTGTGATCGTGATCTGATGAACGCGAAGAACGAGGAGATCAAATCTAAAGCTTGAACACTTGAAGATTTGAAGATCCGGAAAATTTAAACGCTCTACAACGGTTAGTATTCTAAATTCATCTTGCTATTAATTTAATCATCATGAATGGATCTTGGGGCTTAGGGTTTTGTTGATTTTATATTGCTTTCTTCCGCTGCGCATGTTGCCTCAAAACCCAACAAAACCCTCATATAAATATATGCAGCTGGGTTTGACAGCCTCTAATGTTGATTTTAGAAATCAATACACATTGTTTTAGAAACAATAAAATATAGAGAGATAGGATTATTAATTTTGAGATTGTGAATCATCAAAATACAATAATCAATGGAAGCAAAATAATTCCTATGAAGAAATCGTTTCTTCACCAAGCCTTGGATCTAGCAATCAATCAAGAAGGTGTTCTTGAGTCTGTTCGACGTGTGGATACCGGTAAAGGGTGTTCGCTTTTCAACACCTAAAATTCCGTGTTCATGGATTCGATCTTCAAGGGTCTGTTTCTTTCATCTTGTATTTAATTTAATTAACATGCACGGATCCGGGCTCATGGGTATTTGATCTTATGTTTATTCTGCTGTGCATGATGCATCAAAACCCAACAAAACATATTTTACAACATGTCATGGATGACTTTTGTAAAAGTCATGAATGGAGAATGCATGGTTGCCACCTATATCCATATTAGCTCATGCCATAATTAAATGTCATGAATGGAGATGCCTTAAAAGTAAAGTAGGAGAGAGAATGAGTGAGAGATATAGTAAAAATTATTTGTCATTTTAAAAAAAAAAAAAAACACTTACTCTGGAACAGACTAAAAAGAAAGGTAGACACTTACTCTGTGAAGGAGGGAATAGTAAAAAGTAAGCTATGTAAATATGTTTTTTTTTTTTAAAAAAAAAAACTTGAACTTAATGAGAATAAAGTTGTTCAAAACAATAATTTTTTCATATTAGAAACAAAACAAATGATGAACCTTAATGAGACGTATAAAAAATGAATGTGCGAACTTTAAAATGAGACAGAGGTAATGTGACATAAATTGTGTGCGAATAGTTATTGTGAACATATCAAGTGAGTTTATTAAATAAAAATTATTGTAGTACTCTTTCGGTCTCATAACACATTGCGCCAATTTCCTTGTCCATGCCTTTTAATTAGGGGTGACCAATGGTACAAATCTAAACCAACCAACCACGTATCAACCGTACCAAACACATTTGGTATACCAAAAGTTGGTACATGGTATAAATATCTTATTTTGGTTGGTATACCGTACCAACTTTGAAAATTTGGTCGGTACACGGTATGAATATTTGACTTCGGTTGGTATGCCAAGTACCAATACTATTTTAAAAAATGTGTTAAATTATTAATTATATACCTAGATGACATTTGATTAGTTTAGATGTATATTTAGTTTTTATTTAAAGAGAATAAATTTTCCATTACATGTATTTCTATGTGAAAGTTCCTCACAAGTCAAATTATAAAAATCTCCAGTAAATTGATTTAATTTCTATTGTATAATAAAATTGCAGTGCATGTTTTCTTTTACCATTTTTAAATGCATGGTTCACCTTTTGTTCTTTATATTGTTTACTAATTAATGGAAAATTCAAAAAATTGTTCAAATAACATTTCATTTTTTTTTAGTACTTCAATTCATACTTGGTAGAGTACCACATACCGACCATACCAACCAAGTACCAACCGTACCAATAAAGTATACCATGTAATTGTACACGGAGGCAAAATTTGGTACCCAGGGTATAGGATGGCTAGAGTCAATACGGGGGGGCCAAGAGCCCAAGTCACCTGCCCTAGCTTTTTTTTTTTTTTTTTTTTTTTTAAAAAAAAAAAAAGAAGGAAGAATTTGATCCAGCAGGTTCCAGTGTTCCACGCAAGACCTGCTAGTTAAAAAAATCTGTTTCCAGGCTTAAGAAATGCATCATCTGAAACTCAGCTTAATTAATAACATGAAATAAACTTATTGTGTAGCATTCGTATAAGCACTTAAACTTTCTTAATCATTATATGCTTTCATTATGTTGTATCTCCTCTTTCATAATAATCCTAACTTGGACTTAAAGTTGATTCAATAAATTAAATAATTTTAATCCCCCAAATATATGATTTCAATTAGAATCCATATAAACATATGAATTGAGATAGTAATCACTAATTAAATACATTATTATTTTAATTCACGCTAAGAGGGGAAATAAACAAATATATGTACACAACACAATAAATGATTGGGAAAAATCTAACCAGCTTCCTTGTTTGGGACGGTGACATAAACAACAATACTAGGTACAGTCTTGTTACCGGCCTCCATTTTGATCGAACGAATGCTCTTCGAAGATGTTCCGCCACCGAAATTCGATCTTAAAACACAATTACAAAGTCAAATCATTGCAAATTAGTTGTTATTAACTAAGAACCCTAGAAATTGGGGAAGGAAGTGTAGAAAGAGAGAGGGAGTACCGAAGGAGCGATTGAGAGGTTGCTAGTTTTGAGGAGAGAGAGAATGAAGGGCAGAGATTGGAGAGTCCCAAACTGAGCATGCAAAATGCTCCGACGAGAGGCAACCGGCGAAGGAGAGGTGTCGATGATACGTTCGGTTCATGGAAGGGGAGAGAAGAGGATGATGGCGGATTGGCGGGCGATGGTGGTGGCGACTGGTTCGTAACTTCGTGGTAGACTGGTAGTAGCGGCGGGTGGCGCCGGTCGTCGAAGAGAGAAGGCGAGGATAGAATATCAATTGAAACTTGAAAGTGAAAAAACCCTAAAGCAAGCCCACACAATCGCTATGACTGAATGAATCGCATCGGTGTGTGTAAGCAAAAAAAAAATAAAAAATAGTGGGTTGGCCCGACCCAAACCCGCTTGGCCCGTGACCCAAATGGGCTAGCTCAAATAGGCCCACTTGCATTTGGGTTGGTATATTTAGGGCCCAACCCACCCTTTTTCAATGGCGGGCTGGGCCAGCCTAACGGGCTCAGCCCAAATTGACGTCTCTAATTATGGCCCACTTGCAACCTGTTTATTATAATTCATTGTTCACAATATTTGTAAATATATATATACTTTCCATAATACTCATTTGCAATGAAATTATATGAAAAATATTTTAATACAAAATAATAATGTATAAACCTTAAAAAGAAAAAAAGCACAAAAACAGAGGGAATAATGTGTAAACTATTTTCAAAAGAGTTACCTATTACGATTGAAGTGTATCAAGGTTCTGCACTTAGTCCCTTTCTCTTTCCTCTGATAATGGACGAACTGATGAGGTCAAACCAAGATGATATTCCATGGTGCATATTGTTCGCAGATGATATTGTGTTGATTGATACAAGGGTGTTGAAAGTAAATTGGAGTTGTTGAGACACACTTTGCAATCTCGAGGTTTTATATTGAGCAGAAGCAAGACTGAATATTTGGAGTGTAAGTTTTACAGCGTTGGAAGCAGGGAGGCAGGGTTGATCACATTTGATGGAAAGATTGTTCAAGTTTCAGATTTATTTATTTATTTATTTTATTTTTTTGCTATCTTGGATCTATTATCCAAGAGGATGTAAAATTGTATGGAGATGTGACACATAATATTAAAGTAGGTTGGTTGAAGTGAAAGAGTTCCGCAGGGTTTATAGGTGATCTTGGCATGCTCTTTAGATTAAAAAGAAACTTTTACGGCAAGACGATTAGGCTAACACTACTGTATAGCACTGAATATTAGAATGTGAAACATCGTCACGTTCAGAAGATGAATGTAATTGATATGCTTATGCTATGATGGATGTGTGAGCATACAAGGGTAAAACAGGAGTTGAGCCATTGAGGATAAAATGAGGGAGGGTCGTCTAAGATTGTTCAGTCATGTGAGGCGGAGACCAAGTGATGCACCACCAGTTAGGAGGCTTGAAGAGTGGAAAAGTGATAAAATGGAGAGAGGTAGGAGAAGACTCAAGCAAACTTGGGATGAGGGTGATTGAAAATGATATTATAAGTTTACCTGGATTGGATGAAAATATGACTCTGAAGAGGCCGAAGTGGAATGCAATAATCCATGTACTTCGATAACACCCCATACCTAGAGCTAACATCATACTCCCTCCGTCCCCGCTCATTTGATACCTTTTGACCAAAACTGGTCAACTCAAGGTCGGTTTGACCAACACTTTATAGAAATATTTATGTTCCAAAAAACTTTTTAAAAATTGTTATTGAGAGGATTTTTAATGGTGGTCATTTTACATTTTTTTAATTTTTGTTCGGATCATAAATATTTCTATAAAATGTTGGTCAAACCGACCTTAAGTTGACCAGTTTTGGTCAAAAGGTCTCAAGTGAGCTGGGACAGAGGGAGTATATCTCAATTGAGACATTGTGGAGTTTTTAATTACTATTTTTTTCATTTTCTCTATCTATTATATTTATTTTTCTACTAACACTACTCCCTCCGTCTCAAATTAGATGTCATTTTGGAAGTTAATTTTTGTCTCAAAATACTTGTTGTTTTACAATTTTCAAGGCTTATTTATTGTTAATATACCAATTCTACCCTTATTAATGATAAGGAATTATCTCTTGCACAAGCATTTAATAGTCTAGGTAGTTGAATAACTTTAGGGGTATATAAGACATTTTCACATACATTAATTGCATTTCTTAATATGTGTGAAAGTGTCTAAAACGACATTTATTTTGAGACGGAGAGAGTATTTTCTATTTTTTTTTCTTATTCTCTTTATTTTTTTCATTTTCTATTTTTTTTTTCAAATTTATTTCTTCTTTTAACACTATCTTTTTTCCTTACATCTTGACATACGACAATCTATGTTAGCCGACCTCAAATCTTATATATATATATATATATATATATATATATATATATATATATATATATATATATATATATATATATTAAAGTTGGTGAGGAGGGCTATGGTTTTGACACATGGACAAACATATGTTAAAGCTTCATTTGTGTGAAGCCACATCATCACCATCCTAAATGTGTGTGTGACTTTTGATATTCTCATTATTAGCTAATACTATTAGCTCATAATAATAGTTATGATATAAGTGAACTATTACTATTAATAGTATTAGTTAACTATAATAGTTACTATACAAGTTAACTATTACTATTAATAGTATTAGTTAATTACAATAGTTACTATATTAGTTAACTATTACTATCAATAGTATTAGTTAACTATAATAGTTACTTTATAAGTTAGTTTTTACTATTAATAGTATTAGTTAACTATTAGCTCATAATAATAGTTATGATATAAGTTAACTATTACTATTAATAGTATTACTTAACTATAATAGTTACTATACAAGTTAACTATTACTATTAATAGTATTAGTTAACTACAATGGTTACTATATTAGTTAATTATTACTATTAATAGTATTAGTTAACTATAATAGTTACTATATAAGTTAACTATTACTATTAATAGTATTAGTTAACTATAATAGTTACTTTATAAGTTAGTTTTTACTATTAATAGTATTAGTTAACTGTAATAAGCTATATACATTAACTATTACTATTATTAGTATTAGTTAATTATAATAGTTACTCCCTCCGTCTCAAAATAGATGTCGTTTTGAGAGTTATTTTTTTGTCTCAAAATACATATCGTTTTACTATTTTCAAGGCTATTTTGTTGTTGTATACCAACTCTACCTTTATTAATGATAGTGGACTATCTCTTAAACAATTATTTAATTGCCTAGGTAATTGAATTACTTTAGGGGTATATAAGACTTTTTTCACATACATTAATTATATTTTTTAATATGTGTGAAGTGGTTGAAACGAAATCTATTTTGAGACGGAGGGAGTATTATATAAGTTAAATTATTCATTCTTAATATTAATTAATCATAATAGTTATTATTTCTATTAACTATTACTATTACTATTAATAGTATTAGTTTATCATAATAATAATAATAATTATTCTTATTATTATACTCCCTCCGTCCCATCCGAAATAGGATTATTGGCCCCGACATGGGGATTAAGGTATAATAATCTTTTATTATAAAAAGTTGTTTGAAAAATAAGTGTTGTGAGTATGAAAGAGAGAAAAAGTAGGTGGGAAATAATAAATGAAAAGTTGTTGTGAGTATGACAACTGGGTCCTACTAATAAAAAAGTAATAAAAGGTTTCCATTTTGGGATGTCTTATTTCGATTGGGACACCCAAAATGGCAAAACGTCATATTTCGGGTGGGACGGAGTGAGTATAGATTAATCATTACTATTAATATATATTAACTATTACTATCAATAATATTACTCCATCCGTCCCGGAGTAAGAGTCACACCCCTCATTTGTACGCTTATTAATAAATATTGGATGTGATGTAAATATTGTGAGTGTAAAAGTAAAGTATGAGAGAGAATGAGTGGGAAAGAATAGTTAATTGATTGGTGTTGTGAATATAAAAGTAAAATAGGAGAGAGAATGAGTGAGGTGAATAGTAAAGATTCTTTGCTATTCTTTGCTATTTTAGGAATGAGACTCTTACTCTGGGACGGACCAAAAAGGAAAATGAGACTCTTACTCTGGGACGGAGGGAGTAGTTAATTGTAATAATTATTATAATAACAATAATTATATAGATTAACTATCATTATTAATAGTATTAGTTAAAATAATGATTACTATATTAGTTAACTATAATTAAAATATTTTTTTGAGAAATAGTACTTATTGGTTTCCCGTGCAGAGCACGGGTTACCCGCTAGTAATTTGAAACTAAAACTTTAATGTTGTTGTTTTTGCAAGTACATTTTTTTTGACAAAATATCAACAGACTAATTACAATTCTTATTAGTCATTAAATTAACATGTGAGTTACACTCTCTCTTCTCATCACAAATGATCTCATTTTATTTCTTATAATCAATACAAGTATTTTTAATTATTCCGTAATTTTAAAATCATTATTAAATTATTTATCATTTTCAGGTTTTAGAAATTTTAAAATTATTTGTACATATTTAATGAACTTAATTAGACCATCTACAATGGATTCAACACCAATTTCCATTCAACACCCACTTTAACACTCTATATCATATTCTCTCTCTTCCACCTAATAATTCAAGTATTCAACTCATCATTCAACACTTACACCCTACAATGGTTTGTTTAATTAAAATTCAACACTCTTCCAACTCATCATCCTATACCACACCACTTAAATTTTATTTTATATTCTTTATTTTTATGATTAGTAAAATAATAATAATAATAATCAATTATAATTATAATTAAAAAAATACTTCACACTTAAATATTTTTTTGTAATTGCAATTAAATAAATATGAGAAAAGATTTTTTTTTGTCCAAATCTAATGAAACTTGCATCTATTTATAGAGATTTTTTTATGAATTTTGGTGAAAAAATAAATAAATAATAAAATCATTTACTATAAAATAATTGAGCTCAAATAATTGGGATGAGATAAAATCGAAAATCCCAGTAACCAATGGGTGATTGCCCAGTGTCACAATCAGAAAAAAAGAAGAAAAAAACCAGCACCGGGCCCTTGACGCGCCTTGTTGGGCGTGTGTTCTACAGGCGCCTTGTCAGGCGCGTGTTCTACACACGCCATTTCGGCTCTATCAGGAGGCGACGCGTGGCGTAGTGGCTTGCCCTTTTTTCCATTCAACACTTCCACCAATTCAACACACATTCAACACACCATTGCACAACTTTATGTGTTGAATGGGCCATTCAACACCCATTAAACATGCCCTTGTATGGTCTTAGATGGATTTCGAACCGCTGCACCGAGCGGTTAGCTACACCCAATGGTTCCGATTGGAGCCACCTCATTTTAACTCCACCCAACGGTTAGATGCGTCCAAACTTGGTGGGACAAAAAAAAATTGAAATCACCTTAGCCGCACACCCAAACCGCTCGCCTATGTGGCGTTGATCGGAGCCGTTGGATGGAAGGGTGCAGCGAAAATCGGTGGAGCGGTTCCGTGGTTCCGGGTCCCTCTTAGATGAGCCTCTTCCAAAAAGAATCTTACAAGAGGGCCCACCTTGTTAATGTCCTAGATTTAAGAATCCAAAGCATATCCCTTGTGTCAGCGCGGGACCGCTATGTGGGTCCTCCCCTGCCCACTCGTGAATTCCGGAATAACGGTCTCCTTGGATTATTCTTGGCCCTGGATTACGTAAAAAAGCCCGACCCCCCAAACTCCCGCGGCTCCAGAGCGGCACAGCCCTGTTCATCTCAACGGTCGTATAAATTTCAGTTTAAATCTTTTAGATTTACGTGAATTAAAATATTGCGAGTATAAAATGTAAAGTAAATTTGAAAAAAAAATGGGTAGAGTGTTTTTGTTTTAAGAATGGTATAAGAATTTCATTGTCTATTTAAGTGATAAAGCAATTAAATATCTTAGTTTGAAACAAAAAAAAACTTCAATTGAGACAAGGAAAAAAAGAGAAAGAAATTTGGTTGTGTTTAAAGAGGTGAGAAAGTGCGTTTAGGCTTGCTCCATAATTTAAATTATTTTGAGGCAAGTTATTTACTTTTTTACCAAAAATTGATTTTCAAGGCAAGCTATTGAAAATATTTAGCGCAAAAATTGTATTATTATAAAGAATAATGTAATTTTTACGTTAAACGGTTGGAAATGATCTTAAAAATAATGGATTAATCTTAAGCTTAATGTTGCAAAACAAAGACCAAATGTTATGTAGTCAAAAGAATCTCAATTTATTTTTTATTAAAAAGAAAAAAAAGAAAAAAAAAACATGCAAATTGTGGCATGCCCAAACAAAAGAAGAAAAGCAAAGTCATGATAGTTCATCCCAAGTCAACAAGTCAAACCTCTAACCAAAAATAAGGAGGTTGATGTTGATGGTAGGACCAATGTTACGGGTACAAAAAAAGTTTACAAAATGATGGATGTAAAATGACGTAAAGATATTTTACAGGTTGCATCGATTGTAGATCCGCTATACTCTTATTAAAAACACTAATAAAATCTTGACACCTCATTTTGTCAGCCAATTTTTGTTAAATTTTTTTGTGGCTTTATATTTACCCCAGAAGTAGAGATGCGAGTCTCTCAAGTTTCAACAACACATGTTTTTTTGGGCTCCGCTTAGTCTACACCTATCCAAGTCACTACCTTCCCCTGCTAGAGTCTCAAACCTCTCATTGTAGACTTGTAGTTATGAATTTAATTGAATTTTGAGACCTGAGCAGTTAATTAGATTGTAGAATGTACAATAGTACTCCATTTGTCCTTAATGAGTGTTTATTTTTAAAAAAATCTTATCTCAAAATAAGTGTTTTTTTAAAATAACTTTGTCCCTAAATATTTTGTTTTTTTTTCAAATTTTTTTTCACCGGTATCTTTATACGTGTAAAACTAAATGTTTGGAAAAGAGATTACAAGATTGTATATGAGTCTTTGCCACCAAATTGTACAAAGAGTTGAGATTTTCAGATGTCTCTTAAAATAAAATTTGGACACTCATTTAGGGACATAGGTAGTACAAATTATACTCCCCCCTCTCAGTTTAAAGTTTTTACTTCTCTTTTTGGTATGTTTTAGTTTAAGGTTTTTAATTGTTTTATTCCTTAAAGAGCTAGTCTCCCATGAAAACAAGCCGATCCGTCTCATCTATAAGACGGGTTTTTTTTTACCCGGATCCATGACCCATGGGGCATAACCTGCCACGTGGCAGCCACCCATTGGCCATTTTTTTTTAGTTTTTATAAAAAAAATCGGCTTTTCCGTCGTTTACCAAATGTAATAGTTACCATAACTTAATGTAATGACTGTAAACATATAAAGCAACATTGTTCATAAGTAAACGTAACACCTGTTTTATAAAAACAAAAGCTCGTTTACCCATTTTTTCAAATGTAATACTAACTATAATTACATGTAACCCAAACAATATCTAAATGTAAATATCATTTATACTTACATGTAATAGTGCTTTTGCAAAAATATAAAATATAAAATATTGTGTATTTTGATTTTATTTTTTAAAAGAAAGTAATATTTGAAAAATAACAACTTATATACAAGAATATAATTATTTGTACAAGTAAATGTAACACTTTAGTAGATGAAATTGTAACAGATTTCTATAGATAATTTAATACTTTTACATGTATCATGATAAATTGAACCCACTGTAACTTATTATTTGAAAACATATAGATATACTATTACTTTTCTTTACATATGTGTTACAAATTATGTATAAACACTTTTACATATAAGTAACACGTTCGTTACATTTTAGTTGTAATAAGTACTCCCTCCGTCCCGGAGTAAGAGTCATACCCCTCATTTGCACGCGTATTAATAAATATTAGAAGTGATGTAAATGTTGTAAGTGTAAAAGTAAAGTAGGAGAGAGAATGAGTGGGAGAGAATAGTGAATTGATTGGTGTTGTGAGTACAAAAGTAAAATAGGAGAGAGAATGAGTGGGGTGAATAGTAAATATTCTTTGCCATTTTAGGAATAAGATTCTTACTCTGGGACGTACCAAAATGGAAAGTAGGACTCTTACTCTGGGACGGAGGGAGTATTACTTTTGGCAAACAAAGAAAACATAGAAAAAATCACTGTTACTTTTCTGTATATATGTATTACTTTTATCTATACAAACTGTTATATATAAGTAAAACGTTTGTTACATTTAGTTATAGTAACTATTAATTTTGACAAACCGAAAAAAAAACAATATATATATATATATATATATATATATATATATATATATAAAGATCAGAGGTCCGATTTTAAAGCATGCATATTAAGATAATAACAATAAATAAAATAAAGATAACAAAATAAATATCGCATGAATAGTAAAATTTGACTTTTCTACAGTAACTTTGACTTTTGAAAATATTCGTACGTAGGCTTTCGTTAAACTTCAAGTTATCCGTCACCCGTAGGTCTGGAAGGTTAGTGGTTTCCACCTTTCGTAGCGTTTTTGTTTTGAATAGTAATTTGTAAATTGTAATCAACAATTAATAAGTAGTTCTAAATACTCGAGGCAAGAGTAGTAAACTTACTTGTTTATTGCAAATTGATGAGAGTGCAAGATGGTTGATGAGGAAAAGATGAGTACAAGAGATTTCTAGAGAGATTTTTAGAGAGAATTTAAAACTGATAAAAATTTTGCCTGTCTATTACAATGAGCTAGCTAGTCTTATATACTACTGATTTTTGTCTTGCAGGTCGGCAGGAGGAATCTCCTTTTGAATTTTGTAACCAGTGGGTCACATGGCGGCTGAAACATTTCTTGAATTTTGTGACCAGTGGGTCAGGGCGGCTGAATCATTTGTTGAATTTTGTGACCAGTGGGTCAGGGCGGCTGAATCATTTGTTGAATTTTGTAACCAGTGGGTCATGACGGGTGGACACTTTGTCGTCTTTGTTGATTGTTGATGTGTGCTCTACAAATCTAAGTCCTGGATGTGTATAGAAGTCATCATTGGGTTGTGTATCTCATTCGTTCATGGATGATGAACTCCCTTCATCGCTGAGTTGGACCATTAGTCTTTCAAGATCTGTCGGATTTGTACATTTAGCCATCTGGGACATAATCTGTTGTTTCCTGGCTAGAAATTCTTCATTTTGTTGTGATTGTTTGAGGGGAATTGTTTTGCAATATTCTGGTTTTGTAAGGAAGTATTTTGAGACTGCCTCAGAATTGCAATGAGAAATTTCAGTTTTGTCCCACCATTTTATTTTGTATTTACGAATCAAAATTGGTAAGATTGTTTTTTGTACACACTCACACTTTTGTGGTTTCACACACTCACACATTTGTTCTTCTCTTAAGTCAAATTTTGTCATAAAAATCCATGGGACTTGTAAATTGTGACAAAATAAGGCCCAAAGAGGAGACTGAGAAATCTGCTCTGGGTAAGAAACCTTTGTTGACCATTGTTCGAAGGCTATTTGTACATTTGTCGGGACGATAGATTTGTCTAGTCCAAAATATTTCCACCATTGATGAAACCAATAAGGAGTTGGATAGGAAAAATTTGGACAAAAATAAAAGAAATATGAGAGAGAAAAAGATTTGTTTTGTCTGAAAAATGCCCTTGACCAAGCCAAGATGTAATCATAATAATTAAATCTGGCTGAATTGTTTGAATTTATTAAATCTCAAGAGTCATTAGGTTTTTGACCCCAGTCTGATAAAGTCAGGAATTTTAAAATCTTGACTTTGCAATAACGAATTTTGGTGTTATCAACATGATCTGTAGAATATTGAAAAGTGGCGGATTTTGTTTGTGTCAAAATGGTTTCATAGTAAAATTGGTTCTTTATAAAATTATCAGGAATGTAATTGTGCAATGATGGTAAAATAAATTGTGATATTTGATAAGGATGCCAATTGTCAATCATTTCATAGATCTCTGGTTCTAGGACACAAATAAAATCGGTATGATTTTTATAAAAATAATTTATGGGTGGTGTTTGTTTTGGGTGAGGATTAGGAATGATTTGTCGATTGGTATTGACTTGAGAAGGCATGGGGTTTTCGATTTTGAGAGCAGATTTGTAAGTAGTTGATTTTTGGGGGGAAGAAGATGAAGTTTCTTTTGTGATTGGGGGAGAGAAAGGTTTTGCATCTGGGGATAGGGTAGCAAACCGATTTTCTAATTTTGGTTGAAGATTTGGTGTTCTGTCTGGAATGAAAATTGGGAGCTTTGTAAGAGGTCTGATTTGTATATTTGTTTGTTCTTTCTTGGCCTTTCCTTTGAGTGAAGATCCTGTAATCATTCTAGACAAGGAAATTATTTTAGTATGTAAATCGAGGTGTCTCGTACAATTGAAGGATAACATAGATATTTTATAAAAGATCCCTCGTACGAGGCTATTTTAATCTGGTATATGTAGAAAATCTTGAAGATTTGGATTATGATCATTGTAAATACAATTTGTAAGTCTTTTAAAAGTTGAGATTTCATTTTTGATAAGAATTGAAAAAGGTGATGAAGATTTATTTTCAAAGATTTCTTGTAAGTCATGTATATGAAATCTAAGCATTGTGGTTTTGTGAAAAGGGGTTCTTTTGTGAAAGTTTTTGCATTCTTTTAACAGTATTGGTGATTTTTGTAGTAAATAGTTTATGTAATTGGGAGTGTTTAAATGAATACGATTTCCATTAATAAAAAGATCCCAAGTTTGTTCCTGTTCTATTTGTGAAATGAGTAAGGTTTCTTCATTTAATTTTTCTATTTCTTGTAATGATTGATTTGAAAAGAGTAAGGATTCGTCATTTAGATTTGCCATTTCCTGCAACAATAATTGATTTTATTGAATTTAGTTCAAATACAAACATATGAAATACATAAAGATACATTTTTAGAGAAAATTATGTAATTTTCTCATTCTGCGTGAAAGGGTCATTGCTTGTTTGAGAAAACCTGTTGCAATTCTTTTCTGATGATAAAAAACGCCATGGAAATCTATGTATTCCTCAAGATCACTAATGAGGAATCTTACATACATAAAATGTATTCTGATTTCATAATTTGTATAAGTATGAGGAAAGTTGGCAGATTGAAGATCTCTTAGTTGTCTAGCTAAATGGTTCAAATATTCAATGTTATTATAGTGTCCATTGATCCATCTAAATCTTCTATCATGAATATTGGTAATTTGATTATTTATCTGTACATAATCTGCCATGTCCTTGTAGGAATTCCCTAGTTAAGAAATCAAGAATTGAATTGTCTTTGCCTGCAATATGAACGATGTCAAAATCAAATATTGCTAAAAGGGTCTGCTATCTGGCAAAAATTTGTTTTGCAGCTAAATTTTTTTACATCTTTTTGTAAAACATCTTTTGCTGCTTTGCAATCTACTTTGACTGTAAATTTTTGATTAAGTAAATCATCTTGAAATTTTGTTATAAATAAAACTATAGAAAGGATTTCCTTTTTTATTGTAGAGTAATTAGATTGTGTCGTGTTCCATATTCCAGAATAATACCTAATTATTTGGTCTTTCCCATCTATGTTTTGGGTTAATATTCCACCATATCCTGTGTCTGAGGCATCAGTCGATACTGTTTTAGGGGCATTAGGATCACATATAGTTAAGCATGGTAATCTTTTAACATGTAATTTGATTTGTTTAACAACATTAGTATGCTCTTTTGTCCATGATTTTGGATTTGTTTTTAATCTATCAAAAAGTGGTTTACAAATTTGTCTTAGTTTAGGAAAGAAATCTGCTATATAATTTAATGATCCTAAGAATCTTTGTAATTGATTTTTGTCCTTTATCTCATCTGGGAATTTGTCAGCAAAATCTATAGATCTTTGTATTGGGATTAAGGTGTTATTGGTTATTTCGTGTCCTAAAAACCTAATCTTTGTTTGATAGAGTTTTATTTTTGTTTTTGATATATATATATATATATTGGACCTATAAGAGGCTGTCACGTGGCAGGGCCCCCCTGGGTCATGGAACCGGTTCGTGGGTCGGGTCGGACGTGTAAAAAAGCCCGTCTCGTGGATGAGACGGGTCTTCCATGTGTGCACGCGAGTTTTTGTCTTCCTTAAATGACAAAATATAAATAGTGTTTTGGACATCTTTGTCCTCATAAAGTTCATATATTAAAAAAAGAATAATACTAGGGGTACAAAAAAGTCACAAAAACTTGCCCACAAAATCTTAGGTGTCAAGATTTTATTGGTGTTTTTAATTAGAGTGTGCAACCAATAATATATCGCCACCTCATGTTGTGAGCAAGATTTTGTGACTTTATTTTGTGCCCCTAGCATTGCTCTTACAAAAAAAACATCACTCAGCCATTTTTCACCCACTTGCTTTATAAATGAATAATTATTTCCTTCACACAACATTATTGTTGACTCAAATTTTCCTTGGTTTCTTAATAAACGTGTAGAGTCAAACGAAGAAACTTAAACGGGGACGGAGGGAGTACTGTCTTTGTCCCATAACAATGTAATCCCTCTGTTCCTACCTAAATGAATGTTTATTTTTTAAAAAAAAATCGTTCTAAAATGAATGTCTTTTTTTTTAGAATAACTTTCTCCCTAAATAATTTTTTTTCCGATTTTATTGTTTTCCAGTCTCTTTCTAATTGCAAAACTAAGTGTTTCGAAAGAAGATTTCATGAACATAAATAGATTTTTGCCACTAAATTGTACAAAAAGTCGAAATTTTTGGATGTCCCTTGATTTAAAATTTGGACATTCATTTAGAGGCAGAGAGAGTACTTATTTGCTTTAAGGAACGAAAATTAAGGAAAGAAGTTGAAAGAATAGGCGTTGTGAGTGAGAATCGACAGTTGGATCGGTTCTTTTCTTCTATAACCTGATCAAAGAATATCGTTTCCCTCAATACTTCATATGTTAGTAAAAAGTGCTTAATAATTATGATTTTTACGTGCTTGGAAAGAAAACATATGCGTACATTTATTTAAATATAACCATATAAGTTAATGCATTTTACAAGTATTATATCTACATTATACTCCCCCTGTTTTAGAAAGTTAGTTTCACTTTTTCGTTGTTATTACGAAAAAACTTCGGCCAACAAATTAGGCTACTTTTAATTATCTTAATCCGAATCTAAAAAATTGGTATTTATAGTATTTATAATGGCATATAAATAACAAATTGTAAAATTGCATTAAGATAATTAAAATTAGCCTAAATTATTGCTTAAATTTCATTCGTAGTAACAATGAAAAAAAAATGGACTAACTTTCCGGACTTGTTAATATTTATAAAAATTGCTATTTATTTATTTGTAAATTGTGTATATACAAATGAGATATTTATTTTGAGATGAAAAAACACAAACATGCACACACACATTTTTTGTTTTAAAGTAGATTTTCAAAATATTTCAAAATTTATTTTTTATCAGGAGTATTTTTTTTTTGTATATAATAAAAACGAAGGGAGTAATTATTATCATCTATCTAATAGAAGACTATTAAAAATATTAGTGTACTTTATTTAAAACGTACTCAATCTGAATATAGATAAAAATGATAAATATAAATCCCTTTTTAGGATGCGGGAACAAAAAATTTTCCTACCTTTTTTTCTCTTATCCCTAAATATGGAAAATAATTACTCCATCCGTCCCAAAATATTTGTAGTTTAAAGTGTTGAAGTTTGTCCTAAAATATTTGTAGTTTTGCATTTATCTAGACATATTTGGCATTATTTGTCAAATATACCCTTATTTAAGATGGTAGTTGTTATTGTAAAAACATTTAGTTGTCTTGGTACTTGAAATGATTCAAAGGTAATTTAGTCCATTAGACGTGCATTATTAGACGTGCATTGATTACTTTTCTTAATTTGTGTGAAAATCCTATAACTATGAATATTTTGGGATCGGAGGAAGTAATAATTATGGCAAAGGGGAAAATAAGAGATTCCCTCGGGGATAAGGTTTAGCTGAGGCAGGTCAGGTCAGGTGGTCACCATTTTCCCTTTTAACACCCTCCCTCACCAGATAGATATAAAGTCATTATCTCTCAACCGTCAACATTTTCCTTTGGTGAAATGCTTTTCTTACTATATGGTCAAAATTAATCACTTTCTTTTAAAAATACTTTCTCTCCCAGTATAAAAAGTATGACTTTTTTTCTTTTTAAACTGTCCCAAAATAATTGAAATTTCCCCAAATAGAAATATTTTAGAGAGAATTTTGAGGGAAATTAGTTCCTTTATAAGTTATAAAAAGTCATATTTTTATAGGGTTTAAGGTTTAAAGTTTAGGGTTTAGGGTTTAAGGTTTATAGTTTAGGTTTAAGGGTAATATTAATATTAAAAAGCGGACTTTGTATAACTTATGGAGAAACTAGTTTCTCAAAAACCTACTCAATGTTTTAATATATTTATATTCAACCAATCCCACCATTTGACCCACTCATTCTCTCTCTTCATATTTCACCACTCAATTTATTCAACCAACATTACTATTTACTCCACTCATTGTCTCACTTCATTTTCTACCACACATACATTACTTTCTCTTAATTATTGTGCCCACTCCTCTAGTTACTTGTGTTGGGATGGAGGGAGTATATTCCCTCCGTTATATAATTATGTGGATAGATTTTTATTTTAGGCATCAAATTGATTAGTTACATTTTTTGAAAATGGTAAATATTTTTTACTATTCCTCCCACTTGTTCTCTCTCATACTATATTTTTATACTCACAACACCAATTAACTGACTATTCACGACCAAACTTTCTCTTTCCTACTTCACTTTTCACACTCACAACAACTACCCACTTTTATTTATCCCTTAATTCTCGTGCAAAACTCATTTTATCCACATAGTTATGGAAGTGAGGGAATATATAAGTGAGTAATACCACATGCCTTGTTATTGTTCAATAAAGACAATGAAATTGAAAAATATATTTGAAATTCAAGGATGATATTTTATTTATTTGCATATTACTTATATAGTTGCAAAAATTATATAGTGCATTTGTTCAATTTATTTGGTTACTTTTTTTTTTTTACCAAACTATTGTTTTTTTTTTTTTAATGTAATCTCAATATTAGAACAAACTAAAAATGCAACAGTAATTTATTTTAAAAAGTTTAGTGTACTAACCATTGCTCGGTGGATTCAGTTAGGGACATCGCATCAATTACTGTGCAGTCAATAGATAAAAAATCTATGTTTGGAAACAAAGCGTTTGAGATAAGTTTATGAGGAAGTCTTGTGTGAGACGGTCTCATGAGACGGGTTTCGATGAGAGAGGAAATGGGTTTGCCCCACCCCACATATAGGGGGCAAACCATTTACTCTCTCAATAACACCCGTCTCACGTCTGAGACAGTCTCACACAAGTTTTTGTCTAAGTTTATCGGGTGAGATGCTCATTTAAGATATTGCCCAAAGATCTCATTAAATTAGCAAACTCATTTCACAATCTACGGTATACGGATCCTATATATCGCTAACTATTGAGCGATCTATAAAACACATAAATTCTGAAACATTTATCCATGAAAATCTCAGTTAATTATTCGAATTCGAGTTGCCCAAAATCAACCATTTGAAGTAGGGGTGTAAATGGTTCGGTTTGGGGGTATTTACGGACCGAACAACTAGTCATCGGTTTGTGAAAATTCCAAACCGAACCTAACCATGAAAAATTTCAAACTGAACCAAACCAAACCGCTATGGTTTGGTTCGGTTTGGTTCAAACCGCGATTTAATTGCGTGGTTCAAACCGCGGTTCAAACCACAGTTTAGACTATGGTTCAAATCACGATATTCAAACCGCAACTCATTATTACATTTGTTTTAATTTTCCGTGATCACGGAGAAAGTGCGAAAGATGTGGATCTTGAAAAGGAAAGTCGGATGAAGAGAGAGACTAGACGAAGAGAGAGGCCGAAGGGAAAAAAAACACTTTATAATATAGATAGTGGAGAGAAATTGGTAATTTATGTATCGCAAGTCGCAATGAAGATAACAAACGATGAACTTAATATTAAATAAAATACAAAATGGGAGTTAGAATTAGTCTATGTAATGATTTAATAATAAATTTTAATAAATATACAAAAATATTAATAAGATTTGAAACTGGGGTTAGGATTAGTTTATGTAATGTGGTTTGGTCTGGCGGTTCCGCTTGGTGGTTTGGTCTCGCGGTCTCTAACCGCGGTTCGGCTTGGTTTGGTTCGGTTTGGTCTGGGAAGGTCAAACCACAAACCAAACCGAACCATGTGGTTTGTCAATATTTGAGACTGAACCGAACCATTGGTGCTTGAAAACCGAACCAAACCACACGGTGTCAAACCGTTGTTTGAACCGAACCACTTACACCCCTAATTTGAAGGAACCATCTAGTCTTTTAAGTGCTTCCCTTTATTTTTCTAATAAAGTTTTGTTTTTTTTTTTCTGTTTCAAAATAAATGTCTTAATTTTTCTACGCTGATTTTTGATTAAGAGTATACTCAATTTTTTTTTATTAAAAATTAATTTAAAAATAAAATCTACTTAAATTTTTGGATATTTTAACTTTAATAGATAAACCCAAAACACTCAATATACCTCTTCTAATTGGCTCTACGAATTAGGTCAGAAATTGGGTTCTCAATTCAAGCCACGCGGCAACCCGCCGCGGACCAGTTTTCCGTGAAAGAATCTCAATCCCCAACAACAAAGAAGAAAAAAGCAATTTCTTTTTCATTCTCATTTTCTTTTTTTCCCGAAATGTCTCGATTTTTCATAATAAAAGAAATTCCAAAAAAGATACTCCTTCCGTTCCGGAGTAAAAGTCGTACCTCGAATTTACATTGAGATTAAAAAATGGTAGAAGTGATGTAAGTGTTATGAGTGTAAAAATAAAGTAGGAGAGATAATACTTTTAAAATGGTGGGACCCACTTGTTATACTCACAACAATTATCCACTTACTATTCTCTATCCCACTTTCTCTCTCTCATCCAATCATTTACACTCACAACAAATCACATTTTTCACTTTTTCTTTAATTAATGTGTCCAACTCATTTCTTTTTAAGTTAAAGAGTGACGGAGGGAGTAGAAAATAAAATTCTTAATTTGAGACGGACTGAGTATTTAAATATTCAATCCCAAAACCCTGGCCCCAGCTAACCCTCGCCCACAAAACCTCCTATATAAACGTCCATCAACTCTCATGCAATTCTCGCTCTCTCCCAATCGATAACACCTCTCCTCTCTTTTCGAAATCGCCCCCCAAACCAAACCCTCCGTCAAGAATCCCTCTTTTCGCCGTTAGGTTTCCGTCACACATTCCCCACCGCCGGCCATATCTCCGGTCAGTTCTTATCTTCCCCGTTCCTCACCAAATCTCTGTGCCTTTTTTTTTCTGTGAATCTTCCATAATTTTCAAATTTGCATGGTGAGATTTGTGCTCGGCGCTTAGATTCAAATTGCTTGATTTTGAATCTCCGGCGAGTTTTTTTTTTAATCTATAAATCATAGCTTCTTCTGAGCGATAGTTGTGGGGATATCATCTGTGCGTGAAAGTGCGTTCGGATTTGGGTCTCATTTGATTCATTTCCTTTTTTGCTTCTTTTGAGGGGGTAGCCGGGGCCTCGGCCTCGGCGGGTTGTAAAGCCCCCTGCTTTTACAACAAATTCCAGACACACCCTTTTAAAATTCTTTAATTCTTTTTTAGACCCTTTAATTTTTAGAAAACAAAACAGATCGGGGAAGAGATATGCCGGCCCTTGCGTGTTTTGTTGACGCCGCCGCCGCCGTCGTCACTCCTCCTCCCGGTAGCTTTCCCATCTCCACGTCATGGGATGGTTACTCTCTTCCCGCGCCGGAGGTTTTCTTCGGCGTACCTCTTTCGACAAACACCGCTGATTCCGCCACCGCCGCCGCTACTTGGTCGCCTGAGCATTCCGCCAGCCTGTACCGGATTGATAGATGGGGTGCGCCGTACTTCTCCGTTAATTCCTCTGGAAACGTTACCGTCTGTCCACACGGTTCCGGCACCCTGCCTCACCAGGAGATTGATCTGTTGAAGGTTGTCAAGAAGGCTTCTGACTCGAAATCCACCGGCGGTCTCGAACTCCAGCTCCCTCTTATTATCCGGTTCCCGGACGTTCTCAAGAACCGGCTTGAATCTCTCCAGTATGCTTTCAATTTCGCTATTGAATCTCAGACTTATGGGGCCCACTACCAAGGCGTGTACCCCGTGAAATGCAACCAGGACAGGTTCATTGTTGAAGACGTTGTCAAGTTCGGATCTTCATTCCGGTTCGGGTTGGAAGCCGGGTCCAAGCCGGAGCTCCTCTTAGCCATGAGCTGCCTCTGCAAAGGAAGCCCTGATGCTCTCCTGATTTGTAATGGCTTCAAGGATGCTGAGTACATTTCACTTGCCTTAGTAGCAAGAAAGCTGTTATTGAACACTGTCATTGTTCTTGAGCAAGTTGAGGAGCTGGATTTGGTGATTGAAATGAGCAGGAAGGTTGGTGTCCGGCCAGTGATCGGGCTCCGAGCTAAGCTGAGAACCAAACATTCCGGCCATTTCGGTTCAACCTCCGGCGAGAAAGGTAAATTCGGACTCACAACTACTCAGATTTTACGTGTGGTTAAGAAGCTTGAACAATGTGGTATGATCGATTGCCTTCAGTTATTACATTTTCATATCGGATCTCAAATCCCTTCAACCGCCTTACTAGCTGATGGGGTAGGCGAGGCTGCTCAAGTTTACTGTGAGCTAGTCCGTCTTGGTGCCTCCATGAAGTTCATTGATATTGGGGGTGGACTTGGGATTGATTACGATGGTTCTAAGTCGCCTAATTCTGATGTCTCTGTTGCTTATACTTTGGAAGAATATGCTGCTGCTGTTGTTCAGACTATTATGAATGTTTGCAACCGTAAGATGGTTAAGCATCCTGTGATTTGCAGTGAGAGCGGTCGTGCCCTTGTGTCTCACCACTCTGTTTTGATATTCGAGGCTGTTTCCAGAAGTAACTACGATGTGTCAGCTCTTTCTCCAATGGACCTTCAGCATTTTGTTGAGCGTCTTCCTGAAGATGCTAATTTGGATTACAAGAACTTGTCTGGTGCAGCAATGCGTGGGGAGTATGATGCTTCTTTGAGCTATGCTGATAAGTTGAAACAGAGTTGTGTTGAGAAGTTTAAGGATGGGTCGTTGGATATGGAGCAACTAGCTGCAGTTGATGGGTTATGTGATCTTGTGACAAAGGCGATTGGGGCAGTTGATCCAGTTAGTACTTATCATGTTAATTTATCTGTGTTCACATCGATTCCTGATTTCTGGGGTATTGAACAGCTATTTCCTATTGTTCCGATTCATCGTTTGGAGCAACAACCCATGATGAAGGGGGTTTTGTCCGACTTGACTTGTGATAGTGATGGCAAAGTTGAAAAGTTTATTGGTGGTGAATCAAGCTTGCCTCTCCATGACTTTGAAGGAGAAGGTGGTATCTCTAGTGGTGGCGGGAAGTACTATTTGGGGATGTTTTTGGGTGGTGCTTATCAAGAATCTCTTGGAGGAGTTCATAACCTGTTTGGTGGGCCCAGTGTGGTCCGAGTGTCACAGAGTGATGGTCCTCATAGCTTTGCTGTCACTCGTGCTGTACCCGGGCCTTCATGCAGTGATGTCCTCCGGGTGATGCAACATGAGCCTGAGGTGATGTTCGAGACGCTCAGGCACCGTGTAGAAGAGTTTGTTCATGATGATGGCACTAATGGTGGCATGTCACATGTATTGCTCGAGAATGGGCTTGCCCATACTTTTCACAACATGCCTTATTTGACTGTGGGCAATTCATGCTGCTTGACTGCTGCTGGTGGTAATGGTGGTTACTACTACTGTGCTGATGAGGGCTTTGCTGGACCTGACTCTCATGCTGGTGAAGATGAGCAGTGGTCTTATTGCTGTGCTTGAGATAAGTCCTTTGACAATCATCTCCGTCCTGCACCAAACCCATTTCATTTCCTTTTAGTTGGTTATGTTGTTGAGGTCGTCTGTTCTGTTTTGATAATAATTCCTTTTCGATGGATCATTTACTGTTTATTTTTGTCTTTTTAGTCTTTCTCTTATGAACAAGATGTAAGAAACAGAACATATGAGTTTTTTGCATTTTGTGGGAGTGATCCGGGGTCTTAATCGAATGTCTCCATGTAAATTCGGTTCAGAATTCCCCTCTTTTATGTAGTTCATCACTCTTTGGTAATAGAACTTCTTGTAGACTTCTTAGTTTACTGAATTTGTTTCGTCTTTGCACTCTTGCTTACTTTGCCTTTCTTCAGATTGATATTTCTTGGGGCCTTAGGTTTTGGTGTCTATGGTTCAACATGACCACCTTCTTTTCTTTTTCTAAAACTAGTTCGTGGTGGATTTATTTTATTGCTGTTGCCTATTAACTGCCATAGATGTTCAATTGTGCTTCTTTATCCCTATGGATTCATTTGCTTTATGCACTTTGTTCCTGCGTAGGGCCATGTGGTAGTTATTATTATTGTTTTCTGATTACCCCTTGTTTAATTTATATAGGTTTTCTTGGGTCATATTTACTAGTTACGATTGTCTCGTGTAATGCTTGTCCTTTGGTTTTTGTGGGGTCAGTTTGTCGTTTTCTTTTGTCGCCATGAACAAATATGGTAGGGCTATGTTTGATTATAGATAATCTTCTGTCTGATTCCTTGTAAATGCTAATCATTTTGAGTATTGAGTCAAATCTAGTACTGTTTCTTTCTTTCATAATGGCTATAGAAAACGCAGAAAAGTTATGAAGGATTAAAAGGGTAGTAGTGCTTACTTTCCTCTCACTAGATTCTGATGGAGACTTATAGCAGTTGAGTTCGGTCTCTGTAGGAGAATTGCTAATTGTTAGCTCTTGGTAGTTAACTAAAGTTTGCTTACCCTATTGAAGTCTTATTATTAGAACTTTGTACTCCCTCCATCCCAAAATGACGTTCTCAATTGCCATTTCCCAAAAAGTTCTTCCCATTTCTACAATTTAGGTTTAAAAGTGCATAAACAAAACATGGCTAGTGAAGCAAGTCTACATATCCTTAAAAAGTTTGAATAGTCAAATGGGAAGATCATTTTGGGATAAAGGGAGTATTTGGTATCAATGTACTCCTTCCGTCCCGGAATAAATGTCATACTGTAGTTGACAAGTCAATGTTTTTAAGCTTTTAGTTATGTTTCCTTGATTGCCCCAATCTATTCAATTATTCATATGGGTAGAGTGACACCTACTTAACATTGTAATGCTTGTGCCTATTAGAATGGGTAGTATAGGAAGATCACGAAACTTTATACCCTATTTTTAGTAACACGACATTTATTTTGGGACAGACGAAAATGGAAAGTAGGACATTTATTCCGGGACAGAGGGAATATCATTAAGATCCCATTCAGAACAGAGTCTTTGGTCCACTCTAATCAGTTTAGCTTGGTCTCTCGTCAACCATTGCTGATCATTGAGTTTTTTTTTTTTTTTTTTTTTTTTTGGCGGTGACGTTTTGTTGTATCCTTACTTTGTTTTGGGGGTTCCTTTTTGAAGTTTCCGCGTTATAGGGTGTAGCGTGAGAAGAAATGTTGGAATTGCGAAACTTTGTAAGCCACAAATGTGTGTACTTATATGTGTTTGTATCAGCTTCATCTATTATTGTGGTGGGTGAAAATTTGATGACCAGACCTTTTTCGCATATTGTCACAGATTGTGCAGAGGAAGGTGCCTTTTTTGGGCTGTTATAGGAATAGGAGATGTGCATGCCAGGCTGCTCCTTTTTCAAGTGGATTTTTTTTTTCAATTGAGCTTTCATTATCAGTATTTTGTTTTGAATATTTTTGGTACGGTTGTAGTTAGTTAAGTGTCTATTAGGGGCGGTTGGGAGACTTGGACAATATAATAACAACTATATCGTCAATGACACGGGGTTGGACCCTCGTTGTTTTTGGAGTAACGTATAGTTTAAGTTTGTTTTAGTTAAGGGTACGGGTTGGCTAGGGTTCATTTTTTCTCTGGCTCGTGCATGTGGGTCTTAATTGGGTATTATCTACCCCCTCCGGCCCTAAATGAATATCCAAATTTCACTTTTGGGGATATTTGCAAAGATGTTGAACTTAAGCACTTTTAGTAGCATATGTACACAAAAACCCT
Organism: Campanula takesimana; assembly: GCA_026119855.1. Taxonomy (NCBI): domain Eukaryota; kingdom Viridiplantae; phylum Streptophyta; class Magnoliopsida; order Asterales; family Campanulaceae; genus Campanula; species Campanula takesimana. Next base: position 2,265,731 of record JAOWBW010000136.1, on the reverse strand, counting down.
TTAATGATCTCACCATATTGCATTGCAAGTCTAGAACTTGTTGTATGATGAGGGATGATTTAGTAACTTCTTAGAAAATTAGACATTCATTATATGGGACTATTTTTGGAAATTTGGACGTTCGTTTAGGGTCGGAGGCTGTACTATTTCTTGCGGAGCAACTTGGAAATTGCAGTGTTTGTTTGTCAGCTTGTAGCTTCCCTTTGATGGTGATGGTAACTTTCTTCTCGGTGCTTACTCAAGTCAGAATTCAATTGTGCCATAAAAGGTAAGTTTCACCTGTTGCAATATAAATAATCCATAACTGGGGATACCTTAGGATAAATTGTTCTTTCAAGATTCCAAAGTACCAAAGCTAGTTGATTTATATTTTTACATATTACTCCCTCTGTCCCTGAAAGTTTTTTTTTTTTTTGTTACTACGAAGGAACTTTGAGCAATAATTAAAGCTAGTTTTATTTATTTTAATGAAAATTTAAAAATTGTTATTGATACACCATTATAAATACTATCAAAACCAATTTTTAGATTCACATTAAGATAATTAAAGTAGTCTTAATTATTGCTCAAAGTTTCTTCGTAGTAACAATGAAAAAGAGAGACTGTCTTTCCGGTAGGAAGAACTTTTTGGGACAATGAAAAATGGCAAACATGAAGATCATTTTGGGACGGAGGGAGTATATGTTTTTTTTTATCCTTTACATTTGCTTTCATGGGTTGTCCTACTTAGTTTACTGAATTTTTGTATTGTCTTTGCACTCTTGTTTACACTGCCTATCTTCAGATTGCTGAGATTTTTTTATTTTTTTATTTTTTTTTACGTGGCCGCCTTCTTTTTCTTTTTCTTTTTTTCTTCTAAAACTAATTTTTTTGGTGGAATTATTTTATTGTTGTTGCCTATTGACTGCCATAGAAACTCAAGCTTGCTTCTTTATTTGTATGGAGGATTCATTTGCTTTATCCGCTAGTGATTCTGTGTAGGGTCATATGGAAGTTAATTTTTCTTGATTACCCTTTCTTTAATTCAAATAGTACTTCTTTGGTCATTTTTTTTTTTTTTTTTAAGATTGTCATGCGTCCCTGTCTGTCTATTTCGTTTATCGCCTTGAACCAATATGGTAGTGCTATGTTTTATTCTGGATAATCTCCTGCCTGATTCATCGTAAATACTAGTAATAATTTGAGTTTCGAGTCAAATATAGTGCCGTTTTCCTTCTTTCAAAATGACTATAGAAAACGCGTAGAAGTTGTGATGGGAGTATAAGGGCAGAGTATTGCGTACTTCCCTCACAAGATAATACTAGTGTTTTGTTTTGTAGGGTGTAGCGTGAGACGAGAAGAGAAGAGAAGAGATGTTGAAATGTCCAAAATTGTGTGCAAGCCACAAAAGTGTGTCCTTATCTTATGTCGTCGCAGCGGCCTTATTTTTTGTGGTGGGTGAAATTTTGATGACCTTCTTAGAAGATTGTGGAGTGGCTGGCTGTTCAAACCCTCTTAGGGCTTGTTTCAGTATATTGTTAAAGATTTTGTGAGGATGAAGGTTCGTTTACGTTCCATTTTCAAGTGGATCAACTTTCCTATTGAGCTTTCACCATCAATGTTTTTTTTTTTCTTTGAGTCTTTTCTAAAAGGATTTAGCTTAAAGTGCTTCTTCTCGGGGCGTGGTATCAAAACAAGCTTACTTAGTTAAGTGCCTATACGGGTCGTGGTCAGTAGCGGACCCAGAGCATTTTATAAATGGGCACACAAATACACTAGTACAAAATATTGTGGGAAAAAATTAATGCTTGATATATATGGGAATTGAACTTGAGACTTCCTTGTTAAAACACTAATACCTTTACCACTAAACTAGATAGGCAATTTTAGTTAGTGGGGACACTTCCACCCATTTCAATCAATATGTGTCCGCCCCTGGTCGTGGTGGTAGGTAGGGATGGCAATTTCGCCGGACCCGACCCGTTGCCGAAACATTCCGGCCCGGGATGGGTGGGTTTGGTAACCACTTTTCAAAACCCGGCGGATACGGGTTCGGGTTCGGTAGCTTGTCCAAACCCGACGGGTCCCGACTCGACCCGCCTGGCAGTATGATATTCCTGTTCTACCCTTAATGGCATCCATTATTACACAGAAACCTGGGATATACATATACTTGCATTTTAGATCTAGGGTTCCATTCCACACACGCCGTTGCTACTGCGACTGCGGAGAGAGAGAGGGTGGACACTCATTCAAGCCGTGCGATTCAACCAGCTCCGGCAACCAGCCTCCGCTCCGGCAACCAGCCTCCCAGCCTCAGGTACGACCTTGAATTCCGTCTCTTCTTTCTGAATCAAAAATCAATTTCTGAATCAATTTCTATACGTATATGTATAAAATTTCAATCCAAAATCAATTTCTGAATCAATTTCGTGCGATTCAGCCAGCTGCTGCTGTTTTCTTTTTTTGTTGTTGCCGCTGCTGTTGTGGACCTTGTGGTGTTCTAATTTTGTCCCAGGATTTTTTTTTTCATGTGTAGCGGGCGGGTTCGGGCCGGGCACGGGGTTTGGCACCCCTCGGGTCGGGCCGGGTACGGTGTAAGCCTTTCTATGTGCGGGCCGGGTTCGGGTTTGGGCAAACCCGACCCGTTGCCATCCCTAGTGGTAGGTCAATGACACGGGGTTGGACCGGAGGTTGTGTTCCGAATGTTGAATTTAACATCTAGGTTAAGTGGTTTTGTCAAGTGCACGGGTCGGTCGGGAGAGTTCATTTTTCTTGGTCCGTGCATCTGTGTGTGGGGATCTGGATCTTTGGAGTCTGACGGTACATATGTCGTAGATGAGTCACATTTTATAAGAACATGAGTTATGTTTTACAGTACGTGTATACATTTTATCAAGGAAGAGGAAAAATGAGTTGTATCTTTTGTTATAAATGTTACATTTTATCGTATTATAAGTTATACTCCTTCCGTCTCAAAATAAATGTCGTTTTGGGAGTTAAATTTTATCTCAAAATACTTGTCGTTTCACTATTTTTAAAGCTTTTTTATTGCTATATACCAATTATACCTTTAATAATAATAATGATACTTAACTATCTCTTACCTAACCATTTAATTACCTAGGTAGTTGAATTACTTTAAGGGTATTTGAGACTTCTTCACACACATTAATGAAATTTTTTAATATGTGTGAAACACTCCAAAACGACATCTGTTTTTAGACGGAGGGAGTACTTTATTAATTAGATGAATTACATTGCAGTCTGATTGTTGTGCAGTCAGATCATCAGACATAATGTGAAGTGGGTGGGGTGGTCTCAATTGAGTATTTTCTAGTAATTCTTGGGTATATGTGTTTACTCTGAGTCAGAATTGTGTCTTTAGCAGGAAGTTTCCCCTGTTAGCAAATAAATAATCCAAGACCATGTTACTTTAGGATAAATTGTTCTTTCAAGATTCCAAATAATAGCATGTACACACTCTCTTGGTCGCAAAATAATAATATCACTACCTTCAAAATAGTCTTATTTTTAAAATTGTTAAATTAATCTCATTAAACTTTCAAAATTGTCAACCATGAAAGAAAAGGGAGAGAAGGGAGGACGAAATTCAACCAATAAAGAAGAAGAAATAAAATGGGGCGGTAATAGTAAAATCACAAAAAAAAATTACTCCCTCCGTCCCGGAGTAAGAGTCCTACCCCTCATTTGCACGCTTATTAATAAATATTGGAAGTGATGTAAATGTTGTGAGTGTAAAAGAAAAGTAGGAGAGAGAATGAGTGAGAGAGAATAGTGAATTGATTGGTGTTGTGAGTATAAAAGTAAATTATGAGAGATAATGAGTGGGGTAAACAGTAAGGATTCTTTGTCATTTTAAGAATAGGACTCTGGGACGTACTAAAATAGAAAGTAGGACTCTTACTCTGGGACGGAGGGATTCCACGTGGCTTTCCATTTTAATACCTATTGCATTCTTTTTCTTTCTTTATTTGATTTTCTTTATTTGATCTTTACATGTTTTCCGGATGAGTTGATCTAGTAAAAAAGGCATTTTTTCTACGGCTGGAGTTAAAAAAAACACGTGTATGCTTTGTAAATATCAGTATTAAATGAGTCCAAGCGTGGTCAATAAATTGCGGTTAGTCGGTTACTAACAAAAATGTGACCACACCTTTTTAAAAACAAAATCCTGTTATTGCATGATGTTTTCGACTTAACATTACCTAGTCTCTGGAATTATTGAGTGTTTCTGCCCATTAAAGAATACCAAACTTTTCCCCTTGCCTCTCTTGTTCATGGAGAGGGACCCGGAACCGCTCCACCCATTTTAGCTCTACCTCTCTACTCAACGGCTCCGATTAAGGTCACATAAGCGAGCTCATCATCTGTGCGGCTAAGATGATTTTAATTTTTTGTGGGTCCTACCGAGCTCGGACCCATTTTAGCCGTCGAACACAAAATCCAATAAGGTGGCTCTAATCGGAGCCATTGGGTGGAGTGGGTGGAGCTAACCGCTCGGTGGAGCGGTTCGAAATCCCATGGAGAGCATCTTGGTAGTGATCGAGTTTTATTCTTTTTGTTTGAATTCTTTGGATTGTATGGGTCTGAGGTTGGCCCGTGAAGTTTCACTTATTTATAAAATATTACTGTGTTTAAAAGTTATTTTTTTTGTCAGAGTATATGTGCACCTTTTCTTTTTAATATGTCCCATAATATATGTCCACTTCCTAAAATGACAAAAAAACTTTACTATTCACCACTCATTCTCTCTCATATTTTACTTTTATACTCCCAACACCTATCAACTTACTATTCCTCCAACTCATTCTTTCTCATACTTTATTTTTCATACTCGCAATACTTCCACCACTTTTTAGTTTCCGTGCAAATGAGAGGATGTACATATACTCTGAGACGGAGTGAGTAATTTTTTTTAATTACTACAAAAAATTGTATTTTCATAAAAACCTACTCCTGTATCCAATTCACTAATTTTATTTTATTTTAATAGTTACTCCAACTACAATTGGCCGGTCCAACTAATCCGCCAATGGGTTGTGCTTGGGCCTATTAATTGTACTGCTCCATTCGTCCCAAAATGGTCTTCTCATTTGCCATGTTTCATTGTCCTAAAAAATTCTTCTCATTTCAACAATCTAAGTTTTAAAAGTGCACAAACAAAACATGGTTGGTGAAGTAAGTGTTCATATCCTTAAAAAGTTTGAATAGTCAAAACATGAAGATCATTTTGGGACGGAGAGAGTATTTTATATTTTATATTTTTGATATTTTCCTTGTAACATTGCCCAAGAAACACGATTTCAGCTAGGGGTTTCAGCTAGGGGTGTAAATGGTTTGGTTTGGTTTGGGTGTATTTACGAACCGAACCATTAGTCATTGGTTTGTGAAAATTCCAAACCGAACCATGAAAAATTTCAAACCGAACCAAACCAAACCGCTATGGTTTGGTTCAAATCGTGGTTTAATTACGTTGTTCAAACCGCGGTTCAAACCATAGTTTAGAGTACGGTTCAAATCACGATTCAAACCTCAATTCATTATTACATTTGTTTTAATTTACTGTGATCACGGAGGAAATGCGAAAGATGTGGATCTTGAAGAGGAAAGTCGGATGAAGAGAGAGAGTAGACGAAGAGAGAGGCCGAAGGAAAAAAACACTTTATAATATAGATCGTGGAGAGAAATTGTTAATATATGTATCGCAAATCACAATGAAGATAACAAACGATGAAATTAATATTAAATAAAATATAAAATGAGAGTTAGGATTAGTCTATGTAATGATCTAATAATAAATTTTAATAAATATACAAAAATATTAAATAAGATGTGAAACTGGGGTTATGATTAGTTTATATAATGTGGTTTGGTCCTGCGGTTCGGTTTATTGGTTCGGTCTCGCGGTCTCAAACCGCGGTTCGATTTGGTTTGGTCTGGGAAGGTCAAACCACAAACCAAACCGAACCATATGGTTTGCCAATATTTGAGACTGAACCGAACCATTGGTGCTTGAAAACGAAACCAAACCGTATGGTTTGGTTCGGTTCGGTCTCAAACCGCGGTTTGAACCAAACCACTTACACCCCTAATTTCAACCACGATTCGGACCAGGAAATAAACGTTCAAGACCGGCCCAATAAACGGCCCAAAAGAATTGATCCATTGCGTACACATTACGCACCTGGCATCTTACCGCTTTTCTGTTCCTTCTCAATTTACACTTGAGTAAACGACCAAAATGACCCGCGTACTATGCTTAAACCATCAATTTGACCTCCGTACTATTTAAACTACCAATTTGACCTGCGTACTATTGTAAAACTAACCAAATCAACCTACTTTCCTAACGGCCGTTATATACTTAACGGGTTTATCCTAGTAGGCAACTCAGCGCTGACGTGGAGTCTGACTGGTCAATTTAATGACTCACGGGCGTATCACGTGAGTTATCAAATAAAAGAAAAAAAAAACGAAAATTAAAGGATTAACCATCGTCATTCTCAGCAAATACGTAGAAGCCTGAAGATAGGGCGATAAATTCATGGCCGACTTGTGAGCAATTCTTTGTGAAATTTGGGTTCTCGTTCGCATCAATACAGAGGTAAATAATCTCAATCTTATTCTTATTCTTCCATTGTTGTTTGCAATTAGGGTTCTTGTGAAGATATTTGCAAAACAAATTTCTAGGGCTCAGTACTCATTCCCAAATCAAGCAAAAACTGTCTCTTCTTCAGCAAGTACCGACAATGGAATCTCCAATTTTTGAAGAGAAAGAACTGGAATTGTCGAATAATTACTCGACAAGGATGTGTTCGTGTGGTTTGAGAGCCCCAATTTGGACTTCTTGGAGTGACGAAAATCCAAGTAGGAGGTTCATTGGATGCCCAAACTACATGATAAGTAATGATTTGCATTATCGTAACTTTACATATATGTTCAATCTAATTTTGTTGGAATTTTGCAGAATCGAGCAAAATATTGTCACTTTTTCTCGTGGATTGACCCGGCAATTAGCGATAGGCAGAAAAATATTATAATAGCTGGTTGTTTGAGATCTGAAATTATGGAATTGCAGCACAAGCTCAAGAAAAAGGAAATTGAGGTTCAACAATTGGTTGATGATAATGATAAAGTGAAGAAAAAATATGCAAAATTGAAGGATTTTGTGAGTAAGATGGAAGATGAAAAATCAAGTAGAAAAACAGAGGCAAATGTGGTTTTTCCTTGCAATAGTCATGGTTTGGATAGTCATTGTAGCAATTGTGGTGCAAAATGTTGGTGTCAATGGACAAATTACAACCATGTTAATGCCATAGATTTATGCTATGTAATGTTCTCTTTAGGTAGAAAGTTGTATGGTAATGTGTGGTAACTGAACAATATATGGATGTAATATGGATGTAATGTGGTTATGTGTTATTGTGAATGCAATGCAGTTTATTTATCTACTGTTACAAAAACAAATACTCCCTCCGTCCCAGAACGATCATCCTACTTTCTTTTTTTTTTTTTTTTTAGAACAATTTAACTTTGAGAAATAATTTTAGATTGATATAATCAAATCACCATATAACTAATGCTCAAAGTTCATTTATAGTAACGCAAAAAAAGTACGAAGATTATTTTGGGACGGAGTGGAACAAGGCAGAAATTGTTATATTTCCTTCCTAATTAAAGGGAACTAAAATGACACCAAAAAAACAAGCAACAAAAGGTATCCATTGCAACAGGACTCATTTTACCTGCCATTCATCCATCTATAAGACAGATTGGTACACCTCAAACATTAACAAAAACTTCAGTCTCAAAATACATTCATTCATCCATAACCAAAAGAGAAATAAATCATCCAAAATGGTTACATTCACTGTTTAGTGAGGTAAAAATTTACCCACATCAAACCTAAATATTGTACCAAAAGATGCATCAAAATAATATACCAAAAGATGCGTAACTCTAACCATGGAGTACACACACTGAACTTTCAAACAAAAATATCAACAACCACTAGAAATTGCTTAGAACCATGACATAAAAAACATTAAACTAATTAAACAGATTTTTCTTCAATGATATAAGTCTTGGTGAAGACCTCCTTGAAACTGTGAGAGTTGCTTGATGTTGTGGTTCTGGAGATTGAAACGGCTGGCTATTCTGAGAAGGTTGGGTCAAATCGATCTCAGCTTGGTCATTGCTTGGTCCATGTTCAGCCCTTCCATTTACATTCTTGTCAAGTGGACTAATCTTGCAATAATTCCCATGCCAAAACATTTTACCTGGGGGTAGATCCTTTTGTGACTTAGTTGCAACAACATCAGTTGGCATCTCAGTGGTAGGAATATTTGGCTCAGCAGTAGTAATAGTTGCTCCTGATTTTTCACTAGCTCCACTTGCTGCAATTGACCTTGCACCAACAACAGTTCCAGTTCCTGCTTGCACTGACCTTCTTGGTGGATTTACAAGTAATGCACCAGAAATTCCCTAAAATCCAGTAAATAAAAATATTTTAAATTTCTTTGTAATTTATAGCATTAACAAATTAAGAAAGAATGTAAAACTTACACATAGATAGCTTGCTCCAGTGTTTTCATTTACGTAAATCCCAAACCCCCTGGGAACTTGATTCTTTTTGTTTCCAAAGTTAACCCTCCTAGGTCTTGGCATCACTGGATTTTTTGTCTGAACTCTTGCCCTTGCATTGGCAGTTGCTGTTACATTTCCAACGGCTGCTGCTACATTTTCAGTGGCAGTAAGTTCAACATTTATACTTGCAGTTGCAGGTGAGCTTGAATTCTCAGTTGGTTGTTTTCTCTTTCTTTGCCTCCTCCTTCTATAATTGAGATCATCATCACCTTCAATCCTAGGATTCTTACAAATTCGACTATTGTGGTCATCTCCATTGCAATTAGTGCATTTCATCTTTCTTCCCTTTCTGCTCACTTCATTCCTTTTCACCTTTTGAACTTCAACAACCTTTTCTTTGTTTTTCTGACCAGCCTTATATCTTTGTGTTCTTGGCCTTCCCGGCTTTCTTTTACCTGTAGGAGGTAAAATTGTTTGATTTTTATGCCTCCTCCATAAATCCTGACCATTGATAGGTTCCAAACCATATGCGTAAGCCTTCAAAGTAGTCTCAACAGTGAGCCAAGTGTTGACAAAATTGTCAGGATCATCCCTAATAAAATATATTGCACATATAGCATGACAACATGGAATTCCCGACACTTGCCAAAGCCTGCAGCTGCATATCTTGTTCACTAAATCAACTATAAATCCTTGAGACCCCTTGGTTACCTCAAACTTGTTATGCCCATTGTGAGTTGTAAGCAAGTGTCTATACTCATCTTTGTTAATCTCAAGTTTCTTTCTAATTCTTGGGCACAATTTGTCCTCCATTGCAAGAAAGAATTTTCTCTTTTCTCCCAGCCTTCTCATTAATGCACTCCTAATATCTTCCAACATTGAAATTATTGCTTTATGCCTAGCCTTGATGATGTAGAAGTTGAATATTTCTGACATGTTATTCTCCACACTGTCACAACACGTTTCCACTGAAAAATAACCCCATACACCAATTTTTTGGTTCCCTTGAAATAAGATAATCATAAGCACCCCTATTGGTTTCCTTGATTTCTTTGAAAGTCTTACTACACTGCTCCATTGTTCCAACCTTGATTGCCTTCCAAAACAAGTTTCTCAACTGCACTCCACTAAATCTCTTTCTGAAGTTTGCGTAGATATGCCTTGCACAATTTCTGGTTTCAGCCAGAGGGAAAACACTCTCCAATGCATTTAAAAGACCCTGTTCCAGGATAAAGATAAGTGTCAAAGTATAGCTAAACTGAATTATAAGGATTACAAATATATATATATATATATATATATATATATAAAATATAAAAAAAAAGATAAACTGACAAAATAAGACTAAAGTACCTTTTGTTGATCAGTTATAATTGTCAGACCCTCACCGTCTTGGGAATCAATATCTTGTTTTAAAAGTTCACAGAACCAAGTCCAATTCTCTTCATTCTCAACTCTAACCACAACCCATGCAATAGGGAACATGTTATTATTCCCATCCCTACCAATTGCACACAACAATTGACCCTTACAATATCCTTTCAAGAAGCATCCATCTAAACCAATGATAGGCCTACAACCTGCCTTCCACCCCATTTTCAATGCAAAGAAACAGATATAGAACTGTTAAACATGAGCTGCTCACCTCCTACACACGTTATGGTGTCAAATATAATAGTACTCCCTGGATTACTCCTCCTGAGCTAAACTTCATAGTCATACAACCTAGTATAATGTTCTTTTAAAGCATCATCTAACTCCTTCATAACTTTCTGTTTTGCTTTATAACATTGCACCTCAGTCACATTAGGCTTGAACTTTTCTGATATATTTAGACTCATATCAATTAGTGACATCTTTGGATCCCTCCTAATCTCATTTGCATACATTTTTGCTACCCAACTAGACCCTGCAATTTTCACCTTGAAAATCCCTAACACATGTGTGCACATTCCTCAATGATTTAATCTGAAATGATTTTTCTCTTTGCATGTAAGTACCACGACATTTCCACTTACAAGGCTTCTTATAGCCTACAATCAATCTATTAATTTCACATTTAATCCACCTCAATGGCCTCCCATTAAAGACTGCATAACATGTCAGGCAATGCTTCATTTGTGCATAATCAGAAAATCTCATTCCCTTTACAGGCTCCATTTTACCCCATGGTGTTTCAGGATCAAATACAGGATAATATGTGAGCTCATTCACATCAACATCAAAATCCTCATCACCACTATCAAAAGCAGGGCTATCACAATCACTTGAGTCACGATACTCACTATCATATCCACTTAAATCAATCTCACCAGATTATTTTCTTATATCTTCTAACAGATCATCAGTTTCATGTATAGGCATAGAAGGTCCAAACAAATCTTCTGGGATTGACACAAGTACCTGTTGTAGTGATGCTTCTTCAGGTTGTGAAACAGATGTTTGTTGTGATTCTGCTTGTGATTGGGTTACCTTTTCCTTCAATGTTCTTTTGTATCTTGTCTTCTCTTTCCTAACCTCTGCAATTTCTTCTTCACCATCACTGAGATGATCCATGCTAGCATTAGAATCACTATCCATTTCATACTCTTGATCCTCAACAATTTCTGCATCATCTTCATCTCCAACCTCTAAATCGTGGACATGATCATCTTCATCACCTTCATGCTCTACATACACATGAACATATGCATTTTTACTTCTACCAAGCTCAACTAAGCCTTTCAAATGTTCATCATTCCCGACAAATATTAACCCATCTATTAAAGTCTTTCCATGAACCTTGTAATGGATTTTTGATATAGGCTTTCTTGTTTTGAATTCTATCAAACCAACTAAATCAGAGTACGTAAAAGTGTCAGCCTTTATAGCAGGAAACCTTGACTTTTTTGCCCCATCATAATGCATATATGGTCTAACCTTCATCACCCCATTACGATATATGCATAATGATATTAAGTCTTCCATCACCTGCATTCATTCAGAGAAAAAATATTTAGTAAATATGGCATGTTATACAATGAAAAAAGGAATAAAGCCAGCAACTTTTTAAAAAGAAGAAAAGAAAGAGCTTTCTCAGTCATTAAAGAAGCATATTTCAGAAAAGTGGGGACACACAATCAATATAGTTCAAAATAAACAATGTTACAGGAAGGGGACAATTGACAGAGAATATGAAATAAATAAAGATAGGGGTCCATACCACAAGAAAAAAATAAAAAGTATCATAAAACAAACATAAAGTATTAGCTAGGACAGTTATTGCTATGGGGAACAATGACAAAAAACATGAAATAAAAATACTTTTGGGAGGGGTCCATTTACAACAGAAAAGATGACAAACATTGATAATAACATAAACAAACATGAGTCAAACATTAATGCTTCAGAAATTAGCACAAAAGAATCATTAATTTTTAGCTTAAATCAAAGAACGTAAACCCTAGTTTTGCAAATATCTTTACAAGAACCCTAAGTGCGAACAACAATGAAAGAATAAGAAAAGGATTGTGATTATTTACCTCTATGATTATGCGAACAAGAACCCTAATTTCACAAATAAATGCTCACAAGTCGGCCATGGATTTATCGTCTTCTCTCTCTTCAGCTCGTCCCTTGTTCGTATTTGATGAGAATGGTGACACTTTTTTTCTACGCAGAGAATGACGATGGTTAATCCTTCAATTTTCGTTTTTTTCTTTTATTTGATAACTCACGTGATACGCCCGTGAGTCATTAAATTAACCAGTCAGACTCCACGTCAGCGCTGAGTTGCCTACTAGGATAAACCCGTTAAGTATATAACGGCCGTTAGGAAAGTAGGTTGATTTGGTTAATTTTACAATAGTACGCATGTCAAATTGGTAGTTTAAATAGTACGGAGGTCAAATTAATGGTTTAAGCATAGTACGCGGGTCATTTTGGTCGTTTACTCATTTACACTTACACATTCAAACAAAGACAACTGCTTACATAATAAATTACTTATCCTAAAAAAAAAAACGAGGTGTTTTATTCTCCAAGACACCCCCAAAAGCTCCCAGATTTCCTTCTCTACAATCGGTGAATTTCCTTAACCCTAATTCTTAAAAAAAAATAATAACTCAATTTGATGTTTTTTTTTTTCTTCAATTCAAGTATGGATCTTTCTTGTTCTTGGTTGCATTATTATTGATGTTTTAATCGGACGTAACTTAGCTTAATATCCATGATTCAGATTATAAAGACTTCAATTGTTGATACTCGTTGTTTCCATATTGTTAAATTGCTTGGTGTAGTGTGTGTGTGTGTGTTTCTGGAATTGAAGTTTTTTTTTTTTTTTTTGACAGGTGAAAGATTGAATTTTTGAGGTGCTGCAGTTTGCAAAGGAGGTAGTAAAAATGGTATGTCATCATGATCACGTTTTGATTTTAATTTGAAATTTTACAGTTCTGAGATATGGTTGCTAACCATTTACCAACTTGTTAATTTAGTGGCATTGTCTTTCCCTTTTTCTAGTGAAAGGAAATTGTCTACTGGCCTAAAAGATAAAAGTAGGCTCCAAATTTTTTTATTTGTATGAAAATAATCGTTGAAGTGAATTTGAGGATAAATTTTAGAAACAGGACTTCTATTTTTGTGAGTACTATGTTCTTGGAATGGAGTAACTAGACAGCTTTGGTTTTTGTGCCTTACCCTTTGTGTACACTCTGTCGTATGTGAATTGTTTCTGTTTAGAGTCAAATCATTATGAAACCTTTGTCGTGTCCTTGAAGGCGGATGGTTTATAACTGCTTACCGAGAGTATATAACTTCTGCAAACTGCCAAAATTGAACACTGTGGAATACGTGACTAGTATTTTTAAGGCTCATAACCTTCTTAGAAAGGAAAGTGGGATATTTTTGAGTGGAACGGGGGTGGTATTAGTATTCTCACTTTTCTCTTCAAGGTGGGCTTTTTTTTTTTTTTACTTTTTGTTCTTTCAAGGGTCGATAATGTTATTAGTTCTTACTATAATTGTCATTGAGCTGATTGCATTATTTAAAGTCTACATGTACATAATTATGGCGTGCCACCAAATGCCGTTATTTTTAACTGAATTAGTCCCGTTTCACTAAATTTTCTGTTTAAGGAATTTTATGAAGCTAATACTACCAGTTATATGAAACTAATGATATCAGATGCGACAAGCCGCACCCAATGTGGTGTCCGCCACAACCGCCCTGTTCCACTAGAAGAATTTGGCTCTTGACTTCAGTTATTTTAGATAAGCCAAGTTCAAAATGGTAAAATTGCTTCTATTGCGTATCTTTTGGCATTGCATAAATTTGTCTAGACTCTGGAGCCAAGGGTTTGAGCTAAGGCTCAACTGATTTGATTGAGTATACTCGCTCCGTCCCAACAAAGTACCCATTTGCTTTTAGGAACGTGAATTAAGGAAATATGTTGGAAATGTAGGTGCTGTGAGTGAGAAGGAGAGAGAAATGGGGTAGGGAATAGTAAGTGGATAACTGTTGAGTGGGAAGGAGAGAGAAAATTGAGTATATATTTTCCTTTTTGGGATAATGGTACTTTCCAATGGGACATCCAAAATGGCAAAATAGATACTTTTTTGTTTTGGGACAGAGGGATTATGTGTTTCTCCAGTTCTGTACTATCTCTGTCTCTGATTGTAAATAAAGTAGTCTGCTATCTAACTGTAGATGAAGTCGTACTTGAGCTCTATTAAATTCTCCCTTTTTCGGCACTAAACTTTTTAATGTAAATTTTTATATTTGCAAATTATTGGCGATGATGATCGACTGAGCATCATCATTCTTCTACTATAATATTTTGATATGCTCTGAGGTTTGCAAGTATCGAAAGATGCCTTAGAAAGTGAGGAATAAATCTATCGCTCTCCGAAAATCTAACATTGATGTAATATTGCTGTAAAGAGATGTAACATTGATGTTGGAAAAAGCAAGGAAGCTTGTTCTACGAGAATACTGGGCTAGGGGTGGTGAAAAATTCGAAAGGGTGAGCAAAAAACAGTTGCTGGTCATAGGGATAAGTGTCGTTCAATGTCTAGACTACTACAAAGGCTTGAAATTTAACTCTTTTAACTAGGGGGTTTAGGTCTGTTCATATAGGACTGCTTAAATGTAACATTACCAAGTGATTAGTGATGTTGAAAAGATATTCTTAAATGGTTCCAATATCTCTTTCGTGGTTCTCACCAATTACTGGGATTGAGAATGTAGATGTTTACTAAAGAGTAAAGATTCAAACTGGGTTTTGAATCGGGTGCCATGTGGAAAAAACCTAGTGAATTGAATCAAGTGTTGGATTTATATTAATTCCTCTAGTTTGTTCCTGGTCAGATCCTTAGATATTTAAAACCCGCTACAGATTTTAAAAAATGGCTGCCCGGTGCACAAAGCATCCCCGCGCAGGTTGGGTCCGGGGAAGGATCCCCAATATAAGGGTGAAATGTAGGCAAACTTTATCTTGCATGAATGCAAGAGGCTTCTTCCAGGTGACCTCAATGTCACACGACAACACCTCAACCAGTGCGCCAAGGCTCCCCTTCAAAACCCACTACAGATATATTATGTAAGTTGATCTTGAAGAAAACATATGAACCTGTCCTTGTAGAGCATGATGAGTCGAGAGGAGGGGAGGGGGGATGTTATTTGAACAAAGCTCTTTGCGACTCTGCTCAACTAAGTTCCAGTTTCAGTGCTTCGACTTGTTTGTATAGTTGAGTTTGGACTTAAAGTAGTGCTTGCTTAATTACTCTAGCCGATCAGGCTCAACTTGATGTTTCAATTTTTATGTGAAGCTCACTTGCTTTTGGTTTGAGTGACCTGGAACGGCTTGAATTTTTTAATCATAGTTGCACTTTATTTCCTAAAATTTATCCCAGTTACGTATCAGTCAGCTTGAACTTGGCTGATCTGGTCAACTAAGTGCGAGTTCAACTCGAAAGCGGACCCACTCTTTAATGATTGACTCATCTATAGCTTGAAATAAGAGAGAGCTTAGTTCATACATGGACTTGGCACATCTTGAAGTGAATGGTGAACTCTGTTAGATGTATAGGCATAAAAATTGAAATATTGACTTCGTTTCTGCTTGTGGAAACAAAGTGCAGCAGAATGAACTTCTGGAAGATTTATCCAACTAAAGAGAAAGGAAAAAATTTGATCACTCTTTACGACTTTGATGGATCTTGAATTCAAATTTATTATCTATGGGATGTGTATGCCTTGTGACGTTTCCAGTTTGTTACATCATCTGTTACATACAGTGTCTTAGTTGTGATTCTACTGTGAGAAATATTTGAGTTCTTTTTAGCGTTATTATTGACTATAATGCTTTCTTATTGCAGTTTTTCGATCGTTATGGATATCATGGAACATCTTTTGAGCAAACATATCGGTGCTACCCTGCCTCTTTTATTGATAAGGTTTGTGAGCATGGCTACTAAGTGTCTGATGGGTTCTGTTACCGCTACTTTACTGAAATTCCCCTGTGGACAACCTATTTTATTTTAGTTATCATCCAGATCTCCCCTCCACCCAAAAAAATAAAACAAAGATATACACACACACAGCACAGAACATCTACTAGTTGCCTTGTCTGATTTAATTTTCTATAAGTCTAAGACGTCTTCTTTCCTGTTACTGCAGCCTCAGATAGAAAATGGTGATAAAAGTGAGTACCGAAATTTGTTTCACTTCTGATCTGTTGTATTTTATTGTATCCTGCATTTATCAATTTCTAACCTTTTCTTGTAATTATGTTTCAGTTATAATGCCTCCTTCAGCTCTTGATCGCCTTGGTCAGTTGATTAAATGATTTTTCGTGAATGCTTTTATTTGGTTGCCCTTGTTCCCCCGACCCCATATACACACGTATACTTGCATCCACACTCCCACACACAAATCTCAAGATTTTCTAACAGAAGCTTGATAACTGCAGCTTCCCTTCACATTGATTATCCAATGTTGTTTGAGCTCCGCAATGCTGCTACTGAGCGAGTTTCTCATTGTGGGGTTCTAGAGTTCATTGCAGAAGAAGGCATGATATATATGCCTTACTGGGTATGCAGTTTATGCTGTTTGCCTTTGTAAAAATTATCTTTCAAGTCTAAATTTTTGTCCTTTTTTTTGTTTATGCAAGATGACTTGTTTCCATGTAGATGATGGAGAATTTACTTTTAGCAGAAGGAGACATTGTTCGAGTTAAGAATGTGACCCTTCCAAAGGGTACATATGTCAAATTGCAACCACACACAAAAGATTTCCTGGATATCTCCAACCCAAAAGCCATGTAAGTCAAAAGAAATTAGTTCGTACAGTTGTTGACTAGTCTTTTATCCATGTTATAAGTGCCCTTCTGTCAGTAGCTTAAGCAACTTTGCATGTTTATCACATGGTCCCTTTGTCCCGGAAAGATAGACCCACTTTGACTTTCATGGTCAACTCAGTCGCACTTTGACCCTAATTTCATGAAAACTCAATTATCCCTATTTGCAATTCTACAAAATTGTTATTGATGGTATCTGTAATGGTGAATCACTAAGAATTTTAGAAATTGCATAAGGTTAGCTAGATTTTCATAAAGTTATGGTCAAAGTTCAATTGAGTTGGCCATGAAAGTCAAAGTGGGACTATACGGAGGGAGTATCAAAATAAAGGACATCATTTCACTATTTGTTATCATGTAGTTATACAGCAGAAGAATATGTTTTGACTTGGCACACTTTCCTTGTGCAGCTTAGAGACGACTTTGAGGAACTTCTCATGCTTGACTACAGGGGATAGTATTATGGTGGCGTACAACAATAGAAAATATTACATAGATATTGTTGAAGCAAAGCCTTCTCACGCTATAACCATCATTGAGACGGACTGTGAGGTTGACTTTGCTCCTCCCCTTGACTACAAGGAACCTGAAAGACCTGTCGCATCTGTACCTTCAAGCAAGGCCCCTGCAGAAGGTGCAAATTCCTTAATCAGCCTTCTTGACTATTTACTTTCAAAGTTTTAATTTAGCCTGCACGTCTCTACAGAAGTATTGACTCGTGTGCTTGCGTTTATTATAGAGTTAGAGATGTGTGTACCATGTTTTATTTTGAAAAAGAATATACCCCCTCCGTCTCAAAATGAATGTCCTAATTTACATTTTAGTCTGGCCCAAATTAAATGTCGCTTTCTATATTAGGATAAAGTCTTAGTGCAATTTACCATTTTACATGCAATGTACAAAGAAGTAAAGCACATTTTTTCTTAAATGTTGACAAATCAACTAAGACATTTATTTTGGGACGGATGGAGTATATCCTTTAGCAATTTCACCCTCTGCTCAAAGAGGTCATATTTTCCAATTTGGGTTGTCTCGGAAAGGACACCTTTTTTTCTAAAATTCAAGCTACAGATCTCCATTTTGCTTTTTCAGTTTTTTTTTTTTTTTTTCCTTTCAAAAACATGATATTGGTTGCATGTCTCAGACCAAAATCATGTAAACTTTTGACAATTTAGAGGGTTCAATAATAGAAGTAAAAATAGACATTTCAAATGGGCCTTATATCTTGGGATGGACGGTGTGCAAGTAAATGTTGGCATGCACAATACATATATACACACACACATACATATACATATACATATACATATACATATATATACACATGCTTGAACAATAATTTCCTCTTCTTTTGTGCAGGTGAAGAGACTCCAGCTGAGGAGGAACCAAAATTCAACCCATTTACTGGATCTGGAAGAAGGTTGGATGGGAAGCCATTAAAGTATGAGCCCCCGCCTGTCTCTTCTTCTTCTTCTTCGTCTGGATCCAAAGATAAGCGGCCTGCTGTTCCCAATGGGAGCGGACAGCCTTCTGCCGGTGCTACTTCACAGAGCAGTAATCGACAGGCTCAGGGCAAACTTGTCTTTGGCTCAAATGCAGACCGGGGTGCAGAACCACAAAAACCAAAGGTACTTTATTTGTTTTACATTTGTGAAATTGGTTTAGGAAAAATGTTGTACTTTTGCGTTACTAGTTACTCCCTCCGTCCTAATGATCTTCCCATTTGACTGTTCAAACTTTTTTGAAATATGAACACTTGCTTCACTAGCCATGTTTTGTTTATGCACTTTTAAGCGCAAATTGTAGAAAAATGGAAGAACTTTTTGGGATAATGGGAAATGGCAAATGGGGAGATCATTTTGGGACGGAGGGAGTATCTATCATACCCACTTATGAAATGTGTGCAAGTCCTTAGACTTTTGAGTACTGACTATTAACCGTGGTTGGTGAAATTTGATATTATTATTTTCAGAATCGTGAATTAGAGTGTGCGTGCGCTCTTGAAAACTAAAGATTAATGTCACATTCATTTTGAGTCGGACTGAAATGGAAGGTGTGAGATTTATCTTGGGATGGATGGTGTATATAAATGAAGTGAAAATCTCGTGAAAAACTTGTTTTACGCTCGCTTTAGTGTAAAATGTGTTTTTCCATCTCTTATGGAAAACCCATTTTTTCATCTCTTAGTGTAAAACAAGTTTTTCAGAAGACTAACTCATAAATGAAGCACCTCTCCATTACATACTATTTGTGTCATTTTTCCCCATAGAAAGCTAACTGTCTTTTCAACAAGAAGAGGTTTTGAAAGGCACTTTATGATCAATTTTCAAGCATTAACCAAACAATATGTACATAAGAAAATGAAGCATTTTTCACTAGTTGAAATCAAACTAGTTTATGTGAATCTAACAGAGCCTTTGACATCTTGTTTGACCTGACCGATGGCTGCTATTTTGTTATGTAGGAAGTTGCGAAGGACAAGAAACCAGCTGAAGAGCCCCCAAAGAAAGAAGAGCCAAAATTTCAACCATTTTCAGGGAAAAAGTATTCATTGAGGGGTTGATTGTAGACTCGCTTTCTTCGGTAATAGAAAATTAGAAATTGTCTTTTTAACTTATAAACCTTCTTTTTCACCATTTCTCTCTCGTATTGGTTGAGTTGAGAAGGACTACAATGAACAATCGACGTTATATCGTTTTAACATATGGATCCGCGGCTCTCTTATTTTTGTGAATGAAAAGAAATAGTTGTACACTCTTGATTGTGAAATTATTTGGGGACGGCTTATTTAGAGTGTGGCGGGTCCATTATCGATGCAACCAATAAAATATCGCCACCTCATTTTGTGAGCAAGATTTTGTGACCTTAGCATTGCTCGTAATTTATTGAGGGAATATATGTGTAATTTATTGAGGGAATATAAATGAGAGGTAAAGAAGATGTTAGTGGAGATCCTCTTTTTGTTTTGGGGTAATCTGCATACCTTTCAAGGGATAAGGTTGAACGTTCAATATTTGACAACTTGGGTGGCTTATAAAAATAATGTGATAAAAGCTAGACGGCAAAGTTGAATATTTTGAAACTTGAGTGTGATTATTTTAGTTTATTAATGAACGAGCAATGTTATGGGCACAAAATGAGGTAACTCACAAAATGAGGTAACGATATTTTATTGGTTGCATCGATAATGGACCCGTCACACTCTAATTAAAAACACCAATAATACAAATAAATAATTGCTTATTTATTTGGGATGTTGGATCATGTGGTTCGAGACCATCTCCATGGATTGGAGAGGCTCTAGGCTGATCCTTTAATGGAATCACGCTACTTCAAAGACAAAGAAAGAGATGAGAAGATAGAAAACAAAGAGTTTTACCTAAGCGTTCTTCAAGAATCCTATGGATGGCCTTGACTAAAGGCCTTGAATCTCCGATAAACTTGGCTTGAATGGTGTTGTGGAGGCTTGAATTTCGTGGGTGAGGAGGAGGGACTGATTATAGGGACCTCTTTGATCAGATTTGGAGTGGTTTTTGGGTGAATGAGGATTCTAGCCTTTTTTCGGTTTAAGAACCTTTATATTTATAGGAGTTTTAGACCTAGGGTTTTGGCCAAGAAGGTAAGTTGTGATGAGAATCCAAGACTTGATTCCCACAGAGGTATTTTTGGACTCTAAGATCGTCTATTAGGTTTTCCCGGATTGCTTAAGTATTTGCCAAGAAAAGGGGTTAAGATCAACAAGGAAACTGACCAAAACCCGACTGTCAAGGGGGGATACCTCGTACGAGACATCAATGTCTCGTACGAGACATCCATGTGCTGGAATCACATTTTTGCCCTCTGCAGCAGTTTTAATGTTCATTTTGGCCCCTGACTAACAGAGTCAGTCAGAAACTTAACGAAACATGTCCAACTTAACGAGTTTCGACCCAAATCAAAGGCGAGGCACAAAAGTAGTGTGATTATGAATGAATGTCCAAAATGGGGTGTCTACACATATGTTAAAGGAGTGTGGGTTCATGTGTTAAAAGTGGGTCAATGGTAGTTTTGTTTGTTAATAAGTTGCAGTTATTTACAAAAATGTTACCGCATGTTTTTTTTTAAATGTCTACAAAAATGACACCATGTTTGGAAAAAAAAGTGCCAGGAAAAAGTTCTTTTTATTTTGACTTAAAAAGTTAAAAAGTAAGTGAAAAATGCAGAAAGGTAATAACTAAATGGATGTTATTATTCACATCTGTAAAATTATTAAGTAAACTCATACGTCATAACTATACTTAACTGTGTTTATACCATTTAAAATTTAAAAATTAAAATTTTAAGCTTAAAGTGCATAACTACGGGTGCAGGTGTATCAGGGTCTGTTTGTTTCGCGTAAAACAATTTCCGGAAAATGATTTATCGGAAAATGTTTTCCGAAAATGAAAATCTTTTACGGAAAATGACATAAGCATGTTTTTGGTTGTTTGATAATGATAAATGACTATTTTATATGCATTTATAGTATAAAATAGCATAATATACTTGTCATTTTATTTCCATTTAGTTGCATTTAGTTTAAATTGTTTTACTTTATTTTTATTCCGCGGATATAATGTACTTGGTGGTATACTTGTTTGTTTTGGATAGGATTTAGGTACATTAAGGAGGAGTTGGAGCATTATTGGAGGCTAAGACACAAATGGGAGCAAAGAGGAATAGCTTGGAACAAGAAAAGTGAAGAAACGGAGCAGCCTAGCAAATATTCGGCCGAATAAGGATATGCATGTGGCCGAATATTATGCCAACCAACAATTTAAAATTTCAAGCCTACATATTCGGCCGAATACCACTACATATGTGGCTGAATATTGCTTTTTCCAGCAAAAATGTGCTTTTTGAAATAGTGTCTTTTGGAGGAATAATCCGGGAATGGGCACAACTTTTGACCCCAAAGCCTATATAAGAAGACTTCTACATCAGATTTTATTACTTAGAAACTATTGTAACATACTCTAGCATAAATCAATACACAATAACATTATTATTTTCATTTGTTGAGAAAATCCAAGTGTTCTTGAGAGTTCTTGTGTATTCAAAAGTTGAAGCAATACAAATTGAGTTGAAGGTTCCTTTTCACTCCTTGTCTCTCATATCAAATTCTGAATAAGTATCTCTATTCTCTTCTCATTTAATATATGTCTTATTCACAATTTTCTATTTTGAATTTTATTATGACTTGTGAGTAATCCCCCATATTCTTGGGGTTGGAAACTCAACAATATGTGTTCATCATTTTAATCATGCTACTTTCCTTCTCTTCATCTTCAAAACAATTTATTCATATTGTACCAAAACGCCTACGACCATGATGACGTCCATGATTCGTATGAATCCTAGTTAGTCGAGAGAAAGGACCTAGCGGAGAATCTCGACTAACGGAACAATATGAAGTAAACAAGGTTTCTATTAATCACGAGAGTAGATTAATGGCCTAGGGATGTTCCTTGAATGAAAAGTACGTCGATTTTACAAACTTTACGGATCCTTACTAATTATGGGCCATCGAGAGATAAAGCATAATTAGTATGAGAATACACATACAACTTGCTTGATCGTGAGAAGTAGTATAGGCTTAATGTACCATCCTTGATTTTTGATGAAACCTTTTATTTAAAAAGCATGATTATTTGATGAATATGTATTGTTCGAGTCCTAATCCCGAGAATTCCTTCAATATAAGAGTTTAAACAAAGATAGAGTAGTTTGCAATTTATTTCTAGTAAAACAATACAACAATTATTTTCCTCCAATCAAAGTTTATTTATTACTTTTTACAAAAAGCAAATATTTCCTATAGTAAACTCTGTCTCCGTGGGATCGACCCATACTTGCACATATCTATACTTCTACAACACCGTGCACTTGCGGATTTTAACTAAGCCGCTACATTTTGGCTTAACAAGTTTTTGGCGCCGTTGCCGGGGACAACGGTTTATTTTATTTTTATTATTTGCTTTATATTTATATATATTTTTTATTTTTATTTAACATCTCTTTCGAAAAATTTTTGTCTTTGCAAATTTCTTTAGGTACTCGCGAAGTTTATGAAAAGAACCCGGATCTTCCTTGAAGAATTTGATCCGGAACCTGAAAGAACTTTTCACGAAAGGTTAAGAAGACTAAAAGAAGTACTTGAAAAAGAGATGGCACAAAACGGAGAAGTAGAACCCGTTACACCACCACCTAGAACCCTTCGGGACTTTGTTAATCCAAGTACCCCGGGAACTAGATCACCAATTGTTGTACCAAACGCTGTGCGGCCCATTTTGAGATCAAACCGCAACTTCTACACATGGTCATGAACAATCAATTCAGTGGTTCGGTGTTCGAAGATCCCCATCTCCACATCCAAACTTTTTTGGAATATTGTGACACTACCCGAATCATCGGTGTCACACCCAAAGCCATAAGGATGCGCCTTTTCCCATTCTCTTTAAAGGATAAGGCAAAACAATGCTTGAATTCAGTCCCTCAAAATTCATTGACTACATGAGACCAAGTACAAGAAGCATTCCTTGGACGTTTCTTCCCACCTAGCAAAACCGCTCAAATCCGTACCAAAATTACAAATTTCAGTCAAAACGGAAATGAGTCACTCTACGATGCATGAGAGCGGTACAAGGAACTCTTAAGACGGGCTTGAAAAGTGGTTGATCGTGCACACCTTTTACAATGGTCTCATGTTCAGAACAAGGGAGACCATAGATGCCGCCGCTGGAGGAGCATTATTGAACAAAGCAATGGACGAGGCTTATGATTTGATCGAAAACATAGCCTTAAACCACTACCAATGGTCAAATGAAAGGGAGCAACAACAAGGAACTCCAGGTAAGTACAACGTAGATGCTGTTACTCTCCTTTCTTCTAAAGTGACTTGATTTTAAAGAAATTTGAAAGTCTTAATGTGAATCCCGTGGCTAATGTTAACATCATTTATGAGTTATGTGGGTCAAACTCACATAACTCTGAAAGTTGTGAATTGCTTGACACTACTTCTAGTGAGCAAACCAATTTCGTTGCTTCTAATGGACAAATAGGGGGTATGTATTCAAACACATACAATCCGGATTGGAAATATCACCTCAATTTTTCCTATAAAAGTAACAACGTTTTAATCCCACAACCTTCTCCACAACCACCGGGATTTGCACAAAAGAATTTCAACAACAACAATGCTTTCCCTCCCCCTAAATCTAAGTTGGATCTTTTAATAGACTTTGTAGTTGATACTAAAAATACTCAAGAAAAGATCAATAACGAATTTAGTAAAAATTTTAAGTTGTTAAATGCTAAGTTTGATAACTTAGCCGCTCACAATAAAATGCTAGAAAATCAACAAGCTCAACAATCCAACGCTTCATATAGACCACAAGGGAGTCTTCCCGGTCAATCGCAAAGGCCTAATGAGCACGCTAATGTAATAACTAGTGTGAGTGGAAAAGTAGAAAATCTTAGTGAAAAGAATAGTAGCCAGTGGATTTTTGAGACTAATAAGGAGGTTGAGAAGGGGACGGACTCCCCAATATCAACTAGAAACTTTGACTCACCGATACCATACTCTCAAAGGTTGGTAAGAGCAAAACTAGATAAGCAATTCGCTAAGTTTCTAGATGTTTTAAAATCAATTTATATCAATATTTCTTTTATCGATATTTTAAAACAAATGCCCTCTTACATAATTTTTTTTAAAGAAATTCTTTCAAATAAGAGGAGATTATGGGAATTTGAGACCGTCATTATGGCAAATGATGTGTAATACCCGGTTAGAGGGAGTATTTTTATTTATTTTAAAATTCCTTTTTTCGTTTTGGGCTCAATTAATTAAGTTTGGTGTTGGACTAAAATCCGGGCCCAAATAAATTAAACCCATTAGGATTTTGAAATCCTTTTTAATTAGGGAAATTAGGAACCCTAAAATATATATACTCTTACCCTAGCCTAATTATCTCTACCGCAAAGAAAATAAAAAGGAGAGATCGGGAGAGCGCAGCTGCGAAAAGGAGAGAGAGCAGAGGCGAGAGAGAGAGAGAAAAGGAAGAAGAGAAGAAGAAGGGAGTGCGGGCGAAAAGGAGAGAGAGAGAGAAAAGGAAGAAGAGAAGAAGAAGGGAGTGCGGATCAAGGTAAAACCATACTCCCTAAGTTTGAATTTTTTGTATTATTTTGGTTTAGTGAATTGGAGGGGGTTTTGAACTAAAACCCTAACCCTATAAGATGAACTAGGGTTTATGAAAGTGAGATTTAAAAGTGATATTGATGGGTTAAGGATTAGTATGTGTGTGTGTGTGTGCGAATATTGCCGGGTGTGTGTGGATGGGCTGCGTGTGTGTGTGCATGGGCAGTGTGTGTGTGTGTTTGTGTGTGCGTGTGTGTGTGTTAACAGTAGGGTGTGCGTGTGTTTTGTGTGTGCTGTGGGGGTGTGTTCAGTGTGTGTGCGGTGCTGTGAATAGTATTTTTCAAAGCTAGTATTTTGAAGCTGTGAATAGTATTTTTGAAGCTGTGAACAGTAAATTATAAGGCTGTGAATAGTGTTTTGGTGTGGGTAATTAAACACTAAAAACACGATGTGGAGAATGGAATTAATGTAACCCTAGGGATATTTTAGTAATCCGAAAGGGGTATTTTGGGAATACCAATAATGGGTAGAACGAACCCTAACCAAGAGTTTAAGAAGATGAACTCGTGAATCTAAGAAAGTAAAATAAAGTATAATGGGACGGGGAATTAAGTGATTCATGTTCCTAAGAAATCCTCATTTACATGTTTGTAGATTGTGCACGTGAGTTTGCTAAGTGAAGAACGCAAAGTCAAGGCAAGGGATTACGATCCTTAGTTCTTGATGTCTCGATCCTTTAATGTAGGATTCCTATATATTCTTTCATGAGTAGTTACCTAGTGGCGGTAACATTTGAATTCTTAAAAGTTGTGAACGCCTTTTGAATGTTCCTACCCCTTGACATGTTTTAAATCAATGGGTACCAAAACATATCC
This sequence comes from Campanula takesimana, assembly GCA_026119855.1. NCBI lineage: Eukaryota > Viridiplantae > Streptophyta > Magnoliopsida > Asterales > Campanulaceae > Campanula > Campanula takesimana. The sequence continues at coordinate 2,239,780 of JAOWBW010000136.1, read as the reverse complement.
TTAAAATTGTATGGTGTTCTCGTACCTTGAACACTAAGTTGAAACCTTGCTATATCTTAATGTGGTATAGACATTCGCTTACTTTGCTATATCTTAATGTGGTATAGACATTCGCTTACTTCGCTATATCTCAATGTGGTATAGACGGACTAAGTAGGTTAATCTAGTTTGAAATGAAAAAGAACTAGACTTATGTACTGCTTAAATGAAGTAGTTGATTATCATGATAAATCTTACTTAAATGCCCTGATCAGGCATTGCACCTGAAATGGTGACGTTATCTTGGAATTGACGGACTTGAAAGTAAATGCCACATTTCGTATTTAAAAGTTATTGTTAACTGTTTTTTTTTCTTAACGGTTAACTTGATATTCAATGAAAGCTTATCTTTGAAAATATAATTGCTGTTCGTTCTTCCGGTCATCTCTCGTTACAAACCGGAGAGATCCCGTATGAACTTACTGAGCATTTTTCGCTCACCCCTTCCATAATATTTTTTCTCCAGGATATAAATAGGAGAAGGTCTCGAAGGACAAAAGAGGAGTTGTTGAGGTGATAATGAAGACCCTTGATGACGAAGTTTAAGAAGTTTTAGTAGTAGTCAGAATGGATTGTTATGAATGTTTATTTTGAATGTTGGTTATGTCTAGCCGTGGAGTTATAAAAGACAGTTAAATTCGCTTCCGTTATTTATTTTGAATAGTGGTTAGAGATACTAGCCGTTGATGTTTGAATTATTGTTTAAGACCGTTGTTTTCCCGCGTTTGGGGACGGATTTTATTAAAGGATATTATATTATATTACTCCGAAATTCGGGGTGTTACAGTTGGTAATCAGAGCTCCGGTTTAGGTTTACATGGGAGACTATAGAAAGAAGTTAAGACTATGAGGATAAATAGTACTTAACATAGATTGAGCTTTAGAACTCTGATAAGGAAGATAGTACTTTTGAGGAAACTTTCTAAATTGGGAAACTTACCTTTTGAGGAAACTTTCTAAATTAGGAAACTTTCTAAATTGAGGAACTTTCCAAATAAGGAAACTTACTATTTTGGGAAAGAACCTAAGATAGGAAACGTCCTTTTTATGTCTTTCTTTTATATGCTTAAGATGACGGTTATTTGACTTTAAGTATGTGATTCTAACGTTGATTGTGTCTAAATTATAGGAAATGGACGGACTTAAGGACAAAATGATGAAGAATTTGAGGCATAAGACACCAAAGGAAAGGGCAGCTCTGAGGCATGCATGGACTGTCAGAAAGCTCAAGAAGCAGCTTAAACATGAAAAGAAGAAAACAGACTCTACATTTGAGCGATGGATGTATACTAGGGAAAGGTGGCATAAAGCGGTAGATGAAGTGGAGAAGCTAAAAGAGGCTGTGAATAAGCAGGACGTGTATGAAGCCTCGATAAGGGAAGAATATTACAGAAATTACTACAAAGTCCCAGAACTTGAGGAAGCACCCAATGTGGGGGAAATGGGAGCCAATGAGGAGATAGAGGAACTAGAAGAGGAAGAAGCTGTAGAGATAGAGGTCATAGTGGAGGGCAACGAGGCTGCCCCAATTGTGATCGAAGATGAGGAAGAACTGAGGAAGCACCGGTTCGTAGGCCGAGAGGAAGGCCAAGAGGTTCAAAGAGTGCACCAAGGGTCCCTAGTGGAAGACTTAGGGGAAGGCCTAGGAAGAATGTAGGCCGTGATTGAGGAACGAAATTTAGAGTTATTTTATTCTTAGTATTAATAGCTAGCTTAGTCAGTTGGATTCTTTTAGTAGAACTCTCGTTTTGTTTGGATTCCAAAATTCTTTTAATAAAATTATTGAAGTTATTTTAGCATATAGTCTTGTCAATTGTGTTGTTTTAAAATTGTGGCAAACGAACTAATTAAAACAAGAAATAGTGGTCAAATGAATAGATCATGAATGAAATTGGCTTAGTGAAACAGCCAAGTGAAAGTTAGTTTCGGTCAGAGTAGAATGATTGAAACAAGCATAAGCGGCCCAATGAAATGGCCAAGGCAAAGAAGAACCAAAGAAATCTTTTGAAATGAATGTATGATTGGTCGGGGAAGACGGCCAAATATAACCGAAAGCATGGTCTAGTGAAATGACCTATGAAAGTAAATCACGATTTATAGAAAGAAATAATAAAGATAGGGGTATAATGAGACCCAAGAAATGTAGTAAAATTTACTATAATAAGAAAGTGTTGGCTTAGTAAACGGCCATAGGTCTAAGTGAATGACCCTTATTTAAATAACAAGCCTAGTAAGGCGACCTCAGTGTATGTTGTGAAAGTAAAAGTATAAAGTACGCGAGAGCGTGTAAAACGTTTTGTATTCGCAGTATTAATAGATATCCTGTTATCCTCAGATGTCGAGGAACAACAGAAGGAGCAATGCCAGAAACGATGGTGGACAAGATCCCAACATGACTAATTTACTACAGACATTAACTCAGACAATGGCTGGAATCGGCCAAGTAGTGCAAGGATTGGCAGCTCAGCAGCAGCAACCACAACCTCAACCAGTGACACAGAGAGATCCTCTTGAGTCGTTTCAGAAAAGAAACCCAGAGTCATTCTCTGGAGAGCCAAAAGATAAGCCAGAGGATTGGATAAAAGATATGGAGAAGATTTTTGAGACGTTGACTTGCACAACAGAACAACAGGTGGTATTCGCAACGTTCATGTTTAAAGGAAAGGCTCTTAAATGGTGGGAAGCCGAAAAGAGAGCATCAGCTGCGCGTGGAGATGAGGCCTTCACATGGAACAGGTTTAAGACGGTGTTTTATGAGAAGTATTACCCCGCAAGTGTCCGCAATGAGAAAGTAGCAGAGTTCCTGATGCTGACTCAGGGCAGCATGACCGTAGATGATTACTGCGCTAAGTTCACAGAGCTGCTGGAATTCGCTCCGACTTTCTTTGATAACGAGGGGCAGAAAGCCCGTAAGTTTGAAGCGGGATTGAGTGACCGCATAAGGTTCAGGATTACACCTTTAATGCTGCCAACATACAGTGACATTGTGGACCGGGCAAGGTTGGTAGAGAAAGAATCTGATAATTACCGCAGCAAGAAAGAGGAAAAGAAGAAAGCCATTGAAAAGGAATCGACTGGATGGAAAGGAAGTTCCGGAGGATGGAACCGAGATGGGGGTAACAAACGAAAAGCCAGTGATGATAATCGTGGGAAAGAAGGTGCTGGGAATAAGTATCAGAACAAGGGCTACAATAACCGCCGAGATGGAGACAAAAATGATGCTCGTGATAAAGGGACGGGCGAGAAGTGTCAGTCCTGCCAGGGAAGGCACAAAAACCGAAGACTGCTGGTTCAAGGAAAAGAAATGCTACAACTGCGACAAGATGGGACACCCGTATTGGAAATGCCTAGAACCCAAGAAGAACAACAATGCACAGGGAGCTAAGGATGGCGACAAGGACAAGGGTGGAGGCCGTGGTCGTGTGTTCACTATGACGGCTAGAGATGCAAGAGCTTCAAACGATCTGGTAGCAGGTACTCTTCGACTCTGCCTTCGAAATGTATATGCTTTGATTGATACGGGCGCTACGCACTCCGTTATTAGTACGCGAGTGGCGAAACAAATGAATTTGAAATCTGAAGAATTAGAGACACCTCTAGTGATAGATACACCTACTAGAGAATCGATTCCTATTGTGTCTATATATAGAAAGTGCCCGTTAAGCATAGGCGAAATGGAACTAGAGGTTGATTTGATCGAATTAGAGATGGGAGAGTTCGATGTAATCTTAGGAATGGACTGGTTAGCTGCATACCATGCCCATGTTGACTGTTTCAAGAAGGAAGTTCACTTTAGGTTGCCATCTGGTGAAGAGTTTCGTTTTCAAGGCATGAAGCCTAGAACCAGATTGGACTTCATCTCTGTGATGAGGGCTCGCAGGTTGCTAAGGAAAGGATGTGAGGGGTTTTTGGCTTACGTTGGAAAAACCGATAGTGGGGAGATTAGTATAGAATCTTTGTCAGTAGTTAGAGAATTTACAAATGTGTTTCCAGAGGAATTGCCTGGTATACCACCAGAGAGGGAAGTGGAGTTCTCTATCGATTTGGCACCAGAAACTGCGCCAATATCAAGGCACCTTACAGAATGGCTCCGGCAGAATTGAAAGAGCTAAAAGAGCAACTACAAGAACTGTTGGATAAGGGTCTGATTAGACCAAGTGTATCGCCATGGGGTGCACCTGTATTATTCGTGAAGAAGAAGGATGGGCCAATGAGAATGTGTATCGACTATAGAGAACTGACCGCGTGACGGTGAGGAATCAGTACCCATTACCAAGGATAGATGACTTATTTGACCAACTTCGGGGAGCGTGTTACTTTTCGAAGATAGATTTGAGGTCTGGTTATCATCAGTTGAGGGTGAAAAAGGAAGATATTGCGAAGACGGCCTTTAGGACAAGGTATGGTCACTACGAGTTTTGGTGATGCCTTTTGGGTTGACTAATGCGCCTGCTGCATTTATGGAATTGATGAATAGGGTATTTCAGGAATTCCTAGACAAATGTGTTATAGTCTTCATTGATGATATCCTAGTCTACTCAAGGACTAAGGAGGAGCACGAGGGGCATTTGAGGTTAGTATTACAAATCTTAAGGGAACAACAATTGTATGCTAAGTTCAAGAAGTGCGAATTCTGGTTGGAAAAAGTAGCGTTCTTAGGCCATGTTATATCTAAGGAGGGGTAGAAGTGGACCCGACAAAGATAGAGGCTATCGTGAACTGGGAGAGGCCTACTACTGTTAGTGAAATAAGGAGCTTTTTGGGTTTGGCTGGTTACTATAGGAGATTCGTTGAAGGTTTCTCTAAATTATCTGTGCCATTGACAAGACTGACTCAAAAAGGAGTAAAATACGTTTGGTCAGAGGAGTGTGAGAAGAGTTTTCAAGAGTTGAAGCGACGATTGGTGTCTGCACCCGTTCTTACATTACCCTCTGGATCAGACGGGTTTGTAATTTATAGCGATGCGTCGATTAAGGGATTAGGCTGCGTGTTAATGCAGAGTGACAAGGTTATAGCCTATGCATCGAGACAATTGAAGGTCCATGAAAAGAACTACCCGACTCATGATTTAGAATTAGCCGCGGTAGTATTTCCATTGAAGATTTGGAGACATTACTTATATGGGACGACATGCCAAATTTATACGGATCATAAGAGTCTTAAGTACATTTTTACTCAGAAAGAG
>JAOWBW010000136.1:2161440-2234456 GCA_026119855.1 Campanula takesimana | reverse complement strand
CCGTCAACCTACCAAGAGGCGATGTACTTCTCCTGATTCGGACAAGTGGCTTGGAGCCATGGAATCCGAATTGCAATCTATGCAAGACATCAAGTTTGGAATTTGATTGATGCGCCCGAAGGTGTAAAAACCATAGGATGTAAATGGGTCTTCAGAAGAAGACTGACATGGATGGGAAGGTGCTACTTACAAAGCTAGGCATGTAGCAAAAGGTTTAGGGCAAGTTCATGGTAATGACTATGATGAGACCTTTTCACCCGTAGCAATGATCAAGTCTATAAGAATTTTGCTTGCCATTGCCGCATATCATGACTATGAAATATGGCAGATATGACGTCACAACCGCTTTCCTGAATGGAAAACTTCAAGAGGATGTGTATATGACACAACCAGAAGGTTTTGAACAAGATTCTAAGTATGCAAATTGCAGAGATCCATCTATGGATTGAAGCAAGCTTCTAGGACTTGGAATCTCCGTTTTGATGAATCGGTTAAAGAGTTTGGTTTCATCAAGAACGAAGATGAGCCTTGTGTATACAAGAAGATTAGTGGGAGCATAGTGCTATTCCTTATTTTATACGTTGGATGACATATTGCTCATTAGAAGATTCCGTATGGAAAATTCTAAGAGAGGCACCTTGCCCGTGTTACATGGAGTTTTCTCTAAGAAAGACTCAATGTCCTAAGACAAACGATGAGCGTGAGAAAATGAATGATGTTCCATATGCTTCGGCAATTGGGTCCATATGTATGCCATGATTTATACTAGGCCGGATGTATCTTATGCTTTGAGCATGACAAGTAGATACCAATCCGACCCTGGCGAAAATCATTGGATAGCTGTAAAGCGATTCTAAGTACTTGAGAAGAACTAAAGACTCGTTTTTTGTCTATGGAGGAATGGAAGATGATCTTGTTGTAAATGCTTACACGGCTGCAAGCTTCCAAACCGACAAAGATGATAGCCATCGCAATCGGGTTTTGCGTTTATGTAAATGGTGGAGCTGTAAGCTGAAGAGTTCCAAGCAAAGTACAACCGCTGATTCTACAACAGAAGCTGAGTATATTGCTGCATCGGATGCTGCAAAGGAAGCTGTTTGGATTAAAATTTCATAACTGAACTTGAAGTGGTTCCTAGTATTGCTAATCCAATAGACCTTATTGTGATAATAATGGTGCTATTGCTCAAGCAAAGGAACCAAGAGCACATCAGAAATCCAAACACATACTTAGGCGTTTTCATATCATTCGAGAGATCGTTGATAGGGGAGACGTAAATATATGTTAGAGTACCTACTGATGACAATGTTGCGGACCCCGCTAATAAAGGGACTTCCACAAGCTAAACATGATGGTCATGTTAGGTCCATGGGTATTAGATACATGGGAGATTGGGCCTAGGGCAAGTGGGAGATTGTTGGTAGTGGTGCACTAAGCACGTTTAATAAACGTTGTAATTGTTATCATTTATTTCATATCAATAAAGAGATGTTTTGATTATTATTGTTGTTCATGTTTACTTATAATAATCCCCGTCCCTAGTACTTGTTAGCACTAGTATAAAGGCTAAATGATCATGGGATGATCATGTTAGATTTATGGGTACTTGTTTGGAACAAGGTACTGGACATGACCCGCTGTATGAGATTTATGTCATGGTCTATGTCGTACATATATCTCATATTAGTTATGTCATTTGAATCCTTAGACATGAGTTATTATAGTCTTCCACTTGATGAACATTGTGTTTGACATATTCAAACGCTACCTTAACACGGTAGTTATAAAGGGTATGATTGGCATAATCGGATTCACGTAGGGAAGAATAATAAGCTAAATGGATTTGTCCCTCTTCGGAGAGATATCAAGCTTGGGCCTCTCGTAGGAATGATGTTGATGAATGTTTGGCCGGACTCAAATGAATTGATTGGATCAATGACATTTGGATTATCAACATATTCGGAATCGAGAAGTATTGAACAAAACAAGTTGACTCTTTGACCATGACTTTGTTCAATGATATCGTGGACAAAGGGATTGTGACATATTCTAAAGGAATGCGAACTTGTATCTAGTTATACTATTTGGGTAGGTATGACGGTTTGCTAGAACCTAATCATATCTTATGGAATCATGTTTGAGCCCATTGCCAACTTAGTATAATCCTAGAGGGTCACACACAATAGAACGAATCTTAAATAAAAGGACTATATTGGCATTTAGGGTCGGAGGACTTCCAAGGAATTCTAGAAAGTTCTCTGGGCCTCCTGGTCAACCAAGCGGGCGCATGGGTTGCACCAGGCGGGCGCCTGAACAAGCCAGAAAGGAATTGGACTTTCTGTCCAAACAAGCGGGCGCCTGGGTAGACCAGGCGGGCGCCCGGTATGCCGATTGGAAATTTCCTAATTCGATTAGGAAAGGTTTTTGGCACAAGTTACCTATTTGGAATAGGTCTTAATTGTGTATAAAAACACCAATTCGGCCAGACCATATTGACTAGTGCTTTTGTGAGTCTCAAAGAGTTTTAGAGAGATTTTATTTGTTCTAAGATATCATTGATTGAGGAACAAAATAATTCACAATAAATTCCATATAGTTCTTTATTAAATTGTGAAAGCGTGTTTTACAATTATTGGTCTAGCAACCAAGATCGAAGAAGTTCCTTTGATATTCGTTCGAAGTGTGGATACCGCTAGAGGTGAATTTTATCATCTTACAAAGTTCGTGATTTGTTCGTGATAAAGCTTCAAGATTTCCACCAAGACCAAAGAAAAAAAATTCATAGCCATCAAGGGTTAGTTTTCCTCTATTCATCTTGTTGTATTTGATTTAATCATATGAACGGATCCATGGCTTTGGGTTTCTTAAAAAATTTTAATTGCTATATTCCGCTGCGCTGTTACTTGGAAACCCAACAAAAACTGGTCTTACGTCCCTCTAAGGACTGCCGGGACAAAATAATCGAGTCAACTAGGGACCTAGGTCTTTCCTCACGAAGGGGGGGGGGGTCACTCGGGGGACCGAATTCTTGTCACTCGGGACTTCAAAGTCGGGGCTTGACACTCTTTTGGTCAACCGGATCAACATGGGCTTACGTCTAGGACGGCCATAATTTATTTCACAAAGCTGGGCTTACGTCGCTAGGACTGCCGGATTTTTGTCTCAGAGGGTCGCTCGGGGGACCTATATTTTATCTCAAAATGGGTCACTCGGAGGACCTATACTTTTCTCAAAATGGTCACTCGGGGGACCTAAACTTTTCTCAAGATGGTCACTCGGGGGACCTAAACTTGTCTCAAAATGGGTCACTCGGGGGACCTAGACTTTTTTTCAAATGGGTCACTTAGGGGACCTAAATGTTTTCAGAAGGGGCTTGACTCTCACTTGGTCAACCGGGTCAACATGGGCTTACGTCTAGGACGGCCATAATTAATTTCACAAAGCTGGGCTTACGTCGCTAGGACTGCCTGATTTTTGTTTTTACAAAGCTGGGCTTACGTCGCTAGGACTGCCGGGACAACAACGGATTTGACTTTCACTTGTCAATCCTAAAGGTTTGGTCAACACTAACTACGAGATGGTTGACTAACAAGGTTGGTCTTACGTCATTTTGGACTGCCGGGACAAACACGTTATCCTAAATGACCATTTTGGGTCAAGTCTTGACTTGGGTCAACTCCATCTTTGGGGAGTTTGACCGGGAAAATTTTAACTTGACCTCTTTGGTCAAAGTTTGAACTTTGGTCAACTCAACTCTACGGGAGGTTGACACACTTTCTTTACACCGGGGAAGCCTATGGGTGACCTTTTAGACACATTGTGGATAAAAAAGTCCAATCATTTTGAGAGATCAAAAGCATTTTGCTTGAAACATTGTTTTTTTTTTTATAAATGAGGCCAAAAGGACAAGCTTAAAATGCTTATTCCTAAAGGCAAATCTTTTAACGAAGCATGTTAGTCAAATTTTTTATTTTAACTTAACCATGAGGTTTGTCATGCATAAAGTCCCTTGGAGCTTTGTCCATTTCTTAGCAGTGATCAGGTAGTAGAGAAACCTCTTGTTGTCGATGTCGGGGTAGCCCCATGTCCTTGTTCCTATTGATGGCGACGTAGCCCCAATGTCATTGAATGTGTCGGGGTAGCCCCATGTCCTTGTTGCTGTTGATGGTGGCATAGCCCCCATGTCATTGAATGTCTCGGAGTAGCTCCATGTCCTTGTGGAGGTAGCCCTAATGTCGTCCTTCGACTTTTGATGTTGGCGTGGACCCGTTGTCGTCTCGCGGCCTTTGATGATGTTAGGAACCCATCCCTTTTTTTTCATGACGCACTCTTTCTTTTGCCTAGGCCGCTCTTTTCGGGTTTTCAACCTAGCGGGCATCTCTTTTGCGTCTTTTATGGCACACCCTGTTTTTTGCCTAGGCCGCCCTTACGGGTTTTCAACCTAGCGGGCTACTTTTTTGGTGCCTCTCTTTTTTTTATATAAGTGATCCAGCCGACTTGATAGAACGAGGAATTAATATATCTTTTGGAGGAGACATGCAAGGGCCTTTATTTAGGCGGGAGAGAGTCCCTTTATTTTGGTGAACAATGTATTCTCATGGAACGGGAGGAAGCCCTTGCTCGACAGAATACAAGTGTTTATCTCTTTCCTAAGATGTAGAGAGAAGAAGACTTGTTGAGACATTTGAAACTTGCCCTAGTTAATATCATCAAATGATTGCTGGAATGGACCATGTTTATTATTAAGTCAAGATTATAACAAGCAATTAGCCTTAACATGTATAAATGTTGTGATCAATTAAGATTAAGATTCGATCAATGGCAAGATCAAAAGGTGTTTATGGGGAGATTGGTCATTATCTGGGAAATTGGTCATTGATAGGACCAAGGGAAGAGAACCGGGTCATTTTGGGAGGATCGAGGTTTGATGGATTCATTTCATGCTGTGACCGGACCCGAAGGTTGCCTACGTTCCCCTCAATTTGAGGAGCTCAGGTCGCCGTAGTTCGGCCTTGGGCCGTCTTTTGCTGAAGTTGGCTTTCTTCTCACGTTGTCTCGGAGGACGTTGTTGATCCTTTGATGTAGATCCATCTATTTTGTGGTGAACTCCATTTGAGTTGAACTTCCTTTCTTGTGAACCCTTGGGGGCGAACTTCTTGGCGAACTCACTCTATTCATTTCATTTCCTTCTTTCCACATATTCATTTCCTTTCCCTCTTCTCCTTTTTTTTTTTTTTTTTTTTTTTTTTTTTGGGAGGAGGTAAACATTAGCCCCAGCTTGCTTTCTCAGCCATTGGCTCCTTTGTAGCCCCTTGGTGGCGTGCCTGATACTTTGGGCTGACTTTGAAGATTCCAGGAAGCCCTATGCTTGGTCGCACACGTGTGATCACTGTCAAATCTCAGTGGTCGAGCAACAACGTCCTCACCTTTTCACTGTCTCGGGATGCCTTCGATGTGCATCAAGAATTGGTTTTGGAAAGGTGTATCGGGTTGTGTATTGGGTAAGTGTATGAGGGAAGACTTGCCATTAATGGTTTCTTCATGCCAATTGATCACAACATTTATTCACATTAAGATTTATTGTTTGCATTTAGCATTTCTCATTCGTGTTAGGTCCATTTGCCCTTAATGAGTCGTCATTGACTAGTATGCTTAGAAGTCAATTCATCATTTTGGGGACGTAGCAATCAATTGATCATAACAAGCAAGGAAATTTCAAGAGTAAATGTATATTGCAAATAATGTCTCAAGTCTAGAGAGAAGAATGAATGAAATGACTCTTTTATATAGATAACTTTGTACAAACATGTCCGAGTACGGACCTTTGCAAAAATAAAAAGACACAGTCCAAGACGGACTTTTGGTGAAAGTCTAGATCCTACGAGGCTGGAAGACTCATCATTTTTTTTTTTCTTTTTTTTTTTTTTTTAGGGATGGGCTCCTACAAAGTGCGATGGTCCGTTTTCTTCCTCAATTGTTGGAGGGTTTGTCGGCAGCACATTCCATGTCTTCCACGGGGAACTCGGGTTCCTTGTCGTCGGGAAAGACGTCACGAGGTCTCCACTTGGCTTGGCATTGCAATCGCCGGACTTGCCTTTGGCCATCTCCTTTTGGTGGCTCCCTTTCAAAGGGCGTAACCTCGCGCATGGCATTCGGCGAAGGTACGGATCTCCATTTGATGTAGCCGCCTTTGGGCCTCCGAGGCATGGGTCTCTTCTCGTGGACGGTGTCCCAATCCTACTCACGTGGATGGAAGTCTCAGACGCCATTTCAGATATGGGCTCCTTGGTTGATGTTTCCGGTGGACAAGACCGCAAAGGACTTTAGCATTTTAAACCTCGAGGTGAAATTATAACCATGATTTGAGAGGAACGCCTCATTAGCGGATTAGCCTTTTGGAAAAGAGTTGACCTCTTATTTTAAGAAAACCTGATTTCCAAATTTTTTTTTTTTTTTTGAATGAGGATTGACAAACACATTTTTTATTTGAGTAAAAGACTCACACATTCAAATGGGGTTAACGAAGAGACGATCATGACTTAAAACGGACTTCTGGGAAGAGGTGAGTGATTGACTCACTTTCCAAACGGACTTCCTAGGGTGACGGAGAGCGGCCCTAAGGGAGCTAACTTAAAGGTTACGGGGACAAGGAGCCTCCTTGACTTGTCGGAATATAGTCAGGATAACATGGGACAAAACCTTACTGGCTTGGGACCAGATGGTACTCACACTAGTTCGAGCCATCAAGGCGATCGGAGCAACTGAGATGGTCATCACATGGAGGTGAAAACTGAGGAGGCCAATGCTTGACCAAGGTATATCACCATGTGGTGCCATGACAGCTAAACTCGAAGGGGTCATGGTCACGCGACGACATTGACGGGAACGAAATGGCATGAGGGGCGCAGAATTGGTCATCATGTGACGGCCCAAGAAAAGGGGAGAGGGTTACCCTAAGCACCTTTTGCTTCTTTTCTTTAACAGACGCTTTGGAGGATAACAAGGATCCGTCCAAAGACTTGACTAACTTCCTAGGGAACTATGCCTAGGGGTTTAATGGGGATCTTAATGGGGACCTAGGGGACAACACCTAGGGGTTTGGCGGGAATTTCCATGGGGACCTAGGGGACAACACCTAGGGTTCCAACGGGAATCTCAACGGGGACCTAGGGGACAACACCTAGGGGTTTAACGGAGGTTTCAGCAGGGATCACAAACGGGATCACAACGGGGATCATAACGGGATCACAACGGGATCACAACGGGGATCACATCGGGGATCACAACGGGGATCACAATGGGGATCACAACGGGAACCTTGGAAGGATAGTGGGGATCCATCCAAAGATCTAACCTCCTAGGGAACTATGCCTAGGGACTCTAACGGGAGTCTTTGTCACGACCCGAAATCTAGGCTCTATTTTATTAGTAATAAATAATTATTATTTATTTATTTGCTTATTTATTTATTTAAATTATTATTTATTTAAATATTTAAGTGTGCATTTTATGTGTTATAATAATTTATGCCTAGCATTTTATTTGGGTCATTCGTGCTAGTGTAGAAGTGTTGAGTCTTATTTGTTAGTGGAGAGTTTATTTGAAGAAGAGTAGTATTAGGGGGAGGGGCCTAAGTGTAAATGTTCAATAATTCTCCTACTCCCTCCCTACTCCCCTCTCCTCCCTCACTTCTCCCTCACTCCTCATCTTTCTCTCACAACTCATTTCTCTCTCTCTCTCCAAAAGAAAAAGGGTAAGTTTCTCTCTCTCACTTCTCTCTACATTTCCATCATCTTCCTCTTGTTATTTCTCATTTCTTAAAACGTGAAACTTGTTTAGATCGTCGATAGGATCGTAGGAAGCTAAAAATATTTGAAATCCATCATCTTTGGGAAATCTCAAGTAAGTTGCTTTTCCCCCATTTTTATGCTAAAATGTTCATATCATGTTTATATTATGCTTGATGTGTTATATTTGAAGTTTGGTTGAGTTTGGAATTTATTTGGAATTTATTTTGGGTTTTGGTTAAAAATGGTGATTTTGTTGAATGTGGGGATTAAATCTTAGTTCAAGTTGTGGAATGATGTTATCTATGCCTCCCATAATCTTAGTGGTTGTTTTGGTTCATTTTGGAACTTGTTAAAGGAGTTGATTTTGAGTATTTTGTATTGGGTGGATTTTTGGGTCGAAATTGTGAGAACCCAGCTCTGTTTTCCGGCCAGAATGCAGACCAGGCGCCCGCCCGCCTGGACCCAGGCGCCCGCCTACACCCCTTTTTCCAGTGGCCTGACCTTCTGGTCATTTAAGCGCGCGCTCGCCCCACGCCAGGCGCCCGTCCGCCCCCCTGGTTCAGAATTCTCCCTTTTGCTTGGTTTAGGACTTAGGGCTTAACTAGTTTAGGTTTGTTTCTTTTAATTTACCTAAGTTAACATCATGGAACACTTTATTAATTGGATTTGGTTCTTTTGTGAATAAAAGTGTCAGAGAATTTGATTGAGTATTGTTTGGGAATGTGTGCCATCTTTGATGTGTGGCTTGGATTGGTTTACCGTTGTGGTAATTTATTTGGATTGGTTCCCTATTTTGGAATCATTAGTTGTTTATCGTGCTAGTATTTTATTACTTAGCATTTATTTGAAAGTCCAGCTGGTATTTGTGGTTGTGTCGGGCGATGTGAGATATTGTGATGGCACCGGCCAAGTCCATTATGGTGTCGACCATTGTTTTGCCCTTATTTTCCTCTTCCAGATTGGCCTTGGTTGAGACGTTTTGAGCATGACTTTGTGGCATGGCTCCCGCCCTTTGTGGCACATTACTTTGTTATTGGTTCCGGTACCGGGGTTTCTCTTCAGCTTTCATGCTATTATGAAGATGTTGATGGTTGATTGTTGAAGCTGCGCAGTGACCTTTATTTGGTTATATCAGCTTGGGAAAACCTTGGCTATATCCTTTGTTATGTGTTTATTTCCGCTGCTATCTGTTAAATGACAATTGCTATGTGCTATGTGATTTATTATTATTTATTGCTTATTGCATCTTAGCATGTCATGTAGTTGCATTAGTAACTTATTGAGATTTATCTCACCCCCTTTCTTTTTATCTTTGTTTTTCCTTAACCCCCCCAGGTGGAAAGGATTAGACTCGCTGATCACGAGACAGGACGTCGCAAGGGTTGAGCTTTTGGGGCAAGTAGCATTGGTGGGTTTACATTATATAAATGTGTAACCTTTTTGGGATATTTGTACCAAACATTGACGTCACTAGGATTTGTATATTTTATAACTTTGTCGTATAAGCTTATGGAGTTTATACTAGTTTCACTTTGTTGTTCAAGTGGATTTCAAAACTTTGTGTTATCATCTTTTGGTATAAAATGAAATTTTTATCTTCATTATTTTGGAGTTTATTGTTTAGTAAGTCGACGTCCAGCTCGCGATCTCGGGCCCGCGGGGTTCGGGGTCGCGACAGTTGGTATCAGAGCGATGGTTTGGCTCTAACTATAAGTCTAGGTGGACTAGTATGACCTAGGTGGGTAGTTGTGTTCGGAGTGAGTAACGGTTGATGTTTTCTGCAGGTAATTGTTTCCAATGGCTAGAAGAAGAACAGGTGAAGGTTCTAGTGGGGCTCAGAATCAGAATGATCTTCGGGAAGAGAACCGTGCCATGTTCCAAGGGATGTTTGAGGCCGCCATGAAGGCTATTCATGACCAGGGCCAAGAGAGGAGCATGTGCCACCTCCACGTTACGGATTGGAGCAGTTTCTGAAATTAAAACCAAGAGAGTTTGACGGTGAGCCCGATGTGAAGAAGGCCGAATTATGGATCGACTCAATGGAGAAAATCTATGATGTGTTTGGGTGCACGGACGAGGATAGGGTCCGGTTTACGTCTTATAAGCTTGTGGGTGCCGCCGAACATTGGTGGAAAGGAGTTAAGGCTAGTTGGGATGACACTCACACCGTGTATGCATGGGATTTGTTTGTGCGGAAGTTCAAAGAGCATTTTATTCCGGTAGTGTATCAGAACCGAAAGGAGATCGAGCTTCTCAACTTGGAGCAAGGTTTGTTGTCTATAGCTCAATACTCGGCTAAGTTCACAGAATTAGCTCGGTATTGTGACTATATTGTGAGGACCGAAGAACAGAAAGCTATGAGGTTTATCCGGGGTTTGAAGAATTCTATCCGTACTCAACTTATAGCCCAAAGGATTGCGACATTCCAGGATGCGGTGGACCGAGCCTATATGATCGAGCAAGATATAGAGGAGCATAAGAAGAAGGTAGAGGTGACTAATCCGAGCAAACAAGGAGGGCAAGGCAAGCCACAATCCCGTTCAGATAACCGAGGTAACTTTGGGGGACAATCTCAGTTCCGAGGGCAACCGACCCCAAGGAACCCGGGTACTACTTTCGGGAACCAAGGAAACGAAAATAGGAGACTTCGTTCCTATTGCCAAAAGGAGGGTCATTCAGAGGACCGTTGTTAGAAGAAACAGGGAAGGTGTACCAATTGTGGCCAAATGGGGCATTATGTGAGGGATTGTCCGAGGAATAGAGGTCAACCGTCTGGGGTAGGAGCTGGTGCTCCACAGGGTCAGAAAAGGGATGCTACGGGAAAGGCCAAAGTCCAAGGAAAAGTGTTTGCAATGAATCAGCATTAGGCAGATGATCCCACAGTGATTGGAGGTATTATTTCTATATCTAGTGTGAGCGCGCGTACGCTAGTAGATCCAGGATCCTCTCATTCATACATTTCTATGCAATTTGCTTCTTTTCTAAATGCTGCATCTGAGTCATTGCCTTATGTGTTAGAGGTGTCTACTCCTATGGGAGAATGTTTGGTCACCGATAGAGTCTTCCGTGCTTGTGACGTGCTTATATGTGGTCATGTCTTGTGTGCGGACTTGGTAGTCCTTCCTATTCAGGACTTTGATGTTATTTTGGGTATGGATTGGTTAAGCAAGTTTCATGCTTCTGTTGACTGTCGTAGAAAGGTCGTTAATTTTTCCATCCCTGATGTGCCTAAGTTTACTTTTGAGGCTATGCCTTTTGGTAGAAATTTTCGTGTCATTTCTTATGTGAAAGCGAGAAAATTATTGCACCGTGGTTGTGAGGGGTATTTGGCTAGTGTTCTTGATACTAGGAAAGAATCCCCTAGTTTGGAGAGTGTTCGGGTAGTTAGGGAATTTCCCGATGTTTTCTCTTCTGAGTATGATATGCCTCCCGATCGTGAGATAGAATTTTGTATAGATCTTTTGCCGGGTACGGTTCCGATTTCAAAGTCACCGTACAGGTTGGCTACCGCAGAGTTGAAGGAACTAAAGGTTCAATTGCAAGAGTTGCTTGATCGAGGGTTTATCCGCCCTAGTGTTTCCCCGTGGGGAGCACCGGTTTTGTTTGTGCGGAAGAAAGATGGTTCGTTGAGATTGTGTATTGACTACCGAAAGTTGAATTAGGTTACGGTGAAAAACAAGTATCCTCTACCTCACATTGATGATTTGTTTGATCAGCTTCAAGGGTCCGTTATGTTTTCTAAACTTGATTTGAGGAGTGGGTACCATCAGTTGAAGATTCGATCGGAGGATATTCCGAAGACTGCCTTTCGCACCCGTTATGGTCATTATGAATTCTTGGTTATACCGTTTGGGTTGACTAACGCACCGGCCGTGTTTATGGATTTGATGAACCGGGTTTTCAATCCTTATCTTGATTCGTTCGTGGTGGTCTTTATTGATGATATACTCGTCTACTCTAAATCCCGAGAGGAGCACGAGCAACACTTGAGGACAGTTTTATCCATTCTTGCGAGGGAGCAGTTGTTTGCGAAGTTTAGTAAATGCGAATTTTGGCTCGAGAAGGTTTCATTTCTGGGTCATGTTATTTCTAAAGACGGGATTTCTATAGATCCTTCAAAGATAGAAGCCATAGTGGATTGGAAGAGACCCGAGTCAGTGACCGAGATCAGAAGTTTTCTGGGTTTAGCCGGTTATTACAGAAGGTTTATAGAAGGGTTTTCGAGGATTGCTACTCCGATGACTCAGTTGACCCGGAAGAATGTCCCGTTTGAGTGGACCGAGAAATGCGACAAGAGTTTTGAGGAATTGAAGAAGAGGTTGACTACCGCACCAATCTTGACCTTGCCTGATGGGAATGATGATTTGGTAATTTACAGTGATGCTTCGAAAGAAGGTTTGGGTTGTGTTTTGATGCAGAATGGGAAAGTGATTGCGTATGCTTCGAGGAAGTTGAGCCCGAGCGAACAGAATTATCCTACTCATGATATGGAGTTAGCGGCTATTGTATTTGCGTTGCATAAGTGGAAGCATTACCTATATGGAGCGAAGTTCGAGATTTTCACGAATCACAAGAGCTTGAAATACCTTTTCTCCCAGAAAGAGTTGAATAATAGGCAACGCCGATGGATGGAATTGTTGAAGGATTATGATTGTACGATTTCTTATCATCCGGGAAAGGCGAATGTCGTCGCCGATGCGATTAGTAGAAAGTCTTATGTGGCTTCGATGATGGTTCGGGAATGGAAAATGCTTGAGGATGTTCGAGATTGGTGTCCTCGTGAATCGAGACATGGGGCTATTTTTGTGAATATTAGGGTATCTCCGACCCTAATTCAGAGGATAAAAGAAGCCTAAAAAGAAGATCCCGAGTTAGTGAAGGTAATGGGTAAATTGAAGGAAAAGAACTTCGAGGATTTTTCTTTGAGTTCGAGTGGAGTTTTGACTTTCCGTGGTCGTTTGTGCGTACCCGATGTTGGTGGGATAAAGAGACAAGTTTTAGATGAGGGTCACAAATCGAGATATACTATTCATCCGGGTAGTACGAAGATGTATCAGGATTTGAAACAGCAATTTTGGTGGAACAACATGAAAAGGGAAATAGCCGAGTATGTTTCGAGGTGTTTAACTTGTCAGCAGGTCAAAGCCGAGCATCAGAGACCCGCGGGACTACTTCAGCCGTTAGAGATTCCGGAGTGGAAATGGGAGCATGTGACTATGGATTTCGTTACGGGACTACCATGTACCCATAGGAAGTATGACAGTGTTTGGGTGATCGTGGATAGATTGACCAAGAGTGCATATTTCTTGCCTATTGACATTAGATACTCGATGGAAAAGCTTGCGACCCTTTACATTGATGAGATCGTTAGATTGCATGGGGTTCCGGTTAGCATTGTGTCAGATCGAGACCCGAGGTTTACTTCTAGATTCTGGAAGGCGTTTCAGGAAGCTTTGGGTACAGATTTGCGGTTCAGCACAGCTTTTCACCCTCAGACCGATGGTCAATCCGAGAGGACCATTCAGATTTTGGAGGATATGTTGCGAGCGTGTTCGATAGACTTCTCTGATTCTTGGGATTCGCACCTACCGTTAGTGGAATTCTCTTACAACAACAGTTATCAGGCTAGTATCGAGATGGCACCGTATGAGGCCTTGTATGGAAGGAAGTGTAAATAGCCTATCTGTTGGGATGAAGTCGGTGAAGCGAAGATCGTGGGTATTGATTTGCTTCAGGGTTCAGTTGAGAAAGTTAGAGTTATCCGGGATCGATTGAAAACAGCCCAGAGTCGACATAAGAGCTACGCAGACAACCGAAGGCGAGATCTTAGTTTTCAGACCGGTGATTTTGTGTTCTTGAAAGTATCCCCAAAGGTGGGTATTCGTAGGTTTGGGAAGAAAGGCAAATTGTCTCCGAGGTTTATTGGCCCGTTCGAGATTTTGGGAAAGGTTGGACTTTTAGCATATCGTCTTGCGTTACCACCATCTTTGGACCGGTTACATAATGTTTTTCACGTTTCTATGCTTCGGAAGTATGTTCATGATCCATCTCACGTGTTACCGAGGATACCGGAGGATATTGAGCCTGATATGACTTATGAGGAGCGACCGGTTAGGATCCTTGACTCCAAAGTTCAGGAATTGAGAAACAAAAGCATTGCGTTGGTTAGAGTTCTTTGGAGGAATCATATCGAGGTGTCAACGTGGGAGCTTTGAGAGGAGATGGAGCGTAGATATCCGTGGCTTTTTAATTCGGGTAAGTCTCGTTAAAATTCGGGTCGAATTTTCTTTAAGGGGGAGTGAATGTCACGACCCGAAATCTAGGCTCTATTTTATTAGTAATAAATAATAATTATTTATTTATTTGCTTATTTATTTATTTAAATTATTATTTATTTAAATATTTATGTGTGCATTTTATGTGTTATAATAATTTATGCCTAGCATTTTATTTGAGTCATTTGTGCTAGTGTAGAAGTGTTGAGTCTTATTTGTTAGTGGGGAGTTTATTTGAAGAAGAGTAGTATTAGGGGGAGGGGCCTAAGTGTAAATGTTCAAATAATTCTCTTACTCCCTCCCTACTCCCCTCTCCTCCCTCACTTCTCCCTCACTCCTCATCTTTCTCTCCCAGCTCATTTCTCTCTCTCTCTCCAAAAGAAAAAGGGTAAGTTTCTCTCTCTCACTTCTCTCTACATTTCCATCATCTTCCTCTTGTTATTTCTCATTTCTTAAAACGTGAAACTTGTTTAGATCGTCGATAGGATCGTAGGAAGCTAAAAATATTTGAAATCCATCATCTTTGGGAAATCTCAAGTAAGTTGCTTTTCCCCCATTTTTATGCTAAAATGTTCATATCATGTTTATATTATGCTTGATGTGTTATATTTGAAGTTTGGTTGAGTTTGGAATTTATTTGGAATTTATTTTGGGTTTTGGTTAAAAATGGTGATTTTGTTGAATGTGGGGATTAAATCTTAGTTCAAGTTGTGGAATGATGTTATCTATGCCTCCCATAATCTTAGTGGTTGTTTTGGTTCATTTTGGAACTTGTTAAAGGAGTTGATTTTGAGTATTTTGTATTGGGTGGATTTTTGGGTCGAAATTGTGAGAACCCAGCTCTGTTTACCGGCCAAAATGCAGACCAGGCGCCCGCCCGCCTGGACCCAGGCGCCCGCCTACACCCCTTTTTCCAGCGGCCTGACCTTCTGGTCATTTAAGCGCGCGCTCGCCCCACGCCAGGCGCCCGCCCGCCCCCCTGGTTCAGAATTCTCCCTTTTGCTTGGTTTAGGACTTAGGGCTTAACTAGTTTAGGTTTGTTTCTTCTAATTTACCTAAGTTAACATCGTGGAACACTTTATTAATTGGATTTGGTTCTTTTGTGAATAAAAGTGTCAGAGAATTTGATTGAGTATTGTTTGGGAATGTGTGCCATCTTTGATGTGTGGCTTGGATTGGTTTACCGTTGTGGTAATTTATTTGGATTGGTTCCCTATTTTGGAATCATTAGTTGTTTATCGTGCTAGTATTTTATTACTTAGCATTTATTTGAAAGTCCAGCTGGTATTTGTGGTTGTGTCGGGCGATGTGAGATATTGTGATGGCACCGGCCAAGTCCATTATGGTGTCGACCATTGTTTTGCCCTTATTTTCCTCTTCCAGATTGGCCTTGGTTCAGACGTTTGGAGCATGACTTTGTGGCATGGCTCCCACCCTTTGTGGCACATTACTTTGTTATTGGTTCCGGTATCGGGGTTTCTCTTCAGCTTTCATGCTATTATGAAGATGTTGATGGTTGATTGTTGAAGCTGTGCAGCGACCTTTATTTGGTTATATCAGTTTGGGAAAACCTTGGCTATATCCTTTGTTATGTGTTTATTTCCGCTGCTATCTGTTAAATGACAATTTCTATGTGCTATGTGATTTATTATTATTTATTGCTTATTGCATCTTAGCATGTCATGTAGTTGCATTAGTAACTTATTGAGATTTATCTCACCCCCTTTCTTTTTATCTTTGTTTTTCCTTAACCCCCCCCCCCAGGTGGAAAGGATTAGACTCGCTGATCACGAGACAGGACGTCGCGAGGGTTGAGCTTTTGGGGCAAGTAGCATTGGTGGGTTTACATTATATAAATGTGTAACCTTTTTGGGATATTTGTACCAAACATTGACGTCACTAGGATTTGTATATTTTATAACTTTGTCGTATAAGCTTATGGAGTTTATACTAGTTTCACTTTGTTGTTCAAGTGGATTTCAAAACTTTGTGTTATCATCTTTTGGTATAAAATGAAATTTTTATCTTCATTATTTTGGAGTTTATTGTTTAGTAAGTCGACGTCCAGCTCGCAATCTCGGGCCCGCGGGGTTCGGGGTCGCGACAGTCTTGGAAGGATAACGGGGATCCATCCAAAGACTCAATGAAACGCCTTTATGGAGGTCTTGGAGGATAACGGGGATCCGTCCAAAGACTTAACGAAATGATGCTCATTAACGCAAGAATGCGATGAGTCAAGGCCACGAAGCGAAAGAGGAGCAAAGTCATGCAATGTGCAATTATTTATTCATCCAAGTTTACTTAAAAAGCAACTTTATTCCTAAATGGTTGGAAAAGATTTCTCTTCTTTTTCGCAACTACTCTAATTCCTAGATCAGTGGAGGCCATCACTACGCCTATAGACCCCTCGTTTTTCACCTGTCCTGCACACTCCCAAGGATTGACTGTCCCGGGCGAGGGTCCTATAGGGAAAGCGGATTCCACCGACCAAATGAAACGAACCTAGGGTCTAGTGCATCGCAAGATTGCCAATGCGTGAGCCATCCCAATCATGATTAAGCCCCGGTTAAGATCGAAATTCTTCTTAGGGACTTAGGGGACTTCCGGCATGACCTCATCTTTGATGAGGGCTCTCGAATCTTATCCTTGGGATTAAGGATGATTAGTATGGACCATTCATTAGGTCTTGACAACACGGTGTCACCCTATCCATAACACATGACTTAGGTTAATTATAGCCAATATTAACGCATAATTCAAGGACCGGGTCAAAGTTGACCATGGTCACACTTGCTTTCACAAGGAGTCATGACTCGGGAATTAACTTGGCCATAATTAATCTCAGACACGTATTAGGGATGTGGTAACGTGAGCTAGACCAAAAACCAACCAAAGTCTCGGTGTTTGTGTGTCACGGACAAGTGTGGTTGACTCGGTTCGGAAGGGAAGGTGAGATGGACCCGTGCGCGCATCGAAGGGAACAAGAGCACCCAACGAGCTGCATCGTGGCATCCACCCCGGGTTAAAAGGGTATTTGGAACACGGTCAAATGCGCGTAGTGTGAAGTCATTCTATGCTCCTTTTTTGAGTAAAAAGAGAGATTTTCAATTCGTTTTTCGATATCATGAGCACGGCATAAGCAAGATATGAACAAGTATGAACAAGCATGAATTGAGCAATCTATACACAACAAATCAAAGAATATAAGCAAACAAAGACCAAAACTTGTACATGTACCAAGTTGTGCACAAGAAAGAATTTTGAATCAAACTTTTGCAAAAGAAATATTTTACATTGAAACCCTTTTATACAAAGCAATTTGTGCACAACGAGGAGACTCAAGAAAACCCTTGAAAAAAAGGGGTTATGCACGACGAGGTTTTGGAAACCATTTTATTGACAAAAGATCACGCATAACCAAGTTTTATTACCTTTTAAAACCAAGTTTTGGCCAAAAGAATGAAGGTAATGTGCACAAGTAAGACTGTAAATTTGGAACCTGGACAAGCAGAAGCAGAGGGGGCACCCAGAATGTTGCAGCCCTGCACCAAACTGTTAATTGGCAACATTCTGGTCCCTACCCAAAGTAACCGTACGGCTAAAGCAAGAGGGTGAAGATTTTTTCTCAGTTTCTCCAACTTCTATGATCATCAAGCCCCAGTTTATTGTGTTTCCAGAACGTATGTACTCAAAACAGCTCAAACAGAAACAGCAAACACACACAAATATGCAAGAAGTCAACTAACGGGAACGGGAGTTTGACCCACACAAGAATGCCCCCGAACCTTTTAGAAAGAAGTCCGAAAGCACTCTACTCCCCAGTGGAGTCGCCACTGTAAGGATCCCGTCCTCAGGGGCGAAACAGGCGAGGTTCGCTCGAGGACAAAATGCCAAACACGGGAACCGGTCAAATTTAACGGAGTCGCCACATTTTGTTAATTTTAAACCCAACAAAATGACAAAGGTTTGAGTTCAAAGGTTTTTCGGAGATCAGGTTACAACTTGGGAGGAGTTTTTACGTCCTCTCAAGTTGCCTCGGACAAAGCCGAGTCTCCCTAAGTTAGTTAAAATGTGCATACGTGTGTGTGTGTGTATTTAACGGAAAACTTATGTCGTTCATTTTATTTGAGAAAACTCGGCTGAAAAAGGGGCCTTGAGTGATAAGATAAAGGTCAGAGGGCAAAACAGACAATTTTGCCCTCCTACCTAAAGTAGCCGTACGGCTGGAGGAGGCAATTCTGGGGTTTTACAGTTTGCTCAAGAACAGTCCAGTTCAGAACAGAAACAGGGTATTCTGTCTGAAGCTGGACAAACTGTTTGTGATCCCAGTTTGCAAGAAATCATTTTACAAGTTTTATAGCATCATTCCTATGCTAAATGATCATCACTTGGTTCCCCAAAACAAGTATTTGGGTGTGATCATGAGCAATCATAGGAGAAAATCAAGAAAGTTGATAAGTGTTCCCTTTGGACCAAAATTGGTCATTTGGTGAATAAAGATTGGAACTTTATCACCAAGATGACATTTTATGACTTAAAATCCTTCCAAGAGTCAAAATAACACATAAAGATTGAATCTTTATGACCCAAAAGTGGGATTTTGAGGCTAAACCAAAGAGGAAAGTGATGGACACTAAGGTTTCATCATCCTCATGATTATCATGGCCAAACAAGCATACCATTTACATGAATAAGGAATATAAATGACAATCAACAAGTCTATGAGTGTCTAGGTTTAGAACCTCTTCCATACCAAGTATGGAGGGCACCTTGGAACTTCTCATAGCTTGGACAAGATAATAATATAATAGATAGATATGTAGTGCTTGATAATGGACAAGTCTTGTAAGAAACAAAAGGTGCTTGAAATGGACAAGTCTTTGCATGAATAAATAGTAAATACATGTATAACCAAGATATGAGAAATAAAATAGGAGTAAGATGAAGATAAAGGAGGGGGGAGGTGGCTTTACCTATTATGGTTAAGGTCAATCTTCCTTTCTTCTCTCCTTTTGTATGTGATCACTCTCACTCTTTCTCTGTGGCAATTCCAGCAGAGTGACCTCTCTAATGTGTATTTCTCCCCGCCTAAAATGATCAGCAAGGGGTTCTATTTATAGGGAATGAGGGCGCCCAAACCAGCCGTACGGCTAGGCCCCTCTAGTCCCTAAAGCATCCGTACGGCTCAGCCTGGCGAGCTTCTGGATTTTTCCAATTTTATACCAGAGTAGTCCTGGAATTTATAGTTTATCCTAGGGAGGTCCTGGCCTATCAGCTTATCCCTGAAATGGTGCTAAGGCTACCTCTAAGGTAGGTCGGTTTCAGATTGGGGTACTTACACCTACATATGGAGCAATTTGACATACAAAATAGTGAGTAATAATCAAAATTAAGTAACATAATATGTGCAATTAAAATGAATTAATTTTAGAATACCTGCAACCATATGGCAAAAATGCATCCTCAAGAATGGCATCCCCACGTGTCCTTCTTGGTCGTACACACAACAACCTTTCCCAAGCCCAAAGCTAAAAAGAAAAACATAAAGAAAAAATTTAGTGTCACGTGCAAAACATATTTTCTCCACTAGTATAATATAAGCAAATATAATTGACGTACCTTTACAATTGTTAAGAATCCAGCACAACTTTTCGAATCGGGCTTTGTCGCTACACACAACTCCCGATATAAAGAGGCTAACACTGAACTACCCCAACTGTAATTTCCGATCGTGTTAACGTCCCTAATACTACAAGAAAAAGGGGCATTAACAACGTTCTTTTTTACAACGTTTTATAAAAAACGTTGTGATAGTATTTTAACACAACGTTTTATTTTTAAAGGTTGTCTTAGGTTTCATATAACAATGTTTTGAAAGAAAATGTTGTGGTACGGAAGCCAATACAACGTTTAGAAATCAAACGTTGTAATTAGGCACAACGTTTTTCCCAGACAAACGTTGTGGTAGCTATTATAACAACGTTTCCTCATAAACATTGCAATGTTGGATCAACGTTTTGTATATATACTGTTGTTATCATGTTTTATCTCTATGCTTCAAACACACAAAAAAAGAAAGACAAAAATGGTTGGCCCCCAAATTATTTCCCATTCCCGCCGCCCCCTTCCCCAAAAATAAATTTGGCTTTTTTCCCTCGAAAATCAGAACAAAATACGATACCTTTCCCAAAAATCAAAATCACAAAATCTGAGCTGGGTATCAATTCTGCGTCGGTGCTGGAGAAATCGATTGTGCTTCGAAGCTAGGCATAGTCGACTGCGCTCAACACTGCAACGACAACAAGACGGTATCTTCTCTCTCTCTCTCTCTCCCTAGCCTAGCCCTAGCACTTTCGCCAAATTATCTCTCCCAACCACATCTCAAAAGTCAGATTTGGTCAGATTTGGGCATGACTATGCGCTAAAGCCGGGGAAATCAATTGCACATTACAGCTAGGGAAATCAATTGTGGGTGAATTCGCTCACTCTCCACAATGACAACAACAAGGTATCATCTCTCTCTCTCTCCCCCTCCCTAGCCCTAGCTTTAGCTTTCCCCAAATCGACTATCACCGCAAACCTTGGTCAAGGGCTTTAAGTGATTTTGTCATGTGGGTTTGACTTTGAACTTGTTTTTGACATTTACAGTGATGATGAACACAATTTATGAGTTTGCGGAGAGAAGGTTTTGTAGATGACTTTAATGGCTCTTTTTGTGCCTAATTTGATTTTGGATAGTGTGTGTATTGTTTCAGGGTTTGTTTTGCCTACATTGTTCTTACTGCGTGTTTTTACTTTTTAAGATTGGATTAATTGAATCTTTGTTTTTTATTGGAAATCAAGCTAATGAATATGTACTATCCCACGAACGCAAAACGACAAACCCACACGTTTCCACATCCGACGCCGTTTTCGGTGATGCTTTCTGCCCATCCCCGGCGTATATAAGTCCACATCTTCCTGCTTCTATCTACTCATGAGAGAGAAATCTAGTGAGAGAATATCAGTTTGTGTCCGAGAAAGAGAGAGAATCTCTGAAATTCCAAATCCAATCGTTGTTCTGAGCTCAGAATTTCTAATTTTGACTTCTGTTGAGTGATTGATTGATTAGATCCACCATTCCGGTCCATTAAACCTAAAAAAAGGCTGTCTCCTTTTCTCGATTAACTTTTTGCGTTTTCATAATACAAGCAGACTAATGTTCTTGTGAATGTTAGGATTTAATTTTTTTCTGACCTTTTCATGTTTGATTTGTTACGCTATATGTTGAAGTTGTGTTTTGAAATTAGCTCAGGTTAGTTTACTACTTCAAGTTTTGAAATTTTGATCTTCCCATGTTTAATTTGAGCATTAGTGTGTTTGTTTGTGGGATTTAGATGATTTTAAGATGAAACTGCAGACTTCAGTCTGATAATTGATATGAAAAATGGGGAGCGGGTCATTCGTAGTCCAGCAACCAGCTTAGCTAGTTTTGTAGTTGCTTCAATAAGTACTTGCCATTTCACATTTATCGCACAGTATAAATCTATAGATACCAGCTTTGCACAGTCGAAAGCTTTTTGGATGTCTGTCAATGTAGCCTGATTACCATGTCCCTGATTTGAGGTATTATAAAGTTGTTGTTTGTGCTCCTTTGGTGTACGTTAAGTAGGGCAGTCCTTGGATTTGGATGGTTATTAGTAAGGCTACCATTGTCCAATACTTTGGATTACACTCATGAGTTGGGTTGAGCATACCCTTGTTGGATCTTCCATGATGTGTCCCTTGGCCCACACGATTTTTTGATAGGGTCGTGCCAGGAATTTGCCATTGTAGAGATGCTAACATTGATAAGGAGAGTTCTGACATGGTAATCATTATTTTCTACCTATCATAGAAATATATCAAAGCTTTTAGTTAGAGAGACCGTTTTGTAGAAAAATACTCCATCTGCTAGTGTGCTTGTTCCCTTTTCTTTTTTCATCTGCTAGGTTTTTAGTTTCATTTTCAACCACCGTACTTTGGTATCTTTATCATCATATTTTCTTCTTTTAACTTACTAGTTTCTTACATCTTTTCGCTCACGATGACATATGAGGATTCATGTTAGCCGAACCCGAATTATTTTTGGACTAAGGCTTTGTTGTTGTTGTTTGTTAACTCAAGATGTTTGTATCATGCATGTTTTGTCACTTTATTTGATTTTTTTCCCTGTATATCTTTCTAATGGGGTTACATCTGTTGATCCCAAAGGGCAACAAGGGTATTAAAAATAGCTCGAGGGGGGGTGAATAGCTGTTTTAAAATTCTTTTCGTACCCTTGAAAAACTCAATTGCAAATGCGCACTTTATCAAATAAGCGTAATGATATGCGCCTAAGTGAGTGAGTGAAATGCACAGCGGAAGTAAGTTAAGTAAATAGGCGCAAAGGTGATAAAGGGGGCGCACACACACTCTAAGTATTTTGGCTCAAAGTGGGTGAAAAAAAAAGGAACTAAGGCAAATGATATAACAAACACAACACAGTTCAATCAATCAATCTACAATGAATAAACAAGCAAGTAATTAGATATGATATGAACTTGTAAGGAAATAGCAAGATATGAACAAGAGCTATTTGGAGAGGTTCAATCGGTAAAATGATCTACGTCCTCTACCAAGATGGTTAGTCTTGGATTTTCTAATGAAGATCTTATTATGAGCGAGTGTTACAAATTACAACTTGTTAAGCTTATACACTAACTCAAGATCTATTTCTATGAACGAACAAATCCTAGACAAAACCAGTGTATCTCTAAAAGAAAGATATAAGTGATCAAACTTAAAATGGGGTGCGTGTGTGATTTAGTATCAAGGCTCTTTAGATCTTTGAGATTGAGAGCACAAGAAGACTAAAGTGTTTTGGTTTGAAGATCTGGGCTAAGGATGAAGGTATGAAGGTGTTCTTGAGAATTCTGGAAATTTCAAAGGCAATCTTCAAATCTTCAACAAATGCTTGAGAGAGAAATTCTTGAAAATCTTAGCAAAACTCAGCAACTTCAAAATGTTGAAGTTATGGGGTATTTATAGTGAAATCCCAAAACTCATTGAGTGGAGCACGTGTCCTTTTATAGCTGTTAGACACATAACACAATTGTGACCGTTCTGGACAGGTGTCCTCAATTTGGGCGCACACGTGTTATTTAACCATCGTTTGAATCATTGGCGTAGTTTGAATTCTCTTCAAGTCTTTGAATCTTCATTTAAATCACTGAGTGTTAAACACACTACGTTGAGGCGCGTGAGCTAGAGAGGCGCATTAGCCAATGGGGCGCATGAGTTAATGCTAGGTGCATACTCATGTGCGCACACCAAGGAGGCACATGGCGCGTGGCTTGGAGGCGCATGGCGCATGGCTTGAAGGCGCATGGCGCATCGCTTGAATTCACACAGTGATTTTCTTGAATCTTGATCTTCTTGCCCTATTTCTAAGCCTATTCTATTACAATGGAGAACCTAAAAAATGAAGTATAAATACTTCTTACATGTGGGTCTAAAGTCCATGAAATAAAACTTAGGTGTTGGATCAATCAAATCTAATCAATCCTATTACATTGAAACTGAGATATATGTGGGCATACCCAACAATCTCCCCCTATTTGATTGATGCCATTACCTACTATATCAAGGGCAAACATTATACTTGATAAAAACATGTCCAACTAAATGATATTGGTAAATCATGTCTCAAGTTAATACACACACTAGTCCAAGATATAGATTTCTAATCTATTCCAATAAGGATAAAACATTACAAATGGAAAGATAGAAACAACAGTTTATAACACATTCAAAATGATATGAGTTTTAGTTTTGAGATGTGTTTAAACAAAGTTTAAACTCAATGCATAAAATATGAAGCAGTTCAAATATGATGCATATGATTTTAAACAACATTCAATGTTCTACAAACAAGAAGTTTGAGTGAACAAGTTTTGAAACAAAAGTGATGTTTTGTTCTCATTAATACTCAAGGTGTAAGAGTTACAGAGTACAAGTATTTAACAGAACAAAAACAAAAGGTGCTAAAACATGTAAGCACTGAATCATTAAGACAAAAGATAGATTCTATCACAAGGATTCTAATAACATACAATCAAGATAGAAACTAAGGGTTTTGAGGCGCGTCGTCGTCCTTCAATCCTTCTTCTATTTCAGAAACGGAGCGCTGGATTTGTTTGGAAAGTTGATAGGCGTGGTTGACATTAGCATGAGTGTCAGTGACAAGAGTATGAGTTTCAGTGACACCGTCTCTGATGTAGCGCAAATGATCCACATTGATATTTTGATACTCATCAATGGAGCGCTGAGTAATTTGATGCTGCTGAGAAACATTTTCTTCTAAAATTTGAAGATGTGCTTCAATAGCATTTTGAGCAGTGATAATGTCAGAGGAAATGTGATATGCGCATCTATCAGAACTGGAGTGAGCAGCAGTGAAGTGAGTGACAATCATTTCTTTCAAAACATCTAACTTTGAGACTAGAACATTCATGTTGGACTGAGATGACGCAGACTGAGGTATGAAGGTAGGCGCAGCAGATGAGGTGTGCGCCTGATCAGGTTGAGCTTGTACCTGAGTCTGCGCCGGAGGAGTAGGAGCAGAAAGTTTGTCCTTGATTAAAGTCATCTCCCCCTTAATGGCAGCGATCTCTTCAGATTGATCAGTCAGCATGGAAGTGAGGAGCTCAAATTGAGTCGCAATCTGAGTCTGACCTTGTTCTAACTTAACCTGACCCTGCTGCAAAGATTTAAGAATAGAAAGTACCTCACTCAAATCTGAAGGAGCAGATGGAGGAGGCACAGGGGAGGATAGGGGCGCATGAGAAGGGGAAAGAGTTGATGGAATATCTTGCTCCCCCTCACTTGAATCATCATCTCCAAATAATTCTTTTTTGAGATCTTGCCTGAATTTTTGTTGAGTGGGATATATAGGAATTGTAGGAACTAGAGGGGGCGCAGCAGTTGTGGATGGAACTGGAGACACACGGGGAACGGGGGCGCGTTGAGGTGGCGCGAGTTGAGTAGGCGCGGGATCGACTGTGCCTTTCTCAGCATCTGCGCTTGAACCAGCGCCTTTCTTGCGTTCCTTTTTTTCTAACTCGGCTGCTTTCTTGGCTCGAAAATCTTCATCTCGTTTCCTTTGAGACTCAAGTCTGCTAGCTTCCTACGCAATCCTTAGATCTCTATCCTCATCAGATTCAAATCTAGTGCGCTTGATAGCAGCTCTAGCAGGGTCATCAACAATCCTTTTGCCCTTACTCTTTTCTGCGCCTGCCATGGTTTCTGTGCGTTGACTGGCGCCTTCGGAATCTGCGCTCTTCTTTGTTGGTGCGCCTTTAGGAACTGGCGCATCATCTGATTCAGTATCTTCATCAACTAACCCTTCAATAGATTTGATCCGAATTCCCGTTGTGCGCTTCACCGGCTTCTTCCTGCGCATTTTAAGATCCAAGTTGGCTTTTCCAAAAATTGGAACGTCATCAGATTTGTACACAGGGTTCTCACTCAAAAACTTGACTAACTCAGGATAAGTTAGGAAAATTTTAGTAAGGATTCTGCAGTGAGTTTTGAATTTGGTTCTCCCATCAGCCTTGTTTTTGTTGTATTTATCAATCTGGTCAGACAAGGTTTTGAACAAAATCTGAGGCCAATTTAATCTAGTCTTTCCCATGATGGCAGCAGTATATTCCCACTGCTCCACAGTGAATCTATTCACATTCCCGGTCTTGAACACGATCGAAGTATCAACAAGATGCGCTATATGAGCGAGCAGATCTCCACCATCTCTTATCTCAACGTTTTTTATTTTGTTTAGAAGAGTAGGAATTTGGAGATAGGTACGCGCTACAGCATTCTGATCTGCAACTGAGTAAGAGTTTGGTTGTCCAGAAACACCCTGAGGGCCAGTAGTGCTGAAACTCACGATGTTCTTGATTGTGCCCGTAGAGATAGTTATAGCCACATTCTGAACGGTGGTGCATATCCTGTAGCGCACATATCCATCAGCTGGAGTCTCAACTAGAGCAGCGGTTGAGAAGAATTCATCAACGAGGAGCGGAGAATAGAATGGTTGATCCAGCGTGAATAAAGGAGTGAGTCCAGCGATGTGAAGGGTTGAAAGGATTTCAAGCCCCATTGGATCAAGTGAGAGCTCAGCAAGATCAATGGTTTCACCGGGTCTGAAATTTGCAGGATACTGAAAAGTAAACATTTGAGTGAAGTTAGGAGTGTATTAGGTGCATAGAAACATAATAATGTGCAAGGAAATATTAGGCGCATGGGTTGATTAGGCGCAGATCATTAATAAACACAAAGGGCGCATAAAAATGAGAGGCGCATAAGCAAATTAGCGCATAAGATAACAAGGCGCATTAAGAATGGTTCTATGTAGAAACTAAGGGAAAATTAAACATAGAAATTTGACTAAGTATAAAGTTAGGCGCATAAAAGTTTTAGGCGCAGAATGACTTAGGCGCATACATGTGATGAGGCGCAAAAGACATTCATGCGCATAAAGAAATTAGGCGTATAAGTTTGTATTTAGGCACATAACATATGTGAAATTTTTACTTAGTAAAAAGCACACAAAAACACACAAACAAGTAAAGTACATAATCGTGCAAGCAAACAAGATCAAACATGAAAAATTTTGAAAAACATGTTTTTGAAAATTTGAAACCCAAGTCATGCGAAAATAACGAAAAACACGAAGAACATGTCTTGAGTGCTCGAAGAACACCAAGAACACATAAGACGTGAAACTTCACCAAATCAAGCACACAATATATCAAAATGACCGCAATAAGACAAGGATCACAAATATATATGCAAACCAAAAACTAGAACAAATCAACAACGAATCCAGAAAATGGATTCAAAGACCCGAAAATTTGAAAAGTTTGAAAATACAAAAACTTCAGATTCGCAACAAATGGCGAATTGATCGTTGAAAGTTTAGTTTAAAGGATTCGAAATCACAAAACGAACATAACCTAACAAACGATTTCAAAAACGGATAACCCAAACAAGATTTATCAAGAAAAACTTATCCGGGTTTTTCGAAAAACGATGAACACACAGAAATGACGAAAACTGTGAAAAAAATGCAGAAATTTAGAGATTTAAGGATAGAGATTCATACCATTTCGTTTTGATTGGCTTTAGTTGATCTTTTAGGACCCATATATGAAATTAAAAAAAAAAAAAAGTATATATAGAGAGAAAGAGAGAAAACGAGAGAGAGAGAGAGAGAGAGACTGAGAGCAGAGAGAGAGAGACGGGAGAGAGAGAGTTGGTGAGGGAAAAGAGAGTGATGATGATGAAATAAAGGAAATGGAAGGGATAGGTTGAGTATATATAGGGTTAGGTTAAAAAAATTGCACAGATAAGGAAATAAAAGGTTGAAAATTTTAAAAAGATGGGAAGTTTTAAAAGATGTGCATTAATGAAGAGAAATAAAATTTCGGCTCATTATGACCAAAAAAGGACGGCGCATTTATGGTGAGGGGAATTTGGAAAGGACAAAAATTTATGAGGGGAAAAAGAAATGATGGCTTCATAAATGCTGAATGACACAAAGATGTCATGATGTGACATTTTGGTTATAAGAGAAACTGATCCACTTTCCCATTAAGTGTATGAGCAATTTTGACTAATTTTTGCACATACCCCAAAAACATCTGTTTTGGTGTAAGTTAAGGGTGCAAGAAATATATCCCCAGAAAATAAATTTTTCGAAAAGCGTAAAACAAGGGAAAAATTTAATTGCACAAGTATCCTTGAACAATTCAAGGAATGTCAAAAGACAAAGATTCCTATAATAAATAAGAACAATCATACCTGGTACTTGTGAAAAATTGAATACGTTCAATCATTGAAATAATAAATTTTGAAGCATTGAATACCCGTTTGCAATAAATGTGCACGTGAATTTGCATTTATGGCACGCTAGATTGCTTGGGGGCGCGCAGAGTATGATAGGCGTAGTACTCATCTAGGCGCGCAATGAGAGAGAGGCTCGCATTGATGTTGGGCGCGCAGAATGAGGGACGCGCAGGGGTGTGAGGTGCGCACAAATTTTGGGGCGCATAGAATGTCAGGCGCGCATGAGAATGTGAGTTGGGCGCGCATAGAGTTTCCTTGAAACTTTGAAATTGATCTATCCTTTTTTAATACCTAGTATACTCATATAACTCAACAAAACATACAATTATTAGTATTGACAAAACTGTATTGAATTTTAGTTTAGTTCAAGCATACACATTTCACCTCTAAAAAATATGAACCGTTTCGCGTCGAGTGCTTTCGTTAAAATATCGGCGATTTGATAGTCGTTTCCCACGTGTTCTAAATGAATATTTCCTTTCTCCACGTAGTCTTTGAGGAAGTGATACTTGATGTCGATGTGCTTGGTTTTTGAGTGCATGACAGGATTTTCAGAAACGGCAATTGTTGATGTATTGTCACAGTAGATGGGACAATTTCCTTCGATGATATCATAGTCCAACAATTGCTGCTTCATCCACAGTATTTGACAGCAACAACTTCCCGCAGCGATATATTCGGATTCGGTTGTTGAGACAGATACTGAAGCTTATTTCTTACTCGCCCATGACACAAGTCGATATCCGAGGAAATGACAAGTGCCACTCGTGCTTTTCCTATCAATTGTGCACGCTGCATAGTCTGCATCTGAATAACCTACAAGTTTAAAATTCGAATCTTTGGTGTACCAAAGTCCAAGGTTAACAGTACCGGATAGATATCTTATAATACGTTTCACAGCAATTAAGTGCGCTTCTCTAGGGTCAGATTGATAACGAGCGCAAACACAAACACTAAACATAATATCGGGCCTACTAGCAGTAAGATAAAGGAGCGAGCCAATCATACCTCGATAGAGCGTTTGATCAACACATTTACCTTTTAAATCTTTGTCGAGTTTGTTGCCGGTGGCCATTGGAGTAACGTATGCTTTGGCATTCTCAAGTCCAAATTTCTTGATTAAGTCCTTTGTGTATTTGGCTTGATTGATAAATATGCCTTCACTCATTTGCTTGATTTGAAGTCCGAGGAAGAATGTGAGTTCTCCCATCATGCTCAATTCAAACTTGTGTTGGTAGTGGTGCCCTAGGCACGTTTAATAAACGTTGTAATTGTTATCATTTATTTCATATCAATAAAGAGATGTTTTGATTATTATTGTTGTTCATGTTTACTTATAATAATCTCCGTCCCTAGTACTTGTTAAGCACTAGTATAAAGGCTAAATGATCATGGGATGATCATGTTAGATTTATGGGTACTTGTTTGGAACAAGGTACTGGACATGACCCGCTGTTTGAGATTTATGTCATGGTCTATGTCGTACATACATCTCAAATTAGTTATGTCATTTGAATCCTTAGACATGAAGTTATTATAGTCTTCCACTTGATGAACATTATGTTTGACATATTCAAACGCTACCTTAACACGGTAGTTATAAAGGGTATGATTGGCATAATCAGATTCCCGTTGGGAAGAATAATAAGCTAAATGGATTTGTCCCTCCACGGAGAGATGTCAAGCTTGGGCCCCTCGAAGGAATGATGTTGATGAAATGTTCGGCCGAACTCAAATGGATTGATTGGATCAATAGCATTTGAATTATCAACATATTCTGAATTGAGAAAGTATTGAACAAGACAAGTTGACTGTTTGACCATGACTTGTGTTCAATGACATCGTGGACAAAAGGATTATGACATATTCTAAAGGAATGCGAACTTGTATCTAGTTATACTATTTGGGTAGGTATGACGGTTTGCTAGAACCTAATCATATCTTATGGTTTCATGTTTGAGCCCATTGCCAACATAGTATAATCCTAGAGGGTCACACACAATAGAACGAATCTTAAATAAGAGGACTATATTGGCATTTAGGGTCGGAGGACCTCCAAGGAATTTCTGGAAAATTATGGGCTTCCTGGTCAACCAAGCGGGCGCTTGGGTTGAACCAGGCGGGCGCCTGAATGAGTCCGGAAAAGGGTTGGACCTTCTGTTCAAATGAGCGGGCGCCTGGGTTGGACCAGGCGGGCGCCCGGTATGCCGACAGAATAGTTCCTAATTCGATTAGGAAAGGTTTTTGGCACAAGTTACCTATTTGGAATAGGTCTTAATTGTGTATAAAAACCTCAATTCGGCCAGACCATCCGGGAGTAGTGCTTTTGTGAGTCTCAAAGAGTTTGAGAGAGATTTTATTTTGTTCTAAGATATTATTGATTGAGGAACAAAATAATTCACAAATAAATTCCATATAATTCTTTATTAAAATTGTGAATGTGTGTTTCATAATTATTGGTCTAGCAACTAAGATCAAGGAGCCTCTTGATATTCGTTTGAAGTGTGGACACCGCTAGAGGGTGAATTTTATCATCTACAAAGTTCGTGATTTTGTCCGTGATAAAGCTTCAAGTTTCTCCACTAAGACCGAAGAAAACTTTGATAGTCATCAAGGGTTAGTTTTTCTTTTATTCATTATGTTGTATTTGATTTAATCATATGAACGGATCCATGGCTTTGGGTTTCTTAAAATTTTAATTGCTATATTCCGCTGCGCATGTGTCTTCGAAACCCAACAGTGGTATCAGAGCCCCGTTCATATTGATTAATTCAATACTTGGATCATGTTATGTGTATATAAATTGTTTATGTGCCTTGCATGATATGAATATTGGAATATATGATGTTTATGTGTTTTGTGATTTTATGTGGTTTATTGTTTTACAACTTTAATCGCACGATTCAATCGCAATAAAAATTATGGTGGATTCTGAATTATTTCGATTATTGATTTTTGATCAGATCAAAGTTTTAATAATCGGGGAAAATAATTTTGAGATAAAATTTTCGAACTTTAAAATTCTGTACCATTCTGACCATTCAGGCGCCCGCTCGATGAAGACCAGGCGGGCGCTCGCTGGTCAAAATTTGTTCTGATTTTGGTTAAAATCTGAATATAGAATTTTCGATAAATTCAACAAAACCAGTAACAGAACCAGTCCAGACTTGCTGATCTGGAATGGGTCTTAGGTAGTTGGTTTGTGTGTGGATTTTGGGGTTTGATTTTCCTATTTGTTTTAGTCTTGTGATTCCTAGATTGGTTCAAGTTTTGGATGGCTAATCTGCGTTCATCGAGATTGTGTTTCCCAAAATTGATCGCAATCAAAGTTTCAAAGATAAAACGAAGTTAGAATTATGAAGAGTTCATAATTGCTAAAATTGAGAAACAAAGTTCTTGATTCAATGATTGGAGATCCATGTGGAATTGTGAATGCAATTGGCCTACGTTCATCGAGACCATCTATTGCTTAGTTTCAGCCACATGGACTACTTTCTTGGTTTCTTGAATTAGTGCGGGATTGTGGTTGCCTAATGGCTTAGTTCGACCGCACTTCTTGTTGTCTTGATTTGGGGATAATAACCGAAGTTGAAATAGTCTCATCCTCATAATTATAGAGAAACTAATGACACATAAATATCATGCTTAAATTAATGGAGATTAATTTAGTGACTAAACTTGATGTGTAACATGTTTATATTATGTGCTCATAAATGTGTTATATGCTATATGTGATGAACCTTCAAAGAAAGTTTTAAGTCCTTCTTTGCCATGCCATGATTAAAACACTTGTTTATATATGGGTAATTTTGATGTGGGTTCGCCTCCGCGAAGTACATTGATTTTATTCATGTATTAGCAAGATGAGGTTCATTAATTTAATGTGGGCTTGCCTCCGCAAGGTGCGTTAAATTGAATGGTTCCTATGCATTTAAAATGGTTGGATTTAATTAGGCGTCAAAACAGTTTTGGGCCTAGGCAAAAGATGAGATTAAACATGCTTTTTGAAATTGGATTTCTCAAAGAATCTCATAAAAGGATCTAAAAATCATATGGGATATGATTGACATGATTGTCTACCTAATTAATTTAGTTTTGAGCGGTCCGCCTCCGTGGACTCAAAAGTTAAATTAAAGTTGGATCTTAGCCCAATTAAATTATATTATACATTGGATGTATATGAAGGTTATATAATTTAGTGGGAGTATTTTGTTTGAAAAATACATTATTTATCTCTTTAATGAAAACCGGTACTTATTAAATTTTGGAAATTTTGCATATTTGTAGATAATGACCAATAACACTCAATCAATGTCGTTGCGATCGATCCTTGAGAAGGATAAGCTCGAAGAGAATGGTACTAACTTTATGGATTGGATCCGTAGCATAAGAATCGTTCTTAGGCAAGAAGATAAGTTGTACATTCTCGATGGGCCTCTCACTGCTGAACCACCGCCTACTGCCCCTAGGGCAGAAAGAGACGCTCATAAGAAACATCGTAATGATTCTAGAGATGTAAGTTGTCTCATGCTTGCTGCTATGTGCTCAAAACTCCAACAAAGTTTGGAACATTTGGAAGCCTATGAGATAGGCGTGGATTTGAGAACCATGTTTCAAGAGCAAGCTAGGCAAGAGAGGTACAAGACCATTGTTGCATTCACTACTTGTAAAATGAATGAAGGGCAACAAGTGAGTCCTCACTCTCTTAAAATGAAAGGTTATGTAGAGCACCTTGAGAAACTTGGCTATCCAATCCCATTGGAGCTAGCCACGGATCTCATTCTTAATTCATTACCTAAAAGTTATAATCAGTTCGTGATGAATTATAACATGCATGGAATGGATACGAATCTCTCTGAGTTGCATGGGATGCTCAAAACTGCAGAGATGAAAATTGTGGAGAAAGGTTCTCCCGTGCTCTTGGTTCATGATGGGAAGAAGGCTAGTGCCAAAGGAAAGGGTAAGAAAGTTGTCAAACCCAAAATCAGCAAGGCAAAGGTTGCCCAGGCTTCTGAGGCAAAACCTGATTCACAAAAGGATGCAATATGTTTCCATTGTCAAGAAATTGGTCATTGGAAACGTAATTTCAAGGCTTTCTTGGAAGAGCAAAAGAAGAAGAAGAGCAGCAAGGCTGCGTCGACTTCAGGTATCTATATGATAGATATTCTCCTTTCTACCACTGATTCTTGGGTATTGGATACCGGATGTGGTTCTCACATTTGTCTAAATGTGCAGGGACTAAAGAATAGGAGACTGCTTAAAGAAGGTGAAGTAGATCTACGCGTGGGGAATGGAGCAAGAGTTGCTGCATTAGCCGTAGGGACTTATGAAGTCACTTTACCTTCCAGATTAATTCTTGTTTTGAACAATTGTTATTATGTTCCGGATTTAAGCAGAAATATTATTTCATTTCTTGTTTGGATAATGAAGGTTTTAAGTTTCTTATTGAGAATAAGAAATTTTCTATTTATTTAAATGATGTGCTTTATGGTATTGCTAATTCATTTAATGGCCTTTATATCTTGGATGTCAAGAATGAAAATAATGACAATGTCTATCATGTAAATAAGAAATCTAAACCTAATGATGTAAATCATACTTATCTGTGGCATTTCCGTCTCGGTCATATTAATGAGAAGCGTATCTCAAAACTCCATGGGGACGGACTTTTGGGTTCATGTTGTCACGACCCGAAATCTAGGCTCTATTTTATTAGTAATAAATAATTATTATTTATTTATTTGCTTATTTATTTATTTAAATTATTATTTATTTAAATAATTATTTGTGCAATTTATGTGTTATAATATTTATGCCTAACATGAACCTTGTTTAGATCGTCGATAGGATCGCGTAGAACCAAAAAGAATTGAATTCCGTCATCTTTGAGAATTTTCAAGTAAGTTGCTTTTCCCCCATTTTTATGCTAAAATGTTCATATCATGTTCATATAATGTTTTTGTTGTTATATTTGAAGTTTGGTTGAGTTTAGAATTGATTTGGAATTTATTTGAGTTTTTGGTTAAAAATTGGTGAATTGATGAATGTTGGGTTTCATTCTTGGTTTTACGTTGATAAATGGTGTATTTGGATCCCCACCCTAGTTATAAGTGGTTTTGGTACATTTTGGAACTTGTAGAAAGAGTTGAAATGGAGTATTTTGTGTTTTGGTGAAATTTGGGTCGAAATGAAGAACCCAGCTCTGTTCTTCCCGGCCAAAACCCAGGCCGAGCGCCCGCCCGCCTTGACCCGAGCACCCGCCTGCCCCCCCTTTTTCCAGCGGCCTGATCTTCTGGCCAAACAAGCGCCCGCCTGCCTATGCCCAAGCGCCCGCCCGCCCGCCTGTTGGGGATTTTGCCCTTTTGCTTGGTTTAAGACTTAAGGCTTAACTAGTTTAGGTTTATTTCTTCTAATCAACTTAAGATAACACCGTGGAACATTTTATTAAGTGGAATTGATTCTTTTGTGAATAAATATGTTATGGAATTTGATTGAGTATCATTTTGGGAATGTGGTCCATCTTTGATGTGCTGTTTGTATTGGTTTACCTTTGTGGTGATTTAATTGGAATGGTTCCCTACTTTGGAACCTTAAGTTGTTTATTTAAGCTAGTATTTATTACTTAGCATTTATTTGAAAGTCCAGCTGGTATTTTGTGTGAGTTTGGGCGATGCGAAACATTATGATGGCACGGCCAAGTCCATTGTGATGTTGACCATTGTTTTGCCCCATTATTACCCTCCTCCAGATTGGCCTTGGATGTGAGAAGAGCTAGCTCCTTTGTGTGCATTTTAGCTTTACTTGGAGCATGACTTTGTGGCATGTCTCCCGTCCCTTGTGACACTTCATTTGGTTATTGGTTCCGGTACCGGGGTTTTCTCTTCGGCTTTCATGCTATTATGAAGATGATGATTTGTTGATTATTGAAGCTGCGCAGCGACCTTTGTTTGGTTCTTCGGTTTGGAAAACCTTGGCTATATCCTTTGTTATGTGTTTATTTCCGCTGCTATCTGTTATGTGATAAATGCTATGTGCTATGTGATATTTATTATTGCTTATTGCTTCTTGCATCATAGCATGTCATGTAGTTGCATTAGTAACTTATTGAGATTTATCTCACCCCCTTTCTTTTTATCTTTGTTTTTCCTTAACCCCCCCCCCCAGGTGCTAAGGATTAGTCTCGCTGATCACGAGAAAGAGGACGTCGAGTGTGGATACATTCTTTTGGGGAAAGTTGTATAGGTTGGTTTACATTATATAAATGTGTAATCTTTTTGGGGATATTTGTACCAACCATTGACGTCATTAGGATTTGTGTATTTTGTAACTTTGGTGTATAAGCTTATGGAGTTTATACTAGTTTTACCTTGTTGTTCAAGTTGATTTTCAAAACCTTGTGTTATCACCTTTTGGTATCAAATGGAATTTTTAACTTCGGTATTTCACAGTTTTGGTTTTAAGTCGACGTTCAGATCGCGGTCTCGGGCCCGCGGGGTCCGGGGTCGCGACAGTTGGTATCAGAGCTATGGTTTGGCTCTAAGTATAAGTCTAGGTGGATTAGTATGACCTAGGTGGGTAGTAGTGTGCGGAGTGATTAACGGTTGATGTTTTATGCAGGTACTTGTTTACAATGGTTCGTAGAAGGAGTGGTGAAGGTAGTACCGGTAATGCAAATCAGAATGATACAAGGGAAGAAGCCCGTGCCATGTTTCAAGGCATGTTCGAGGCGGCCATGAAGGCCATACATGATCAAGGTCCGAGGGTAGAACAAGCACCACCCCGCTATGGATTGGAGCAATTTCTCAAACTGAAACCGGTGGAATTCAAAGGGGAACCCGATGTTCGGAAAGCTGAATTATGGATTGAGTCGATGGAGAAGATTTATGAGGTATTTGGTTGCACGGATAAGGATAAGGTCAGGTTCGCGGCTTACAAACTTGTGTGTGCCGCCGAGCATTAGTGGAAGGGTGTTAAAGCTAGTTGGGATGATACTCACACGGTATATGCGTGGGAGTTGTTTGTGAGCAAATTCAAGGAGCATTTCATTCCGGTTGTTGATCAAAACCGAAAGGAGATCGAGCTACTCAACCTGGAGCAAGGTGTGTTGTCTATAGCTCAATACTCGGCTAAGTTCATAGAATTAGCCCGGTATTGTGACTATTTGGTGAGGACCGAGGAACAAAAAGCTATGAGATTCATTCGGGGATTGAAGACCTCCATTCGTACTCAACTTATTGCTCAACGGATTGTGACATTCCAAGATGCGGTAGACCGAGCCTACTTGATAGAGCAAGATATTGGGGAGCACAAAAGGAAAACCGAGGTTGTGGGTAAGGGTAAACCGGGAAGCCATGCTAAGTCTCAACCGCAACACCGTTCCGATAACCGAGGTAACTATGGGGGACAATCTCAGTTCTGAGGGAAACCGATCCCAAGGAACCCGGGTACCACTTCCGGGAACCAAGGGAACCAAATTAGGAGGCTTTGTTCGTATTGTCAAAAGGAAGGTCATTCTGAGGACCGGTGTTGGAAGAAGCAAGGAAGGTGCACCAATTGTGGTCAAATGGGTCACTTTGTAAAAGATTGCCCGCGAGGTAGAGGACAAGCATCCGGGTCAGGAGTTGGTAATAATCAAGGTCAGAAAAGGGATGCTACCGGGAAGCCCAAAGTTCAAGGAAAGATATATGCCATG
This sequence comes from Campanula takesimana, assembly GCA_026119855.1. NCBI lineage: Eukaryota > Viridiplantae > Streptophyta > Magnoliopsida > Asterales > Campanulaceae > Campanula > Campanula takesimana. The sequence continues at coordinate 2,197,794 of JAOWBW010000136.1, read as the reverse complement.
AATCAACAACAGGCGACCGATGATCCTTCTGTTATTGGAGGTATTGTTTCTGTGTCTAATGTGAGCGCACGAGCGTTAGTAGATCCAGGATCATCTCATTCATACATTTCTGTGCAATTTGCTTCCATGTTAAATGCTGCATTCGAGTCTTTACCGTACGTGCTAGAGGTGTCGACCCCTATAGGAGAATGCTTGATTTCTGATCGAGTCTTTCGTGCTTGTGATGTGGTTATTTGTGGTCGTGTCCTTTGTGCGGATTTGGTAGTTCTTCCTATCCAAAACTTTGATGTCATTTTGGGTATGGATTGGTTGAGCAAGTTTCATGCTTCTGTTGATTGCCGTAAGAAAACTGTTACTTTTTCTATTCCCGATGTGCCTAAATTTGTGTTTGAGGCTAGTCCTCTGAGTAGAAAGGTTCGCTTAATTTCTTTTATGAAAGCGAGAAAATTATTGCATAGTGGTTGTGAGGGGTATTTGGCTAGCGTTCTTGATACTAGGAAAGAATCCCCTAGTTTGGATAGTGTTCGGGTAGTTCGGGAATTTCCCGATGTTTTCTCTACCGAGTACGATATGCTGCCCGATCGTGAGATTGAGTTTTGTATAGATCTTTTGCCGGGTACGGCTCCAATTTCGAAAGCACCTTATAGGTTGGCTCCCGCAGAGTTGAAGGAATTAAAGGTTCAATTGCAAGAGTTGCTTGATCGAGGGTTTATACGCCCTAGTGTTTCCCCGTGGGGAGCACCAGTTTTATTTGTGCGGAAGAAAGACGGTTCCTTGAGATTGTGCATCGATTACCGGAAGTTGAATCAGGTTACGGTGAAGAACAAGTATCCTCTACCGCACATCGATGATTTATTTGATCAGCTTCAAGGGTCCGTGGTTTTCTCTAAACTTGATTTGAGGAGTGGGTACCATCAGTTGAAGGTTCGATCGGAGGATATTCCGAAGACTGCCTTTCGCACTCGGTATGGTCATTACGAGTTCTTGGTTATGCCGTTTGGGTTGACGAACGCGCCGGCCGTGTTTATGGATTTGATGAACCGAGTTTTCCATCCCTATCTTGACTCGTTCGTGGTGGTCTTTATTGATGATATACTCGTCTACTCTAAATCTAGAGAGGAGCACGAGCAACACTTGAGGACAGTTTTATCCGTTCTTGCGAGGGAGAAATTATTTGCGAAGTTTAGTAAATGTGAATTTTGGCTCGAGAAGGTGTCATTTCTGGGTCATGTGATTTCTAAAGACGGTATTTCTGTGGATCCTTCAAACATTGAGGCTATAGTGGATTGGAAGAGACCCGAGTCAGTGACAGAGATTAGAAGCTTTCTTGGTTTAGCCGGTTATTACAGAAGATTTATTGAGGGGTTTTCGAGGATTGCTGATGACTCAGTTGACCCGGAAGAATGTCCCGTTAGTGTGGACCGAGAAATGTGACAAGAGTTTCGAGGAATTGAAGAAGAGGTTGACTACCGCACCGATCTTGACTCTGCCTAATGGGAGCGATGGCCTAGTGATTTACAGTGATGCTTCGAAAGAGGGTTTGGGTTGTGTGTTGATGCAGAATGGGAAAGTAATTGCGTATGCTTCGAGGAAGTTGACCCCTAGTGAACAAAATTACCCAACTCATGATATGGAGTTGGCGGCGATAGTCTTTGCGTTGCACAAATGGAAGCACTACCTTTATGGAGCGAAGTTCGAGATTTTCACGGATCACAAGAGTTTGAAGTACCTTTTCTCCCAGAAAGAGTTGAATAATAAACAGCGCCGATGGATGGAATTTTTGAAGGATTATGATTGTACGATTTCTTATCACCCGGGAAATGCGAATGTGGTAGCCGATGCGATTAGTAGAAAGTCTTATGTGGCTTCGATGATGGTTCGAGAATGGAAAATGCTTGAGGATGTTCGAGATTGGTCTCCACGTGAATCGAGACATGGGGCTATTTTTGCGAATATTAGGGTATCTCCGACCCTAAGTCAGAGGATAAAGGAAGCGCAGAAAGAGGATCCCGAGTTGGTGAAGGTAATGGGTAAATTGAAGGAAAAGAACTTCGAGGATTTTTCTTTGAGTCCGAGTGGAGTGTTGACTTTCCGTGGTCGTTTGTGCGTGCCCGATTTTGGCGGATTAAAGAGGCAAGTTTTGGATGAGGGTCACAAATCGAGGTATACTATTCATCCGGGCAGTACGAAGATGTATCAGGATTTGAAGCAACAATTTTGGTGGATTAATATGAAAAGGGAAATAGCGGAGTATGTTTCGAAGTGTTTAACGTGTCAGCAGGTCAAAGCCGAGCATCAGAGACCCGCGGGACTACTTCAGCCGTTAGAGATTCCCGAGTGGAAATGGGAGCATGTGATTATGGATTTCGTCACGGGACTACCTCGTACCCATAGGAAGTATGACAGTGTTTGGGTAATAGTGGATAGATTGACCAAGAGTGCCCATTTCTTGCCTATTGACATCAGATATTCGATGGAGAAGCTTGCGACCCTTTATATCAATGAGATCGTTAGATTGCATAGGGTTCCGGTTAGCATTGTGTCAGATCGAGACCCGAGGTTTACTTCTAGATTCTGGAAGGCGTTTCAGGAAGCTTTGGGTACAGATTTGCGATTCAGCATAGCTTTTCATCCTCAGACCGATGGTCAATCCGAGAGGACTATTCAGATTCTTGAGGATATGTTGCGAGCTTGTGCGATAGACTTCTCTGATTCGTGGGATTCGCACCTACCGTTAGTGGAATTCTCTTACAACAACAGTTATCAGGCTAGTATCGAGATGGCACCGTATGAGGCCTTGTATGGAAGGAAATGTAGATCGCCTATTTGTTGGGATGAGGTTGGTGAAGCGAAGATCGTGGGTATTGATTTGCTTCAAGATTCGGTTGAGAAAGTCAAAGTTATCCGGGATCGATTGAGAACAGCTCAGAGTCGACATAAGAGCTACGCAGATAACCGAAGGCGAGATCTTAGTTTTCAGACCGGTGATTTGGTGTTCTTGAAAGTATCTCCAAAGGTGGGTATTCGTAGGTTTGGGAAGAAAGGCAAATTGGCTCCGAGGTTTATTGGTCCGTTTGAGATTTTGGGAAAGGTTGGACTTCTTGCGTATCGACTCGCGTTACCGTCATCCTTAGACCGGTTGCACAACGTCTTTCACGTTTCTATGCTTCAGAAGTATGTTCATGATCCATCTCACGTGTTACCGAGGATACCGGAAGATATTGAGCCCGATATGACTTATGAGGAACGACCGGTTCGGATCCTAGATTCTAAAGTCCAAGAGTTGAGGAACAAAAGTATTTCATTGGTTCGAGTTCTTTGGAGGAATCATCATATCGAGGAGTCGACGTGGGAGCTCCGAGATGAGATCGAGAGGAAATTTCCGTGGCTTTTTAATTCGGGTAAGTCTCGTTAAAATTCGGGTCAAATTTTCTTTAAGGGGGAGTGAATGTCACGACCCAAAATCTAGGCTCTATTTTATTAGTAATAAATAATTATTATTTATTTATTTGCTTATTTATTTATTTAAATTATTATTTATTTAAATAATTATGTGTGCAATTTATGTGTTATAATATTTATGCCTAGCATTTTATTCGAGTTATTTGGGCTAGTGTAGAAGTGTTGAGTCTTAATTGTTAGTTGGGAGTGTAGTATTGTGTTAGTAGATGGGGAAGGGGCCTGAGTGTAACATTTTGAATAATTTTCCTACTCCCTCCCTACTCCCCTCTCCTCCCTCACTTCTCCCTCACTCCTCACCATCATTTCCCAGCACAACTCTCTCCCTCTCTCCTCCATTGGTGTAGGTAAGTTTCTCTTCCTTCTCTCTTCATTTTCTCCATCTTCCTCTTGTAATCTCTCATTTCTCATAACATGAACCTTGTTTAGATCGTCGATAGGATCGCGTAGAACCAAAAAGAATTGAATTCCGTCATCTTTGAGAATTTTCAAGTAAGTTGCTTTTCCCCCATTTTTATGCTAAAATGTTCATATCATGTTCATATAATGCTTTTGTTGTTATATTTGAAGTTTGGTTGAGTTTAGAATTGATTTGGAATTTATTTGAGTTTTTGGTTAAAAATTGGTGAATTGATGAATGTTGGGTTTCATTCTTGGTTTTGGGTTGATAAATGGTGTATTTGGATCCCCACCCTAGTTATAAGTGGTTTTGGTACATTTTGGAACTTGTAGAAAGAGTTGAAATGGAGTATTTTGTGTTTTGGTGAAATTTGGGTCGAAATGAAGAACCCAGCTCTGTTCTTCCCGGCCAAAACCCAGGCCGAGCGCCCGCCCGCCTTAACCCGAGCGCCCGCCTGCCCCCCTTTTTCCAGCGGCCTGACCTTCTGGCCAAACAAGCGCCCGCCTGCCTATGCCCAGGCGCCCGCCCGCCTGTTGGGGATTTTGCCCTTTTGCTTGGTTTAAGACTTAAGGCTTAACTAGTTTAGGTTTATTTCTTCTAATCAACTTAAGATAACACCGTGGAACATTTTATTAAGTGGAATTGATTCTTTTGTGAATAAATATGTTATGGAATTTGATTGAGTATCATTTTGGGAATGTGGTCCATCTTTGATGTGCTGTTTGTATTGGTTTACCTTTGTGGTGATTTAATTGGAATGGTTCCCTACTTTGGAACCTTAAGTTGTTTATTTAAGCTAGTATTTATTACTTAGAATTTATTTGAAAGTCCAGCTGGTATTTTGTGTGTGTTTGGGCGATGCGAAACATTATGATGGCACGGCCAAGTCCATTGTGATGTTGACCATTGTTTTGCCCCATTATTACCCTCCTCCAGATTGGCCTTGGATGTGAGAAGAGCTAGCTCCTTTGTGTGCATTTTAGCTTTACTTGGAGCATGACTTTGTGGCATGTCTCCCGTCCCTTGTGACACTTCATTTGGTTATTGGTTCAGGTACCGGGGTTTTCTCTTCGGCTTTCATGCTATTATGAAGATGATGATTTGTTGATTATTGAAGCTGCGCAGCGACCTTTATTTGGTTCTTCGGTTTGGAAAACCTTGGCTATATCCTTTGTTATGTGTTTATTTCCGCTGCTATCTGTTATGTGATAAATGCTATGTGCTATGTGATATTTATTATTGCTTATTGCTTCTTGCATCATAGCATGTCATGTAGTTGCATTAGTAACTTATTGAGATTTATCTCACCCCCTTTCTTTTTATCTTTGTTTTTCCTTAACCCCCCCCCCCCAGGTGCTAAGGATTAGTCTCGCTGATCACGAGAAAGAGGACGTCGAGTGTGGATACATTCTTTTTGGGAAAGTTGTATAGGTTGGTTTACATTATATAAATGTGTAATCTTTTTGGGGATATTTGTACCAAACATTGATGTCATTAGGATTTGTGTATTTTGTAACTTTGGTGTATAAGCTTATGGAGTTTATACTAGTTTTACCTTGTTGTTCAAGTTGATTTTCAAAACCTTGTGTTATCACCTTTTGGTATCAAATGGAATTTTTAACTTTGGTATTTCACAGTTTTGGTTTTAAGTCGACGTTCAGATCGCGGTCTCGGGCCCGCGGGGTCCGGGGTCGCGACACTTGTGACTTAGACATGGTTCGATCAATGATGAGTCAAGTTGATTTTCCAATATCCTTTTGGGGTTACGCCCTAGAAACCGCTGCTTTCACACTAAATCGTGTTCCAACTAAATCGGTTCAAAATACTCCATATGAGATGTGGAGCGGAAAGAAGCCTTGTCTGTCTTTCATGAAGATTTGGGGTTGTGAAGCTTTTGTCAAAAGACTTGTCTCAGACAAACTTGCACACAAATCTGATAAATGTGTTTTCGTGGGATATCCTAAGGAAACTAGAGGATATTACTTATACAACCGTAAGGACAACAAAGTGTTTGTTGCCCGAACTGGTGTCTTTCTAGAGAAAGAGTTTCTCTCCAAAGAAATCAGTGGGAGTAAAATAAATCTTGAAGAAATTCGAGACCCAGAAAATAACATTGAACCAATAGTGGAACAAGAACAAGAACCACAAGGAATTGTGGAACCTGTTCAAAATACACAAGCAACTCGCAGATCTAGTAGGTTACGATCCGAGCCCAAGAGATATGGATTTCTCGTAACGGATAGTAATGAGGTAGAAATCATTGAGAATGATGAACCGTCAACCTACCAAGAGGTGATGTCTTCTCCTGATGTGGACAAGTGGCTTGGAGCCATGGAATCCGAATTGCAATCCATGCAAGACAATCAAGTTTGGAATTTGATTGATGCGCCCGAAGGTGTAAAAACCATAGGATGCAAATGGGTCTTCAAGAAGAAGACTGACATGGATGGGAAGGTACATACTTACAAAGCTAGGCTTGTAGCGAAAGGTTATAGGCAAGTTCATGGTATTGAGTATGATGAGACCTTTTCACCCGTAGCAATGATCAAGTCTATAAGAATTTTGCTTGCCATTTCCGCATATCATGACTATGAAATATGGCAGATGGACGTCAAAACCGCTTTCCTGAATGGAAAACTTCAAGAGGATGTGTATATGACACAACCAGAAGGTTTTGAACAAGATTCTAAAGTATGCAAATTGCAGAGATCCATCTATGGATTGAAGCAAGCTTCTAGGAGTTGGAATCTCCGTTTTGATGAATCGGTCAAAGAGTTTGGTTTCATCAAGAACGAAGATGAGCCTTGTGTATACAAGAAGATTAGTGGGAGCATAGTGCTATTCCTTATTTTATACGTGGATGACATATTACTCATTGGAAACGACATTCCTACACTTCAGTCTGTGAAGACTTGGTTAGGGAAGTGCTTCGCAATGAAAGATATGGGTGAAGCCGCATATATACTTGGCATTAAGATCTATTGAGATAGATGTAGGAGGCTACTTGGTTTAAGCCAAAGTACATACATTGACAAGGTCATTAGAAGATTCCATATGGAAAATTCTAAGAGAGGCACTTTGCCAGTGTTACATGGAGTTTCTCAAAGAAAGACTCAATGTCCTAAGACAAACGATGAGCGTGATAAAATGAATGATGTTCCATATGCTTCGGCAATTGGGTCCATCATGTATGCCATGATTTGTACTAGGCCGGATGTATCTTATGCTTTGAGCATGACAAGTAGATACCAATCCGAGCCTGGCGAAAATCACTGGATAGCTGTAAAAGCGATTCTTAAGTACTTGAGAAGAACTAAAGACTCGTTTTTGGTCTATGGAGGAATGGAAGATGATCTCGTTGTAAATGCTTACACGGATGCAAGCTTCCAAACCGACAAAGATGATAGCCGATCGCAATCGGGTTTTGTGTTTATGTTAAATGGTGGAGCTGTAAGCTGGAAGAGTTCCAAGCAAAGTACAACCGCTGATTCTACAACAGAAGCTGAGTATATTGATGCATCGGATGCTGCAAAGGAAGCTGTTTGGATTAAGAAGTTCATAACTGAACTTGAAGTGGTTCCTAGTATTGCTAATCCAATAGACCTTTATTGCGATAATAATGGTGCTATTGCTCAAGCAAAGGAACCAAGAGCACATCAGAAATCCAAACACATACTTAGGCGTTTTCATATCATTCGAGAGATCGTTGATAGGGGAGACGTAAATATATTCAGAGTACCTACTGATGACAATGTTGCGGACCCGCTAACAAAGGGACTTCCACAAGCTAAACATGATGGTCATGTTAGGTCCATGGGTATTAGATACATGGGAGATTGGCCCTAGGGCAAGTGGGAGATTGTTGGTAGTGGTGCCCTAGGAACGTTTAATAAACGTTGTAATTGTTATCATTTATTTCATATCAATAAAGAGATGTTTTGATTATTATTGTTGTTCATGTTTACTTATAATAATCTCCGTCCCTAGTACTTGTTAAGCACTAGTATAAAGGCTAAATGATCATGGGATGATCATGTTAGATTTATGGGTACTTGTTCGGAACAAGGTACTGGACATGACCCGCTGTTTGAGATTTATGTCATGGTCTATGTCGTACATACATTTCATATTAGTTATGTCATTTGAATCCTTAGACATGAAGTTATTATAGTCTTCCACTTGATGAACATTATGTTTGACATATTCAAACGCTACCTTAACACGGTTGTTATAAAGGGTATGATTGGCATAATCGGATTCCCATTGGGAAGAAAAATAAGCTAAATGGATTTGTCCCTCCACGGAGAGATGTCAATATTGGGCCCCTCGAAGGAATGATGTTGATGAAATGTTCGGCCGAACTCAAATGGATTGATTGGATCAATAGCATTTGAATTATCAACATATTCGGAATCGAGAAAGTATTGAACAAGACAAGTTGATTGTTTGACCATGACTTGTGTTCAATGACATTGTGGACAAAAGGATTATGACATATTCTAAAGGAATGCGAACTTGTATCTAGTTATACTATTTGGGTAGGTATGACGGTTTGCTAGAACCTAATCATATCTTATGGTTTCATGTTTGAGCCCATTAACAACTTAGTATAATCCTAGAGGGTCACACACAATAGAACGAATCTTAAATAAGAGGACTATATTGGCATTTAGGGTCGGAGGACCTCCAAGGAATTTCTGGAAAATTCTGGGCTTCCTGGTCAACCAAGCGGGCGCTTGGGTTGAACCAGGCGGGCGCCTGAATGAGTCCGGAAAAGGGTTGGACCTTCTGTTCAAATGAGCGGGCGCCTGGGTTGGACCAGGCGGGCGCCCGGTATGCCGACAGAATAATTCCTAATTCGATTACGAAAGGTTTTTGGCACAAGTTACCTATTTGGAATAGGTCTTAATTGTGTATAAAAACCTCAATTCGGCCAGACCATCCGGGAGTAGTGCTTTTGTGAGTCTCAAAGAGTTTGAGAGAGATTTTATTTTGTTCTAAGATATCATTGATTGAGGAACAAAATAATTCACAAATAAATTCCATATAGTTCTTTATTAAAATTGTGAAAGTGTGTTTCATAATTATTGGTCTAGCAACTAAGATCAAGGAGCCTCTTGATATTCGTTCGAAGTGTGGACACCGCTAGAGGGTGAATTTTATCATCTACAAAGTTCGTGATTTTGTCCGTGATAAAGCTTCAAGTTTCTCCACTAAGACCGAAGAAAACATTGATAGTCATCAAGGGTTAGTTTTTCTTTTATTCATTATGTTGTATTTGATTTAATCATATGAACGGATCCATGGCTTTGGGTTTCTTAAAATTTTAATTGCTATATTCCGCTGCGCATGTGTCTTCGAAACCCAACAACTTGCTCTTCATTAGTTTCTCAAAGCGCTTGCACAACAATTCATTAGTAGAACCAAATATAATATCATCAACATAAATTTGAACGAGTAATTTATGACCATTATGTTTGGCAATGAAAAGAGTTGTATCGATTTTACCGCGAGTGAAGCCTTTTTCAATGAGAAACTTGGATAGTGTATCGTACCATGCTCTCGGTGCTTGCTTGAGCCCATACAAAGATTTCTGGAGTTTGTACACATGATTTGGAAATTGTGAATCTTCAAACCCAGGTGGTTGAGCAACGTAGACTTGTTCTCAGAGTTCACCATTTAGAAACGCGCTCTTCACATCCATTTGATATAACTTGAAGTTCTTGTGAGCGGCGTAAGCTAGAAAGAGTCTAATAGCTTCAAGTCTCGCTACGGGCGCAAAAGTTTCATCGTAATCAATTCCTTCTTCTTGCCTATAGCCTTGTACAACCAATCTTGCTTTGTTTCTTGTGATGGTTCCATTCTCATCCATCTTGTTTCTGAATACCCATTTCATACCAATCACTCCTTGATCATTTGGTCTTGGAACAAGAGTCCAAACCTTACATCGTTCAAATTGATTGAGTTCTTCTTGCATAGCAACAACCCAATTAGGATCTTGGAGCGCTTCATCAGCCTTCTTCGGTTCAATTTGAGAGATAAAAGCAGTGTAAGCATCAAAGTTTGTAGCTCTCCTTATATGAACACCAACGTTTAGATCACCAATGATATTATTGATTGGGTGACCTCTAACTTCACGAATTTTAGGAGGTAAGTTAGGTTGAGTCGTAGTAACTTGAAGGTCTTCAATTGGTACATCTTTACCAGATTCTAAATCATCAAAATTTGGGGGTTGAACTGGTTCAGAATTGAAACATGGGTGAACACCAGATGCAGTAGATGATATAGGCGCATGAGAGGAATCAGGGGGCGCAATATGTGAGTGAGGCGCAGCTGATGACTCATGGGGCGCGTCATATGAGGAATTAGGCGAAACTGATGTTGATGGATTTCCTTGAGTTGATAGATTCTTCTCTTGTGTAGGCGCAACATAAATAGGAGCACCTGTATCATTAAGCTCAACAGAATCATCAGCAACATTTGGAGCCAAATGTGGCTCAAGGAGAGAATGTTCATCAAATGTAACATGTACAGATTCAACTATCACTAATGTAGTTCTATTAAAAACGCGAAAAGCTTTAGAATGTTTGGCATACCCAACAAAGATACCTTTGTCGGCTTTGGCATCGAATTTACCTCTATGTTCGTTTCCGTTGTAGAGGATATAACATTTGTAACCAAAGACCTTGAAGAATGCAATGTTGGGAGTTCTACCACGCCAAAGTTCATACGGAGTCTTGTTGTGAAGTTTGTTGATGAGGGAACGATTTTGAGTAAAACATGCTGTGTTGATAGCTTCTTCCCAAAAGTACTTAGGCAATTTCGCTTCAGCTATCATCGTCTTTCCCGCTTCAATCAACGTTCTATTCTTTCTTTCCACAACCCTATTTTGTTAAGGAATACCAGCAGTTGAGAAGTTGTGATCTATCCCATGATCGTCGCAATATCGAGCAACACCGTTGTTCTTGAATTCTGTTCCATTGTCGGATCGAACACTAACGATGTCATCTTCTTTTTGGGTTTGGAGCAGTCTGAATAAGGTGGTCAAAATGTCGTAACAATTGTCTTTTGAGATCATCATTTACACCCATGTGTATCTTGAATAATCATCCACCACAACTAGAGTATACTTGTTCTTTCGAATACTTGCAGTGGTGACTGGTACAAATAGATCAATGTGAAGCAGTTGCAAACATCTAAAAGTTGAAGGATTGGTCTTGCTGGAGAAAGATTTCTTCGGTTGTTTGCCAAGTTGACACGCGGCGCACTTCTTGTCATGATGATCAGCAACCTTGGGAAGTCCTTTAACAAGGTTATTCCTGCTGAGTTTAGATAGATATTTGAAGTTCAAGTGACTTAAGCGCTTGTGCCACAGCCAACTATTTTCGCTCACACTTTTAGCTACAAAACAAAGATTAGTACTAGAGTTCATACTATGGAAATCAATAATGTAAATATTTGTCTTACGATATCCCGTGAGTAATGTAGCTCCAGTTTTGCCATTCTTGACAAGACATTGAGTTGAGGTGAAATGGCATTCTAATCCTTTGTCGCAGAATTGAGATATGGATAATAAATTGTGCTTGAGTCCTTTGACAAGAGAGACTCTTTCAATGCACACTTTGTCTTTCTTGAGCTTTCCATATGCAACAACTTGACCTTTGTTGTTATCACCAAATGTTACTGAGGGACCTCTTTCTTCATGGACATCTTCTAATAAGGATTCATCTCCAGTCATGTGTCTTCAACACCCACTATCGAGAATCCATTCATAATTTCTAGCTTTTGAAGGTCAAGCCATGAAGCAAAGAACCTGAAATATAGACATTTAAGCAGGTCCCCTTTATTCCTTTTGGGTCCTAGGGTTAGCAACTTTTGACAACCCACTCTTGCTTGACCTTAGGGTTTTTACGTCCTTTGGCATTGGGAGTGAATGGCAAAAGGCATTCCACGGCCTTGTGTCCAGAACAATCACAAATGGAACAATGATGAAAGCCACCAATCACATGAGTTTTCACAAACTCTTTACTTTTCTTTGGGATAGCATTCTTCTTTGGGTCGGATGGACTAGCCTTAACAAAATCCTTCTTTTGAAATTTTGGAGCGCTTGATCTAGGAGGGCGCATAGGGCTAGGAGGCGCACGGCGATGAGGCGCGTGGCTCCTAGGCGCATAATGAGCACTCGGAGAAGGAGCGCGCTTTGTTTCAAGAGGGATTTTGCTAGAGGATGATTCATCTGTAGCTATATCTTTCCCATTAGCTTTCCCAAATTGCTTCGTTGGGTAAACATAATGGAATGTTTGTCTCTTGACTTTTTCCTGTCCTTTACCCATTAAATTAGAATGTTTTTCCTTGGGAATTTCAAAAGTTTGCTGGTTTGTAAATTCATTATCTCTTTCAGCACAGACATCACATTTAAAGTTGTCACTAGTTGATGAGAATCCCAAGCCACTTTTATCACCACTGACTTTTTGGGACTCAAATATATTCTCCATAGTGACACGAGAATTGGACCACTCATTTGTAATCTTTTTAAGATCAGTAATTTGAGCAACCAATTCATCGTTTTGAACTTTAAGAAGTGAGTTCTGTTCTGTTAGAAAAGTGTTTTTAACAGTAAGAGGAGTCATGCTCTTTATCTGCTCCTTAAGGATGGTGAGTTCAGATTTAAGTAGAGATTTCTTGGTCTTAAGCTGAGAAATTTCATCACATGATAGTGCTAAAGCTTCCTTCATACTATCAAATCTAGTGATTACCTTTTCAACCTTTTTAAACATTTTTTCTTGTTCAGCAATCACTTCATCATCATTGATTTTGGAGATGGGAGTAGTTGGTTCAACTTGAGGTCTGATGTAGGCTCCTTTTCTCAACTTGTTCCTTGCACTTAGATCACATCGTGAGAATAACAATCCACCATCGCTTTGAGCCGGAGTGAGAAATCCTTGTTCAACGAGCTCGCTGATGGTTGGTCCTTTCTTCCTTTTTTTCTTCTTGAAATCCTACAGATTACTTGATAGGTTTATTCAAGACATTCATATCAGGAACATCCTTGGAGAAGTCATCATCAGAATCATAAGTATTAACTTCATCATCATTTTCCACCAAGCAAACGAGTCCATCATCAGAATCTTCATCGCTCTCATCTGAGTCTGTTTCGATCCAAGTGTTCTGCTCATTTGCTGGTGATTCTTCTTCAGCAACCATTCCCTTGTGACGAGTGAATTTGGGAGTGAACTTGGGTGTATGGCTGCTCTTCTTCTGCATATATTCAAATTTTGGAATTGGGCAGCTTGAAGCAAAGTGTCCTGGTTTCCTGCAATTAAAACAAACAAGGTCTTCTTTTCTTTTTGAGTCACTGCTCCTCGTGAACTTTGGAGGAGCTCTGCTGGTAGATCCTTGAAATTTGCTGGTTGAGCCGGGTCTTGAGAATTTTCTGAACTTTTGAAATTTCTTCACAAATAAAGCGAAGTCTTCATCATCCATGTCTAGTAGCTCAGACGTAGAAATTTTGGGATCAGAACTTTTCTCTTCTTTAACCGGCGCAGGCGCATGCGCTTCTTCTCTATGCGCCACCATTGCTATGGATTTTGACTTTCCTTCAGTTTCACTGATTCGTTGGAGTTTGAGCTCATAAACTTTGAGATTTGCATAAAGGTTCCTTAAAGTCCATACATCTAAAGTTCCGGCGTCTTCAAGAGCGCTGGATTTATGTAGGTATCTTGATCCAAAAGCTTGGAGAAAATTGACATTCAAATCCTTGTTAGAAAACATTATGCCAAGTGAAATACATAGATTTATAATTTCACAGTAGCGTTCATAAGTTTGTCTTAAGGTTTCACTGGGGAGTTGAGAGAAATTTTTGAATCTCTTTTGCACTTCATATTTCTTGTTCTCCTTACAAACAGTATCTCCTTCTATATGCTCTTCAATAGCGTCCCATAGCTCATTAGCAGTAGCACAATGCATGACTTGTTGTTTCATAGCCGTGCTTAGAGTACTTAGGAGAATGTTTCTTGCTTTGCCATCATTTGCAACTCTTCTTGTTTCTTCCTCAGTCCATTCTTCCTTTGGTTTCTTGGCGGTTGGTTGAACAGCATTGGTGCGCGGATTTGGATTCGCTTTCATAGGGATGTAAGGTCCATAAACCACGGTGTCATGAAGTCTTTCATCGATTGAGTTGAGATGAGTTAAGATGATGAATTTCCACACGTCAAAATGATCTTCATCAAAGACCGGAACGTGAGTGTAGTTTTCAGTTGCCATAGGTTTTGAGTTTGCCATTTAGAATCGGCACCCAAGCTGTTAAGCTTGAAAAACAAAAGTGTTTTATAAAGGTGTTTGCTCTGATACCACTTGTTGGTCCCAAAGGGAAACAAGGGTATGAAAAATAGCTAGAGGGGGGGTGAATAGCTGTTTTAAAATTCTTTTCGTACCCTTAAAAAACTCAATTGCAAATACGCACTTTATCAAATAAGCGTAATGATATGCGCCTAAGTGAGTGAGTGAAATGCACAGCGGAAGTAAGTTAAGTAAATAGGCGCAAAGGTGATAAAAGGGGCGCACACACACTCTAAGTATTTTGGCTCAAAGTGGGTGAAAAAAAGGGAACTAAGGCAAATGATATAACAAACAAAACAAAGTTCAATCAATCAAAGAGTATTTGTGGCACAACCTCCTGGGTTTGAATCTCCTATATTTCCAGATCATGTCTATAAACTGGATAAAGCCTTGTATGGACTCAAACAAGCCCCTAGAGCTTGGTATGAGACTCTGTCCAACTTTCTACTTAAAAAGGTATTTACAAAAGGACAATGAACCCATTGATCTAGATGAGGTTCCCTTAGTCTCAGTCAGATCTCTGAGTAAGGGAAGAAAAGTGATTATCCCTGAAGAAGAATCACCACCCCATTCACCCTCTATCTCACCACCTGAACCATTTGATTTTGACCCAACACATCATAGTTCATCCACTGAGACCCTCAGTTTAGGAGCCCAAGAAGCTATTGAAACCCTTAAAACTCTAACTGAGTCTCAAAGCAAAAAGGCCTCCTCTCCCCAGCTCAAATTCCTATATCATTAGGTCCTTTATCTTCCTCATTTATGCCAACTCCTGGTCTCTTATCACAATTTGAGGAGGTATCTGTTGAAACTGATAGGGGGAATGTTATTCTTGATAGAAGTGAGCCTTTAGTTGAAAAAGAAAGGAGGAATGACAATCTTGAAGATGTTCATGAACAAACAGCTGACCTGGGTAGAACTGTGGCCATGATAGTTGACATTGGTCAATCTCTTCCCAGTTCTCTAAAATCTATTCATTCCACCCAATTAACCATTGAGAGGCCTGTTCAACCTTCTCCCTCTCTTCCTGCCACATCTGGAAAGGGAAAATCAATCTTGGTTGAGGAAAATCCTTTTGATAAAGAAGCCTACTCTGCCCTGTCTGATATGGGTAAGATTGCCAAATTCCATGAACTTGAAGAAAAGTTTAGATTTGATGTCACTTGGAAGAAACTTAGTCTGGACAAAGCTCCCTCTACTGGTCTCTCTTCCTCCTCCTCTCACTTTTCCAGAGTTGATGATCCTTACCTTCATACTAATTCTTCTTTTGAAATCATCACTCCTAGTTCATATAATCCCTCAACTGACCCCTTCTTTTCAACCAACCTGATTCACCTGTACTATGCACCTTCCCCTTGGTTCATTTCTCACCCAGTGGACTTTTCTATCCCATCCATTCTCCCTCTTGGTCTTTCTTATGACCATCTTGAGTTTCCCCAAGAAATCCTTAGCTCAGCTATCTCTAGTCAGTATTGGACCTACTCAAAAGCCCAGCTAAAAATGACTGCTAGAGAGCTTGTTGGGAGAATATTCTTTATGCAAAATTAGTGGAAGACATACAGACAAGCCTTGAACCAATTCTACATCTATGAGACCCCTCTTGTTCCCTCAAGCCTTAATGAAGGCAAAATGGCTCAATGGGAAAAATTCTTCTCCCAGTGGTTGTCTCCCAAGCTCAATGAAGGCCTCCATATGCAATCTCGAGTAGTTCTGACCAAATACATTGATCTTATCAAAGTGATATATTGGAAGCTAGTCTGTGAAAAGTTGTTTGGTTTCTGTGCTATCAAAAGATTATTTGCTGGAATCCTTCCCAGCTCTACTATCTTCCTAAATGAACCATCACATAAAGAGCCCTTTCATCAATACTCTTGCCCTATCATACCTGATCCAATAGTGCCTGCATATCTATCCACATTTCCTACTGCTACTCATGAAGACATCAATGCAGTTGGGAACTATGTGAGAGCTCAAATGAAGGGACTAAGACATGACTTGACCAAGTTGGTTCAATAAACACATGCTGGCAGGGTGGTTGACCAGACTGAAGCCACCACCCATCCAAGAAATTTCAAAGAGTGCACTCAGCCTCAAGAAATCTTTACTCAAGATCAACCTTCATCAAGAGGACAATCTTCAACAAGACAGCTCCTAATTGGTCCTACCCCTCAGTTTCAAGAAATCTGGGAAAGAAGGAGCCTCTGCTAAAGAAAAGTCAACTGATCAACCATGGCATTCAGTATGATGATAGGATGAGTCTCACATGGAACAACAAACTGTACTACTTCAGGTTCAACAAGAAGCAACTTCAACTACAGAATCTTGAAAGAGAAAGACATCTAACTGCAGTAGACCTTGGAGAAGCACAACCTGAACTAGACTACCATAGTGATGACAGCATTGAAGCCTTATTTCACTAAGTCTTTTTTACCTTTAACCTTTTGTTATTACTAAACATTGTTTTATTTTTGTGGAATGTAAACTTAAAACCTTTGCATTTCTCTTGTGATCTAACTTTGTTATGTTTTTTAGTTTTCTTTGCAGATTTTGTTCTACTTCTATTCTTAATTATTTCCCAAAAAGGGGGAAATTGTTAGAACCCTGGTTTCTTAACTAAGTGTTTTGACAAATAATTAATGAACTTGAAATGAATTATCAAGAAGTAAACTGGATACCATCAAGTCTTCACAAGTCCACTATCTTCACTGTCGAGATAACCAACCTTCAAGATAGCAGACCTTACCACTTGCCAAAACTAAACTTCCAGTCAAACTCAAACCTGACTCAAACACTGTTCACAAACTTTATGACAGTCAAAGATTAATGACTGACATATGCATTTCCAAGATGTTGAAGACCGTTGGAACTCAAACGGATATAATATGAAGACCTATAAAAAGAGCTCCATACTACTGAAAATAACTCACTAACTTGGCAATATATCATACAACTTGATTAAAGCTTCTAAGCATACTCAATTGTAAAAGCACACTTGATACTTATAAATATGTGCTAAAATAGATAAGCAAAACATAGATCTCACATAGCTACTTAAGAGCCATCTTAGAGATCACCAAAACCTCACATTTGTGAAACTTTTTCTTTTTCTTTTTCTGTACTTTGCAACAAGTACAAAGCTTAATTAGTGAGGCTAATTAGGTTGGAAAATTCTGAGAGAATTTTCTTGCAATTGATTGTAATTTCTTGACGAAGTATTATAGTGGATTTCTTCTTCACTGTTGAGGACAGTGAAGCGTGGATGTAGGAGAGTTGCAATACTCTGAACCACGTTATATCATTGTGTTTGTGTCTCATTTACTCATACTTATTCACACACTTATCACCTTTCATTTACTCATCTATTTCTTCTATTTATTTCATTATTATTCCACTGCATAACTCAACATACACACACTGCACCTCAAGATAGTCGACCTACTCTGCCAAGATAGTCGACCTCTTATGAACTAACCTTTAACTGTTTAAGTGTGTAAGAACAACAGGTTCTTTCAAATGTTGACTTTTTTCTGCTTAGAGACTCTAACATGATGTTGATCTGATACGCTCTTCGGTGGTTCAGGGTTAAGTTAGCTTCTTGTGTTTTTTTTCGAATCGGTTTTTTTATCTGCTGGTATGTCAGCTCTGCAAAGGTTTAATATTAAGTTGTTTCGTTTTTATGATCAAGGGTATAAATAGGTCGAGTGGATCAATTGTGAATAGTTTGGTTTGTTTCTGCAGTTATGTGACCCACTTATATACTCACTACAACTATCCCACAGCCCACCTTCCACTTCTCCACAAGTTGTTGCATCATCCAGTTCTAGTTCTCCCTCAAGTATTTTGCATTCACGTTTAGGTCATGTTTCTCTTGGTAGGTTGCGTACCTTAGTATTTGCTGGGAAATTAGGTTCAGTAAAAGGTGAACAATTAGATTGTTTATCATGTCAACTTGCAAAGCACACTGCTTTACCATTTT
Organism: Campanula takesimana; assembly: GCA_026119855.1. NCBI lineage: Eukaryota > Viridiplantae > Streptophyta > Magnoliopsida > Asterales > Campanulaceae > Campanula > Campanula takesimana. Next base: position 2,179,621 of record JAOWBW010000136.1, on the reverse strand, counting down.
ATAGTAGTGATTCTGTGTCCACCGCTCCTTTTGATCTTATTCATTCTGATGTATGGGGCCCCTATCCAAATGTTACTATGGGTGGGTCAAAGTACTTTGTGATATTTGTTGATGATTACTCTCGTTTAACTTGGTTTTATCTCATGAAAAATCGTTCAGAAATACAGCAACTGGATCTGAGACTTGAGGATAAAGTCCTTTAAAAGAAATCTCTTACTGATTGCTTGAAAATTGACAAATCTATTGGATTTGAACTTGTGCGCATCGTGATGTTGATAAGTCTTTTTTTTATCAAGTGAGATTTTGTGATGGTAAACATGACAATTGGTTCACCTTCTCAGCAAGAGAGACTATGAGCTCAACCCAATGGCAGCGCTTCTACTGACCTCAGATGTAGGAACCCATATTTCACAACTCTTATCCACAAGTTAAATGCTATATCTATACTTAGCGATAATTTATGGCCTGCTGTAGTCGATTCTTTTATGCACATACTCCCTCCATTTCATGTGAATTGAGACCAAAAAAATGGGCACAATAACTAAGGAATACTAATAAAATAAGGAAAATGTGTGATAGAAAATGAAGAGAGAAAATTAGTGGGGTAAATAGTAGTGTTGGTTGAATAAAATGAGTGGTGGAGAATGAAGAGAGAGAATGAGTGTCGCGCCCCAGACCCGTGGTCCTACTTGGCCCCACGCTCAGGACACGAGTGGAAGACGTTATAAAACACTTTTAGAAAAATTTTCGAAATATACTTTCATAAAGTTAAACAAAATCCACACTTGAAGTTCAAAGACTTCCACTAACTTTCAAACAAACTTTTCAAACCACTTTCATTCACAAACGAAAGTATTTAGCCTGAAGGCTTACAAACTTTTATACAAATGTACATACACCGACATTATCCAAAATATAGGTGTTACAAGATGATGAAGTCAAGGAAACTCTACCCAAAAGGTTATACATCTATGTAATGTAACCTTGACAAAACTCATATCCCAAACTCTTACCACAACAACGTCCTCCCGTGCAATTATCCATTTGCTGAAGCGGGATCTGTTTGCTTATGCGGGATCCGTTTGCTGATGCGGGATCCGTTTGTTGAAGCGGGATCCGTTTGCTGATGCGGGATCTGTTTGCTGATGCGGGATCCATTTGCGGATGGCGGGAACCGAGGCTCCGTCTGCCTATATATGATATTGTTGTGTTGCTTGATGGAAAGGTGGTGATTTTGCGGCTCACCATGGACCGAGTTGTTGTAATTGAACTGTAATTCTTTGACTCTGTGGGATGCAGGCGTAGATGATGGCAGATCACTTTCTGCTGGGGATGAAGTGCCTTGAGTTGCGGATGTTGTTGACCTTGTGGTGGTACCTGTTAAGTGTGTGCTTTGCAGGTATATGTACTTGTGACATGTATGAGATGTGAAATGGTAGTTATGAGAGAAATTGTGCTTGTGGTGTGATGTGATTTGAAGGTAGTTTTGCATGAGAGAGAATTTTTGTAAGAATGGAGAAAGTGATTTTGTGTGCGGTGTGATTTGAGGAAAGCCTCGGATGTATTCATAACTTCACTTACCATTGCCGTTGGATGGATTAGTGTTGTGGTGGTGGATGCCTTGATGCTTTTGATGAAGAATGTCCATGCTTTAGATGGAGAATGATGATGTTGATGATGATGAATTGTTTTTGCCTTTGATGGAGTGTCGGTGAGATGGTATTCTGGGTAATGGGTTGGTCGTGCCAAAAGGCTGCCTACGTATCCCTTTAAGAGAATCAGACCAGCGTAGTTCAAGGATGATGGAGAATGCTGGGGAGGAATGCTAGGAGCAAAGAAAAATGAAACACATACTTTTGCGCAAGTAAGGGGACAAGGAAAAAGAAAAAGAAAAATCCTTTTTTTTTTTTTAAAAAAAAAAAAAAAAAAAAAAAAAGGAAAAGAGTATGCATACATGTGAGAAAAAGATTTTTTTTAGTTCGTGGGTGAACCATTTTAACCATTGTGTGTTTGTAAATCCAACCCAAGATCAAGTCATGTTCAATCGAAGTCCGGATTGCCTTGCTTGAATTCTGTCGTCGTTGCCGTTGTGTCCAACGAAAAGTGATTTCTAGCCCCAAGAGATGTGTCAGTTATGGGGCTCCAAAAGACATTCGATGCCGAGATAAGGGGTTGCTGATTGTAAAGCCCCTAGAATGCTTTTGATGTCAAACTATGAGAGACTTGCATAGCCCCAAGATGAATCGACTCTTGACCTTTTCAAATAAATCGCCTTTTGCTGTTGACGTGAGCAAGCTCCAAGAGAATATCATTGATACCAAGATTCGAGAGATTACTAAGCCCCAAGTGTCGTGGGCTTGTTGTTTGCGAGCTTGTAGATGGCGGGATGTGAAGACCTTTCGGTGTGAAGCCCCAACTTATCTTGGCATTGTATTGAGAGCAGATGCACCTTTGGGTAGAACTCATGAAAGTGATCTTCCTCTTGTTTGGAGATGAATGGCCCTTTTTTTTTGTGGTTGGTACCCAAGTGGCAGAGGGTCCATGTTGAAAATACAGTAGAATCTTCTGGAAATGTCTCGTGGGAGATGGTGATGTTGTTGCAGATGATAAGGTCTTGGTGTGATAAAGTCTCGAATGGTATGTTTTCTTGAGTCTTCTTGAGTTGAACCGACGGCGGATCTTCGGATGCAGCCTGTGCTTTTGATCTTGGAGAAGGGGGTGCTGTATTGCAAAAACACTGGGATTGGCTGTAACTCTGCTTATAGAGTTAACATATTGGCATTTCCCGCTATAACTCAGCCGGGTGAGTCTAGCATATTGAATCTTTTCATTTTCTCTAAGACTTCCTTCATAATCTCGCTGTGAGTTCTAACAAGAATCATCAAATTCATTCATATCATCGGAGCCTTCATTTAAAACTAAGAGGCCTTTTGACTGGAAGTGTTGAGGGACCATTGAAGTTTGATCCCTTTCATGGAGCCATAAGACTACTCCCAAATTGCATTGCTCGGGTCCCACTGCCCAAAAGCTTGTTAATTGCGAACCCCAATATTGCCCTTTGCTTGGATTGTTGTAATGTCGTAGCCCAAAGGATTGTAGATTACGGAGCCCCTTGAGACCTTGGGTGCCGAATTGAGAAAGCTTCCAATGTTGCACATGACTCGGCTGGGGACACTGAAGTGAATTTCTTCTTTCCGAGGGAGCCTTTAAAACTTGATCGTAGCCCCTAGAGTGACACCATTGATTAGGAGTGGAACGAGAAAGGCCCATCTATGATTGGGGGAACAAGCACAAGTATATATGACAAGAAGGTGATTCTCGACATTCCTTTTGAGAGACTTTGAGGGTAGTCTCACACATCTTTGTTGAGCGTAGCCCTAGGGCTCATTAACTGTCAGATAAAAGAAAAGGAGCTCTCGTCCTTGAGTCACATAGCCCCTAGGGCGTCATCATTTGTTGAGCAAAGAAAGAGAATTGTCCTTGTGTGGGGGAACAAACATAAGAGGACATGGCAAGGTCTACCATACTTCTCGGGAGTCCTTCGGCATACTTTAGAGGTACATGCTTGTAGAAGCTTGAATTACATGTTGTTGCTCACTGCCCAAACCAACTGACTAGCTGGAGATTATTTTGTGCAACCTCATACCCCTTAATGATGGGCTCGTTCTCGCATGGAAGGATTGTTGGATGTTAAAAGTTGGTGATCAAAAGTTCATGAAAGTTTTGTAATGAGAAATTGGTGATTTTTAGGTGTGAAAATGGTGATCAAAGTCCATCCCCTCCAATGGTAGATTGGAGGGATTTTTATAGTTGTAAAGGGTTGTTTTTTGGTGCCAAGACTGAGCTGCCAAGAACCATTTCCCGAGCAAAATCTTGTAAGATGGGCAAGGGAGAGATTCAAGGCCAGAAATCTGTAACTGACACGCCCAGAGGCGCGCGCTTCCCACCTTGGCGGCGGAAGGCGCGCGCTTCTGGCTTCAAAGGCTGGAGGCGGGCGACTCAGAGAAGGCATTTTTAACAGAAAGGACTAGAAAGTTAGCACTGTTATTCAGTTTAGCCCCTAAACTTAACAGAGTCAGTCAGGAACTTAACCGAAGTAACGGAAAACATATAAAATAGGGAGAAACACAAGATCAAATGTGCAATCGGGGTGAGCGGTCCAAGGCGGGGTGTCTACACCTACTGTCCCTAGGGCAGAAAGAGACAGTTACAAGAAACATCGTAATGATTCCAGAGATGTAAGTTGTCTCATGCTTGCTACTATGTGCTCAAAACTCCAACAAAGTTTGGAACATTTGGAAGCCTATGAGATAGGCGTAGACTTAAGAGCCATGTTTCAAGAGCAAGCTAGGCAAGAGAGGTACAAGACCATTGTTGCATTCACTTCTTGCAAAATGAGTGAAGGGCAACAAGTGAGTCCTCACATGCTTAAAATGAAACGCTATGTAGAGCATCTTGAGAAACTTGGCTATCCAATCCCATTGGAGCTAGCCACGGATCTCATTCTTAATTCATTTCCTAAGTGTTATTGTCGCGACCCCGGACCCCGTGGGCCCGAGACCGCGATCTGGACGTCGACTCTAAAACCAAAACCATGAAATACCGAAGTTAAAAATTTCATTTGATACCAAAAGGTGATGATCCAAAGTTTTACAAAACCAACTTTGATAAAAACCAATTACAACTATCATAAACTTCCACAAGTTTATGCCCAACAAAATACAAATATACAATTCTTAATGACGTCATTGATTGGTACAACTATCCCAAAAAGGTTACACATTTATATAATGTAAACCAACCTATAACAACCTTCCCCAAAAGACTGGATCCACACTCGACGTCCTCTTTCTCGTGATCAGCGAGACTAATCCTTAGCACCTGGGGGGGTTAAGGAAAAACAAAGATAAAAGGAAAGGGGGGTGAGATAAATCTCAATAAGTTACTAATGCAACTACATGACATGCTATGATGCAATATACAATAAGCAATAATAAATATCACATAGCACATAGCATTTATCACTTAACAGATAGCAGCGGAAATAAACACATAACAAAGGATATAGCCAAGGTTTTCCAAACCGGAACATCCAAATAAAGGATCGCTGCGCAGCTTCAATAATCAACAATCATCATCTTCATCATAGCATGAAAGCCGAAGAGAAAACCCCCGGTACCGGAACCAATAACCAAAAGAAGTGTCACAAGGGACGGGAGACATGCCACAAAGTCATGCTCCAAGTAAAGCTAAAATGCACACAAAGGAGCTAGCTCTTCTCACATCCAAGGCCAATCTGGAGAAGGGTAATAATGGGGCAAAACAATGGTCAACATCACAATGGACTTGGCCGTGCCATCATAATGTTTCGCATCGCCCAAACACACACAAAATACCAGCTGGACTTTCACGTAAAGGCTAAGTAATAAAATACTAGCACGGTAAACAATCATTGATTCCAAAGTAGGGAATCATGCCAAATAATCACCAAGAAGGTGAAAGGAACCAACAATACACAATAAAGGTGCTCCAATATCCCAATTAACAATTAATGAATTTCAAACACAACCTTGATCACAAAGGACCCAATTCTATCACTAAAGGGTACTACAATGTTCATTAAGGTCAACTAGAAGGGCCCCCGAGACTTAGACCAAAACGCGTTCTTCAATCACACAAATTAACAAAATGTAAACTTTCAGAGGTCTGTGCGGCCGCCCAAAATGGACTGTGCGGTCGCCCAAAAAGCCCTCAAAACAAGAACAAAAGCTTTCAGATAGATGTGCGGTCGCCCAGATAAATTTGGGCGGTCGCCCAATCTTCTGAATTGCCGGAAATCGGGAAGAACAACCTGGGTTCTTCCATTTTTTAACCCAAAACACATTTCCACCAAAATCCAACATTCCAACTAGTTTACTAATGTACCAACACAACTAATAAGTCTAAAAAGACTCATACAACAACATTTAACAACCAAAATCAAGAATCAAACCCAACATCCAAGATTTCACCATTCTTGACAAAAACCCAAAATAAATTCCCAATAAATTCCAAACTCAATCAAGCTTCAAATATAACACATCAAACATCATATAAACGTGATATGAACATTTTAGCATCAAAATGGGGGAAAAGTAACTTACTTGATAAATCTCAAAGTTGACGGAATTCAATTCTTTTTTATTCTACGCGATCCTAACGACGATCTAAACAAGGTTCATGTTTTAAGAAATGAGAGATTATGAGAGGAAGAAGAAGTAAATGAAGAGAGATGAAGAGAGAAAGCTTACCCTTTTTTCTTCTTGGAGAGAGAGAAAGAAATGGCTGGGAAATGGGGTGGAGGTGGAGTGTATGAGGATGGGGGAGGTGAGGGAAGGAGTAGGGAGGGAGTAGGGAATGATTTAAAAGATTACACTTAGGCCCCCTCCACTACACTACTAACACAATTGCTACACTCCCTACTAACAATTAAGACCCAACAATACCACACAAGCACAAATGACCCAAATAAATGCTAGGCAATTATTATAACACATAAATTGCACACATAATTATTTAAATAAATAATAATTTAAATAAATAAATAAGCAAATAATTAAATAAAAATCATTTAATTACTAATAAAATAGAGCCTAGATTTCGGGTCGTGACATTCACTCCCCCTTAAAGAAAATTCGACCCGAATTTTAACGAGACTCACCTCAAACAAAAAGCCACGGAAATTTCCTCTTGATCTCGTCTCGGAGCTCCCACGTCGACTCCTCGATGTTATGATTCCTCCAAAGGACTCGAACCAACGCAATGCTTTTGTTCCTCAATCTTGGACTTTGGCATCTAAAATCCGAACCGGTCGTTCCTCATTAGACATATCGGGCTCAATATCCTCCAGTATCCTCGGTAACACGTGAGATGGGTCATGAACATACTTCCGAAGCATAGAAACGTGAAAGACGTTGTGCAACCGGTCTAAAGATGACGGTAACGCGGGACGATACGCTAGAAGTCCAACATTTCCCAAAATCTCAAACGGACCAATAAACCTCGGAGCCAATTTGCCTTTCTTCCCAAACCTACGAATACCCACCTTCGGAGATACTTTCAAGAACACCAAATCACCGGTCTGAAAACTAAGGTCTCGCCTTCGGTTATCTGCGTAGCTCTTATGTCGACTCTGGGCTGTCTTCAATCTATCCCGGATAACTTTAACTTTCTCAACCGAATCCCGAAGCAAATCGATACCCACGATCCTCGCTTCACCAACCTCATCCCAACAAATAGGCGATCTACACTTTCTTCCATACAAGGCCTCAAACGGTGCCATCTCGATACTAGCCTGATAACTGTTGTTGTAAGAGAATTCCACTAACGGTAGGTGCGAATCCCAAGAATCAGAAAAGTCTATCGAACAAGCTCGCAACATATCCTCCAAAATCTGAATAGTCCTCTCGGATTGACCGTCGGTCTGAGGATGAAAAGCTGTACTGAATCGCAAATCTGTACCCAAAGCTTCCTGAAACGCCTTCCAGAATCTAGAAGTAAACCTCGGGTCTCGATCTGACACAATGCTAAGCGGAACCCCATGCAATCTCACAATCTCATCAATGTAAAGGGTCGCAAGCTTCTCCATCGAATATCTGATATCAATAGGCAAGAAATGGGCACTCTTGGTCAATCTATCCACTATTACCCAAACACTGTCATACTTCCTACGGGTACGAGGTAGTCCCGTGACGAAATCCATAGTCACATGCTCCCATTTCCACTCGGGAATCTCTAACGGCTGAAGTAGTCCCGCGGGTCTCTGATGCTCGGCTTTGACCTGCTGACAAGTTAAACACTTCGAAACGTACTCCGCTATTTCCCTCTTCATATTAATCCACCAAAACTGTTGCTTCAAATCCTAATACATCTTCGTACTACCCGGATGAATAGTATACCTCGATTTGTGACCCTCATCAAGAACTCTCTGTTTAATTCCATCGACATCCGGAACACACAAACGACCACGGAAAGTCAACACTCCACTCGAGCTAATAGAAAAATCCTCGAAGTTCTTTTCCTTCAATTTACCCATTACCTTCACTAACTCGGGATGTTCTTTCTGAGCTTCCTTTATCCTCTGTATTAGGGTCGGAGATACCCTAATATTCGCAAAAATAGCCCCATGTCTCGATTCACGAGGAGACCAATCTCGAACATCCTCAAGCATTTTCCATTCACGAACCATCATCGAAGCCACATAAGACTTTCTACTAATCGCATCGGCTACCACATTCGCCTTCCCTGGGTGATAAGAAATCGTGCAATCATAATCCTTCAACAATTCCATCCATCGGCGCTGTCTATTATTCAACTCTTTCTGGGAGAAAAGGTACTTCAAACTCTTGTGATCGGTAAAAATCTCAAACTTCGCTCCATAAAGATAGTGCTTCCATTTGTGCAACGCAAATACTATCGCAGCCAACTCCATATCATGAGTCGGGTAATTCTGTTCACTAGGGGTCAACTTCCTCGAAGCATAAGCAATTACTTTCCCATTCTACATCAACACACAACCCAAACCCTCTTTCGAAGCATCACTGTAAATTACTAACCCATCGCTCCCATTAGGCAAAGTCAAGATCGGTGTGGTAGTCAACCTCTTCTTCAATTCCTCAAAACTCTTGTCACATTTCTCGGTCCACACAAACGGGACATTCTTCCGGGTCAACTGAGTCATCGGAGTAGCAATCCTCGAAAACCCTTCAATAAATCTTTGGTAATAACCGGCTAAACCAAGAAAGCTTCTAATCTCTATCACTGATTCGGGTCTCTTCCAATCCACTATAGCCTCTATCTTTGAAGGATCCACAAAAATCCCGTCTTTCGAAATCACATGACCCAGAAATGACACCTTCTCGAGCCAAAATTCGCATTTACTAAACTTCGCAAATAATTTCTCCCTCGCAAGAACGGATAAAACTGTCCTCAAATGTTGCTCGTGCTCCTCTCGAGATTTAGAGTAGACGAGTATATCATCAATAAAGACCACCACGAATGAATCAAGATAAGGATGGAAAACTCGGTTCATCAAATCCATAAACACTGCAGGCGCGTTAGTCAACCCAAACGGCATAACCAAGAACTCATAATGACCATACCGAGTGCGAAAAGCAGTCTTCGGAATATCCTCCGATCGAACCTTCAACTGATGGTACCCACTTCTCAAATCAAGTTTAGAGAAAACCACGGACCCTTGAAGCTGATCAAATAAATCATCGATGTGGGGTAGAGGATACTTGTTCTTCACCGTAACCTGATTCAATTTTCTGTAATCGATGCACAATCTCAAGGAACCGTCTTTCTTCCGCACAAATAAAACCGGTGCTCCCCACGGGGAAACACTAGGGCGGATAAACCCTCGATCAAGCAATTCTTGTAACTGAACCTTTAATTCCTTCAACTCTGCGGGAGCTAACCTATAAGGTGCTTTTGAAATTGGAGCCGTACCCGGCAAAAGATCTATACAAAATTCAATCTCACGATCGGGAGGCATATCATACTCGGTATAGAAAACATCGGGAAATTCCCGAACTACCCGAACACTATCAAAACTAGGGGATTCCTTCCTAGTATCAAGAACACTAGCCAAATACCCCTCACAACCACTATGCAATAATTTTCTCGCTTTCAAATAAGAAATTAAGCGAACCTTTCTACTCAGAGGACTAGCCTCAAACACAAATTTAGGCACATCGGGAATAGAAAAAGTAACAGTTTTCTTACGGCAATCAACGGAAGCATGAAACTTGCTCAACCAATCCATACCCAAAATGACATCAAAGTCTTGGATAGGAAGAACTACCAAATCCGCACAAAGGACTCGACCACAAATAACCACATCACAAGCACGAAAGACTCGATCGGAAATCAAGCATTCTCCTATAGGGGTCGACACCTCTAGCACGTACGGTAAAGACTCGAATGCAGCATTTAACAGAGAAGCAAATTGCACAGAAATGTATGAATGAGATGATCCTAGATCTACTAACGCTCGTGCGCTCACATTAGACACAGAAACAATACCTCCAATAACCGAAGGATCATCGGACGCTTGTTGTTGATTCATGGAAAATACTCTTCCTTGGACTTTGGGCTTCCCGGTAGCATCCCTTTTCTGACCTTGATTATTACCAACCCCTGACCCGGATGCTTGTCCTCTACCTCTCGGGCAATCTTTTACAAAGTGACCCATTTGACCACAATTGGTGCACCTTCCTTGCTTCTTCCAACAACGGTCTTCAGAATGACCTTCCTTTTGACAATACGAACAAAGCCTCCTAATTTGGCTCCCTTGGTTCCCGGAAGTGGTACCTGGGTTCCTTGGGATCGGTTGCCCTTGGAACTGATATTGTCCCCCAAAGTTACCTCGGTTATCGGAACGGTGTTGTGGCTTGCTTTGCCCTCCCGGCTTGCTCGGGTTAGCTACCTCGGTCTTCCTTTTATGCTCCCTAATATCTTGCTCTATTAAGTAGGCTCGGTCCACCGCATCTTGGAAAGTCACAATCCGTTGAGCAATCAGTTGAGTACGGATGGAGGTCTTCAATCCCCGAATAAATCTCATAGCTTTTTGTTCCTCGGTCCTCACCAAATAGTCGCAATACCGAGCTAATTCTATGAACTTAGCCGAGTATTGTGCTATAGACAACACACCTTGCTCTAGGTTGAGTAGCTCGATCTCCTTTCGGTTTTGATCAACAACCGGAATGAAATGCTCCTTGAATTTGCGCACAAACAACTCCCACGCATACACCGTGTGAGTATCATCCCAAGTAGCTTTAACACCCTTCCACCAATGCTCGGCGGCTCCCACAATCTTGTAAGCCGCAAACCGGACCTTGTCCTCATCCGAACACCCAAATACATCATAAATCTTCTCCATCGACTCAATCCACAACTCAGCCTTCCTTACATCGGGCTCCCCATTGAATTCAACCGGTTTCAACTTCAGAAATTGCTCCAATCCATAGCGAGGTGGTGCTTGTTCTACCCTCGGACCTTGATCATGTATGGCCTTCATGGCCGCCTCGAACATGCCTTGAAACATAGCACGTGCTTCTTCCCTTGTATCATTCTGATTTGCATTACTGGTACTACCTTCACCACTCCTTCTACGAACCATTGTAAACAAGTACCTGTATAAAACATCAACCGTTAATCACTCCGCACACTACTACCCACCTAGGTCATACTAATCCACCTAGACTTATACTTAGAGCCAATGCCATAGCTCTGATACCAACTGTCGCGACCCCGGACCCCGCGGGCCCGAGACCGCGATCTGGACGTCGACTCTAAAACCAAAACCATGAAATACCGAAGTTAAAAATTTCATTTGATACCAAAAGGTGATGATCCAAAGTTTTACAAAACCAAGTTTGATAAAAACCAATTACAACTATCATAAACTTCCACAAGTTTATGCCCAACAAAATACAAATATACAATTCTTAATGACATCATTGATTGGTACAACTATCCCAAAAAGGTTACACATTTATATAATGTAAACCAACCTATAACAACCTTCCCCAAAAGACTGGATCCACACTCGACGTCCTCTTTCTCGTGATCAGCGAGACTAATCCTTAGCACCTGGGGGGGTTAAGGAAAAACAAAGATAAAAGGAAAGGGGGGTGAGATAAATCTCAATAAGTTACTAATGCAACTACATGACATGCTATGATGCAATATACAATAAGCAATAATAAATATCACATAGCACATAGCATTTATCACTTAACAGATAGCAGCGGAAATAAACACATAACAAAGGATATAGCCAAGGTTTTCCAAACCGGAACATCCAAATAAAGGATCGCTGCGCAGCTTCAATAATCAACAATCATCATCTTCATCATAGCATGAAAGCCGAAGAGAAAACCCCCGGTACCGGAACCAATAACCAAAAGAAGTGTCACAAGGGACGGGAGACATGCCACAAAGTCATGCTCCAAGTAAAGCTAAAATGCACACAAAGGAGCTAGCTCTTCTCACATCCAAGGCCAATCTGGAGGAGGGTAATAATGGGGCAAAACAATGGTCAACATCACAATGGACTTGGCCGTGCCATCATAATGTTTCGCATCGCCCAAACACACACAAAATACCAGCTGGACTTTCATGTAAAGGCTAAGTAATAAAATACTAGCACGGTAAACAATCATTGATTCCAAAGTAGGGAATCATGCCAAATAATCACCAAGAAGGTGAAAGGAACCAACAATACACAATAAAGGTGCTCCAAAATCCCAATTAACAATTAATGAATTTCAAACACAACCTTGATCACAAAGGACCCAATTCTATCACTAAAGGGTACTACAATGTTCACTAAGGTCAACTAGAAGGGCACCCGAGACTTAGACCAAAACGCGTTCTTCAATCACACAAATTAACAAAATGTAAACTTTCAGAAGTCTGTGCGGCCGCCCAAAATGGACTGTGCGGTCGCCCAAAAAGCCCTCAAAACAAGAACAAAAGCTTTCAGATAGATGTGCGGTCGCCCAGATAAATTTGGGCGGTCGCCCAATCTTCTGAATTGCCGGAAATCGGGAAGAACAACCTGGGTTCTTCCATTTTTTAACCCAAAACACATTTCCACCAAAATCCAACATTCCAACTAGTTTACTAATGTACCAACACAACTAATAAGTCTAAAAAGACTCATACAACAACATTTAACAACCAAAATCAAGAATCAAACCCAACATCCAAGATTTCACCATTCTTGACCAAAACCCAAAATAAATTCCCAATAAATTCCAAACTCAATCAAGCTTCAAATATAACACATCAAACATCATATAAACGTGATATGAACATTTTAGCATCAAAATGGGGGAAAAGTAACTTACTTGATAAATCTCAAAGTTGACGGAATTCAATTCTTTTTTATTCTACGCGATCCTAACGACGATCTAAACAAGGTTCATGTTTTAAGAAATGAGAGATTATGAGAGGAAGAAGAAGTAAATGAAGAGAGATGAAGAGAGAAAGCTTACCCTTTTTTCTTCTTGGAGAGAGAGAAAGAAATGGCTGGGAAATGGGGTGGAGGTGGAGTGTATGAGGATGGGGGAGGTGAGGGAAGGAGTAGGGATGGAGTAGGGAATGATTTAAAAGATTACACTTAGGCCCCCTCCACTACACTACTAACACAATTGCTACACTCCCTACTAACAATTAAGACCCAAAAATACCACACAAGCACAAATGACCCAAATAAATGCTAGGCAATTATTATAACACATAAATTGCACACATAATTATTTAAATAAATAATAATTTAAATAAATAAATAAGCAAATAATTAAATAAAAATCATTTAATTACTAATAAAATAGAGCCTAGATTTTGGGTCGTGACAGTTATAATCAGTTTGTGATGAATTATAACATGCATGGAATGGATAAGAATCTCTCCGAGTTGCATGGATGCTTAAAACTGCGGAGATGAAGATTGTGGAGAAAGGTTCTCATGTACTCTTGGTTCATGATGGGAAGAAGGCTAATACCAAAGGAAAGGGTAAGAAAGTTGTCAAACCCAAGATAAGCAAGGCAAAGGTTTTCAAGGCTTCTGAGGCAAAACCCGGTTCACAAAAGGATGCAATCTGTTTCCATTGCCAAGAAATTGGTCATTGGAAACGTAATTGCAAGGCTTTTAAGGAAGAGCAAAAGAAGAAGAAGAGCAGTGGGACTGTGTCGACTTCAGGTATCTATATGATAGATATTCTCCTTTCTACCACTGATTCTTGGGTATTGGATACCGGATGTGGTTCTCACATTTGTTTAAATTTGCAGGGACTAAAGAATAGGAGACTGCTTAAAGAGGGTGAAGTGGACCTACGCGTGGGGAATGGAGCAAGAGTTGCTGCATTAGCCGTGGGAACTTATGAAGTCACTTTACCTTCCGGTTTAATACTTGTTTTGAACAATTGCTATTATGTATCGGATTTAAGTAGAAATATTATTTCAATTTCTTGTTTAGATAATGAAGGTTTTATGTTTCTTATTGAGAATAAGAGATTTTCTATTTATTTAAATGATGTGCTTTATGGTATTGCTAATTCATTTAATGGCCTTTATGTCTTGGATATCAAGAATAAAAATAATGAAAATGTCTATCTTGTAAATAAGAAATCTAAACCTAATGATGTAAATCAAACCTACTTGTGGCATTGCCATCTTGGTCATATTAATGAGAAGCGTATCTCAAAACTCCATGGGGATGGCCTTTTGGGTTCATATGATCTAGAGTCATATGACACTTACGAGTCGTGTCTTCTTGAAAAAATGACTAAGACACCTTTTACCAAGCTAGGTGAAAGGGCAAGCGACTTATTAGGGTTGATACATTCCGATGTATGCGGACCATTAAGTAGCAATGCTAGGGGAGGGTTTCAATACTTCATAACCTTCACTGATGATTATAGTAGATTTCGGTATGTTTACCTAATGAAACATAAAAGTGAAGCATTTGAGATATTTAGAATATTTCAAAATGAAGTAGAAAAACAACTTGGCAAAAGTATTAAGGCACTTCGATCGGATCGAGGTGGAGAATACTTGAGTCATGAATTCGATGATCATCTAAAGAATTGTGGAATAATTTCACAATTGACTCCACCCGGAACACCACAATGAAATGGTGTGTCTGAGAAGAGGAACCGAACCTTGTTGGACATGGTTTGATCAATGATGAGTCGAGTTGATCTTCCTTTATCCTTTTGGGGTTACGCCCTAGAAACCGCTGCTCTAACACTAAATCAAGTTCCAACTAAATCGGTTCAAAAGACTCCATATAAAATGTGGAGCGGAAAGAAACCTTGTTTATCTTTCATGAGGATTTGGGGTTGCGAAGCTTTTGTCAAAAGACTTGTCTCAGACAAACTTGCGCACAAATATGATAAATGTATTTTCGTGGGATATCCTAAGGAAACTAAAGGATAATACTTTTACAACCAAACGGACAACAAAGTTTTTGTTGCCCGAACTGGTGTCTTTCTAGAGAAGCAATTTATCTCCAAAGAATCAGTGGGAGTAAAATAAATCTTGAAGAGATTCAAGACCCAGAAAATAACATTGAACCGATAGTGGAACAAGAACAAGAACCACAAGGAATTGTGGAACCCGTTCAAAATACACAAGTAAATCGCAGATCTGGTAGGTTACGATCCGAGCTCGAGAGATATGGGTTTCTCATAACGGATAGTAATGAGGTGGAGATCATTGTGTTGGTAGTGGTGCCCTAGGCACGTTTAATAAACGTTGTAATTGTTATCATTTATTTCATATCAATAAAGAGATGTTTTGATTATTATTGTTGTTCATGTTTACTTATAATAATCCCCGTCCCTAGTACTTGTTAAGCACTAGTATAAAGGCTAAATGATCATGGGATGATCATGTTAGATTTATGGGTACTTGTTTGGAACAAGGTACTGGACATGACCCGCTGTATGAGATTTTGTCATGGTCTATGTCGTACATATATCTCATATTAGTTATGTCATTTGAATCCTTAGACATGAAGTTATTATAGTCTTCCACTTGATGAACATTGTGTTTGACATATTCAAACGCTACCTTAACACGGTAGTTATAAAGGGTATGATTGGCATAATCGGATTCCCGTTGGGAAGAATAATAAGCTAAATGGATTTGTCCCTCCACGGAGAGATGTCAAGCTTGGGCCCCTCGAAGGAATGATGTTGATGAAATGTTCGGCCGGACTCAAATGGATTGATTGGATCAACAGCATTTGAATTATCAACATATTCCGAATCGAGAAAGTATTGAACAAAAACAAGTTGACTGTTTGACCATGACTTGTGTTCAATGACATCGTGGACAAAGGGATTATGACATATTCTAAAGGAATGCGAACTTGTATCTAGTTATACTATTTGGGTAGGTATGACGGTTTGCTAGAACCTAATCATATCTTATGGGATCATGTTTGAGCCCATTGCCAACTTAGTATAATCCTAGAGGGTCACACACAATAGAACGAATCTTAAATAAGAGGACTATATTGGAATTTAGGGTCGAAGGACCTCAAGGGAATTTCTGGAAATATCCTGGGCCTCCTGGTCGACCAAGCGGGCGCTTGGGTTGAACCAGGCGGGCGCCTGAATAAGCCGAAAAGGCCTTGACCTTCTGCCCAAATGAGCGGGCGCCTGGGTGGTACCAGGCGGGCGCCCGTTATGCCGATTGGAAATTTCCTAATTTGATTAGGAATGGTTTTTGGCACAAGATTCCTATTTGGAATAGGTCTTAATTGTGTATAAAAGCACCAATTCGGCCAGACCATATAGATTAGTGCTTTTGTGAGTCTCAAAGAGTTTGAGAGAGATTTTATTTTGTTCTAAGATATCATTGATTGAGGAACAAAATAATTCACAAATAAATTCCATATAGTTCTTTATTAATTGTGAAAGCGTGTTTTACAATTATTGGTCTAGCAACCAAGATCGAAGAAGTTCCTTTGATATTCGTTCGAAGTGTGGATACCGCTAGAGGGTGAATTTTATCATCTCACAAAGTTCGTGATTTGTTCGTGATAAAGCTTCAAGATCTCCACCAAGACCAAGAGAAAAATTCATAGCCATCAAGGGTTAGTTATTCCTCTATTCATCTTGTTGTATTGATTTAATCATATGAACGGATCTATGGGCTTTGGGTTTCAAAATTTTAATTGCTATATTCCGCTGCGCATGTTACTACGAAACCCAACAGTGGTATCAGAGCCCCGTTCATGTTGATTAATTCAATACTTGGATCATGTTATGTGTATATAAATTGTTTGTGTGCCTTGCATGATATGAATATTGGAATATATGATGCTTATGTGTTTTGTGATTTTATGTGGTTTATTGTTTTGCAACTTTAATCGCACGATTCAATCGCAATAAAAATTATGGTGGATTCTGAATTATTTCGATTATTGATTTTTGATTGGATCAAAGTTTTAATAATCAAGGAAAAATAATTTTGAGACAAAATTTTTGAACTTTAAAATTCTATACTATTCTGGCCATTCAAGCGGGCGCCTGGTCCTTTGCAGGCGGGCGCTCGGTGGTCAAAATTTGTTCTGATTTTGGTTAAAATCTGAATATAGAATTTTCGATAAATTCGACAAAACCAGTAACAGAACCAGTCCAGACTTGTTGATCTGGAATGGGTTTTGGGTAGTTGGTTTGTGTGTGGATTTTGGGGTTTGATTTTCCTATTTGTTTTAGTCTTGTGATTCCTAGATTGGTTCAAGTTTTGGATGGCTAATCTGCGTTCATCGAGATTGTGTTTCCCAAATTGATCGCAATCAAAGTTTCAAAGATAAAACGAAGTTAGAATTATGAAGAGTTCATAATTTCTAAAATTGAGAAACAAAGTTCTTGATTCAATGATTGGAGATCCATGTGGAATTGTGAATGCAATTGGCCTACGTTCATCGAGACCATCTATTGCTTAGTTTCGGCCACATGGACTACTTTCTTGGCTTCTTGAATTAGTGCGGGATTGTGGTTGCCTAATGGCTTAGTTCGACCGCGCTTCTTGTTGTCTTGATTTGGAGATAATACCAAAGTTGAAATAGTCTCATCCTCATAATTATAGAGAAACTAATGACACATAAATATCATGCTTAAATTAATGGAGATTAATTTAGTGGCTAAACTTGATGTGTAACATGTTTATATTATGTGCTCATAAATGTTTATATGCTATATGTGATGAATCTTCAAATAAAGTTTTAAGTCCTTCTTTGTCATGCCATGATTAAAACACTTGTTTATGCATGGGTAATCTTGATGTGGGTTTGCCTCCGCGAGGTGGCATTAATCTTATTCATGTATGAGCAAGATGAGGTTCATTAATTTAATGTGGGCTTGCCTCCGCAAGGTGCATTAAATTGAATGGTTCCTATGCGTTTAAAATGGTTGGACTTAATTGGGCGTCAAAACAGTTTTGGGCCTAGGCAAAAGATGAGATTAAACATGCTTTTTGAAATTGGATTTCTCAAAGAATCTCATAAAAGGATCTAAGAATCATATGGGATATATGATTGACATGATTGTCTACCTAATTAATTTATTTTTGAGCGGTCCGCCTCCGTGGACTCAAAAGTTAAATTAAAGTTGGATCTT